>JAZKJV010009823.1:0-53088 GCA_037367405.1 Ottelia alismoides | reverse complement strand
TCATCATTGTGTGTAGGGCGCGTAAGACGGGGTCTGGGAGGCACCGTAGGAGTTCATTTGGCACCCCGTCAGGCCCTGGACTCTTGTTGTTGGCCAGGTGCTGGATGCATGAGTGGAACGCCGCCGGGCTGGCAATGTGTGGGAGGAGGTTGGCCTGCTGGCCTTCGGCTGTACTTGTGTCGCCTCTTGCGGCTGCGCCGCATGTGGTGTGCAGGCGGTTCATGCGGTCGTCAGCTCCCTTCTTCGCCCACGGGTAGCTGCGCGCAGCCTCGCCGGGTAGGTAGCGGCCAGTGCGGGGGCCTCCGATCGGTGCGGCCTGGGCGGTATAGTAAGTGCTGAGGCAATCCAAGAGGCCCTCCTTGTCGGTGTGTATGCGCCCAGTCTCAGGGTGCTTGAGGGCGCTGATGCCCGTTGTCTGGCCGGCGGCGGCGTTGGCGAAGATGCTCCGGTGGCCCCGGCGCGGTTGCATCGCCAGGAGCCGTTGGAAACGTTTGCGGCTGCGGGATGCGTTCTCCTTGTGAATGGCCTGGCTGAGATCAGAGATAGCTGTCCGCACGGCTTGCAGCTCCTTTTGCACGGTTTGGCTGCTGTCATGGTCCAGCCTGGCCGCAACCTCGTCCGTCGCCTTGTCACGCACGCCGCCATTGTATTGCGCTGTGAGCTGCATGCGGAGCTGCTTGTGCCGGCGGCACAGGGCGCGCATGCGTCGCTGTTGGCGGCGCTTGGGTTTGGAACATGGGGTGGGCGGAGGTTTCTTCCTGAAGTGCGGGAGGGCTAGTGTCATGCCCTGCTCCAAAACCTGGCTCAGCACGGTGTCCCAGTCCTCGAGCCTAATGTCCCTTATGCTTGGGTGCTGCCGCAGTGCTGCAAGGTCTGGTCCAAGCGGGGACGAGGTGACCGCCATCTGGATGGCCTCTTAGGCTGCTATGACCTGCGTTTGGAGGGCCGGGCTGCCAAACGCGGTGAGCTGCGCTGCAAGTGCGGCCTTAGCGGCGTCCTTCTCGGCCCTGCTTAGGGGGAGCTGCACCCCTTGCCATGGACTGCGCTGCGTCCGCGCCGCTGAGTCGGCGACCGGCGCCTCAAACAGGCACAGCGCGGGTAACGGGAGGTAGGAGTGGAGTGCGTGGTGATCGTAACCGCCGCCGCAGGCCTTGGCTGTCTCCGGCCGAGGGGCGGTGGCGCCGTCACCGGCTGCACTGAGAAGCGCTTGCTGCGTGTGCTTCGACACGAGGATGTCGTCAATGCGGCTGCTGTGTACGAGGGCACCGCATTGCCACTGCTCGTACATGTGCGCACGCTGTTGTCCGCTGCCCCGCAGATCACCGGCAGGGCAGAGACTGGCACGCTGGACAAAGTCTCCGTGGGCCTTATCGGCAACAGCGAGTTCGCCCGTGGAGCGATCGGTCGTGAGCAGTGCTGCGTTCATGTCGCCTGCCACAAGCAGGTGCTCACGCCGTGTTGCCAGCCACGAGGGCATCATCATGGGCCAAAGCTACCGGTGCACAGGATTGCAGCTTTTTTACGGCAGCCAGGCAGGAAGGCTGACTGCTCAGTGCTGATGGCGGCGGAGAGTGCCGTGGTGAAGCGCTTGGCCAGCACCCGCGCGAGAAGGCGATAGTCAGAGTTGAGAAGAGTGATGGGACGGTAGATAGGCTGGTGGGGTCAGGCTGACGTGCTCAAATGGGTGCATGCTCATGCATGGTGCGACGGCTGACAAAACTTGAAAGTAGGGAGAAGCAAAGGCGACGACGTAGGACGACGACGAAGCTGTAAACACGAGGTTGTTCCGACCTGAGGCTAAGGCAACCTTACTGCTGCAGACAGCAGGTGCCGCACCCTAGGCTGTGATGAACCCTGCGCGAGTCAATCAGGCTGACTGGCGTCTTACAGTTCGCGGCCCCGTTCCTTTGCCGCTGGTCGCTGTTCGTTGAGGTTCCTTGCTGCTGTTCGCCTCTCACGCTTCCGGTCTCTGTTGCCTGTTGCTGGCTGCCGGTCGTAGTTCTGTGCTGAGCGCCTGCAGCTTGGCGCCTTGCAGTGCGCCGCCGCCGTGTTGCCTAGCCAGGTCTGCCTTGCTTCGGTTTCGTCTCGTTCGGCCTCGTTCCGCGTCGTTCTGGCGTTCTTGGGCTGCCCTTGTGCCACCCGGCCTTGCGGCCCCCCTTGTAACGAACCCACTACAGTGGACACACAAAAACAACGCCTCAAACGGCGTTATTTTGGCCCTAAAAGGCCACAGGCCACCGGCGGCGGCGCAACGCGCGCCGGGACACACGCGCCCAACGGCAGGCCAAAGAGCACGGCCTGACACACGCCAAAACACGACAACTGGCCTCGGTACAGCCAGACAGAGACCGACAGCTACTGCCCGAAGCTACTGCGCTACTGCCACAACTACCAACGGCAGGCAGCACGCATCTACGCAAAGCACGCATTAACGCATGACAGCTGACGTGCTCAAATGGGTGCATGCTCATGCATGGTGCGACGGCTGACGGAACTCCCCCACCAGCGTACGGCAGGGCCGTTCAGCGAAACACGAGTTAGCCGAGCGCGAAGATGTTGCCAACGTCGTTCATGCGAACTATGCTCTTCTTTAAGCCAGTCGTGCGGAAGATGCAGAGCCAAACGCAGCTGCGTCCCTTGCTACCATGCGGAAGCCCCATCACGACGTGTAGGCGCTTCTGGGCGTGCAGCTCCTTGAACCATCTCAGCCGCGCCTCTGTCGCACAGGTCAGGCAGTGACCTGGCACGTGCGTGCGCGCACACCACATGCAACATGAACCTCTCAGCCAACGGCAGCGCAATATCAAGCGCTGTAATGCAGCCAGCTAAGACGATGGCGTGCAACAGGCCAAAGCGCCCCTCTAAATTGCGAAAGAACCCAGGCATCAACGTGCCGCCAGGCGTCGCCCACAGGGAGGGCTCAGCCTGCGCACCTGCTACTACCAGGCCGCGCTCCGTAAGGGCACGGCTAACCACTCCGTCCCCAGGCAACGGGACGACGACAACACCACAGCGACTCAAGTCGATCGCATCCACCATCACGTCCACTTCTTCAGAAAGCGTCTTGGCAAACTCCAGCTCCAGCTTGGCCACCTGCTGTACGGCAGGGGCCGACGCATGCACAGCTGGCGGCGCGGGCAAGCGCCTGGCTAGTTGCGCGGCGTGCGCTGCGGAATGCGCACCAGGCAGCAGCGCATTCAGTGCATTAAGCACTCCTGACTGCGTTTTTAGCGGCCACGCATCCGGCAGCTGATGAGTAGGCACAGCCACCGTGCACGCAGCAGCGCTAGACACAACCGCCACAGAGGTCCCCTTGGCGGTCCTGCGCTCGGGCAGGAGGTACCGCTTGGTCTCTGCCAGCGTCATGGTCTCACAGTCACCATCCTCGTACTCAATGAGCAGGTAGTACGGCCGATGAGTGGGACCCAGGTAGCTAACCGTACCCTCGCAATCGCGCGGCTCACCCGTCTCGGGGTCGGGGAATGCTTTGCGGACGCGGCGGCCCGTCAGCTGCGCCGCCTCCTGGTCGCGGCGCTTGCTGCTGGCGGAAGGTAAGATGTTGCCTCGCTCGTTGGGGTTGGCCGCCGGCGTGCCAGGCGTCGGCAGGTCCTCCGCCAGGACGCCTTTTGCTGTGCAGCCCGGACAGACCCAGGGGTCGGGCGGCACCTTGCCCAGCTGAGGGCGCAAGCAGAAGGTGTGGTAACAGGCATCACAGCTGGCGCACGGGACCAGCTGACGTGGGTCAAAAAGGGAAAAGGGAAACGTTACGCTTGGGTCATACCCGCGTGTGTTAAGGGGCCAGAGGTGATGAGCCGTCAGCAGGGCTCTGCGGCTTTACAAATCCGCCTGGCACCATCCTTTTCCATGCTCTCGGTCATGGCGCCGGCATGTTCGGCTTGATCCGGCTACGGGCATGCTCCGCTCCGCCCACTCGCTCCACCTGGTTGGCAGCATAGCCCCCGCCTCTAATAAGGGTGGTCAGCTATGCCCAGGACGGCATTTCCCCCCGCAAGTAGAAAGTTGCAGGTTCAAGGATTTGAACTCGCAACCTCCCGATCCATCCTTGCCCAGCTGAGGGCGCAAGCAGAAGGTGTGGTAACAGGCATCACAGCTGGCGCACGGGACCAGCTGACGTGGGTCAAAAAGAGAAAAGGGAAACGTTACGCTTGGGTCATACCCGCGTGTGTTAAGGGGCCAGAGGTGATGAGCCGTCAGCAGGGCTCTGCGGCTTTACAAATCCGCCTGGCACCATCCTTTTCCATGCTCTCGGTCGTGGCGCCGGCATGTTCGGCTTGATCCGGCTAATAATAATGATAAGATTATTAGTACGCAAGGGTAACCTCGCGTCAATTAAGGGGGCTGGGTACGCTGGGCCTCATTCCCGTAGTGCGGGAGCAAGGCCTTACGAGTTACCCAACCACCGCCATCCGCCAAGTGTAGGGGGGGTCCCACACGGGCCCGCCCCCAGGCTTGCCTAGCCAGGGGGTCCGACGCCAGCTCGGTGGGGTTCACGGTGCCGTTGGCCGGTGCCAGCCCGCTCAAGGTGGCGGCGCAGACGGATGATGGTGCCAGCAGTTTGGGCGGCCGACTCATGGAGTTTTAGTCCGCAAGCTTTTGCAGCGGCCCTGTCCATCCCAAGGTTATAGAGGGTTTTGCCCAGGTTGCGGCTGATACTGCTGCCCCTACCCAGGGCAACAATTTCCTGTTTTGTGTACTGGACCTGCCAGCCCTCAGCCTCAAGTAGGCTGGCAAGTTCTCGATGCTGCGCCGCCTTTTCAAGCTCCTTTTCCTCCAGCCGTGTGTCATCGCCGTAGCCCACCTCGAGGATGTACACCTTATGGTCGCTGGGGCACACACTTTCCGGGTCGTCCACAAAGGCGCGGGCTTCTGCTTGGGTGATACTGGGGATCAGCAGAAAGTCTGGCCGGAAGCGGTTTCGCTCTTCCTCAGAGAGATGCTGTAGGACCCAGCTCGGTAGCCGCGTACCAACGGTGAAGTCAGGTGTGTCTGCCGCCGCACACGCGTCCATCACCATGACTCCTCCGCCACGATCGCCTTTTTGGATGGTGCAAGCGATGCGCTGCACTGCGGTGTTATGGCGCTTGATGTATAGCTAGCTTGTGCATGTCTGCGTGGTTGCATCCTCATAGGATGTGGCCTACCCAGTCGGGGCGACCACACAGAGGGCAGGGCGCCTCTTCAGCGTTGTGTGGCCCATGCGTTGGGTGTCTCTTGTACCGGGCGGCCAGCTTCGCGTTGAATATCTGCCCCCATCGCGCTTTGAGGACCAGCAGGCACGTCTCGAAGGGGATAGCGCTGCGCGTCCACATGGCGTTGCTGGTCTTCGGGCACAGGGTCTGTGCGGCACGCTCCCAGTAGGTGGCATAGGAGGTAGCCTTAGTGTGGCCAGCCGCTGCAGTCGCACGAACATGCGACTTCACATCCACGTTTAGGTTGTTGACATACTGGTGGCCTTCGTGCGTTGGCCACCGAAGGTGCTGGTTGTTATCAACCAGTTCTGTATACTGGGTAGCAATCTTGCCTTCTGCCACCAGTTGTGCCGCTTTGTCCGCCCGTTCATTGCCGGTAACTCCAACATGGGATTTCACTTTCTGAAGGAACACATGCGTACCGTGGGCTGCTTTCTCGCGCAGGTTGGCCATGAGGCTCATATAATAATAATAATACGCTGGGTCAGACCCGCATGTGTTAAGGGGGCTGGGCACGATGGGCTAGCACGGAGCAGCCTTACGAACTACCCAGCCACCAGGGGAAACAGGGTGTGGGGGGGGGGCGCCTAGTCGGCGTCCCCTGGGCGCCGCCGCTTGCCGCGGCGGGCCTGTCCCGGGCCTTGCCCGGCGCGAGGCGGAGACGTCCCTACGGTGGGTCTCTCTAGGTGCCGTCGGAGTTTGACGATGGTGTGCCCAGCCATGACCGCATGTTCATGCAATTTGGCGGCGCAGCGGCGGGCCGCGGGTTGTTCCACCCCTAGTTCACGTAGCAACGGGACCAGTCGTCGCCCAATGGCGCCACACACGCCGAGCGCAATTGCACTTTGCTGCGTGTACCACACCCGCCAGCCGGCCGCTTGCAGGAGTTCGGCCAAACGGACGTGTTGCTGGGCCTTTTCATGCAGTTTTTCGGCATACCTGGTGTCCGCGCCATATCCAACTTCGAGCAGGTGGACAGTGTGTTTGCAGCGTTCGTCGGGCGGGGGGCCGTCATACGCTGCGTCCATGCAGTCCGTGCGCTGCAGGGTGGGAATGAGCAAGATGTCGGGCCTGTGGCGCCGTACCTCTTCGGCAGGTAGGTCCGGTAGAAGCCATGCGGGCAGGCGGGTGCCCATGTTGTACTCGGAGCGCTCAGCGTCCTTCTCGGCGTCCATGAACATGACGCAGCCGCCGTTCGCTCCATGCGCGATGGCCTTCGCTATGGTCCGTACGGCCTTGTTGTGGCGGGCAATGTACAACTTGTGCATGTCCGCGTGCCGGCAGCCGCCCAGGATGTGGCCACAGGAGTCCGGTGTACGGCATAGCGGGCACGGCGCATCGGCCGCGTTCTCGGGCCCGTGGGTAGAGTGCTGGCGGAAGCACGCAGCCCATTTGGCATTGTACAGCTGACCGTGACGTGCCTTGAACATCGTCAGGCTGGCGGCGAAGGGCACGTTTGGGTTGGTCCACATTCCGTTGCTGGTCTTGGGGCACAGGTCGCCGTCGGCCGCTTTCCAGTACGATTCGTACTGTCGTACAGGCCCAGCGCCCCCAGCGGCCGTGCCGGCCACACACTGCTTGACGTGCACGTTCAGGTTGTGCACATAGGAGTCCTGATAGCTGGCCCAGCAGAGCTTGTCGTACGGGTTGTTGTCGGTGGCTTCCACAAAGTCGGGTTCCGCCTGACGGGCCAGCCCGTCCTCATCATCACTACCCTCTCAGTCTCGTTTGCGCGCGGTCGTAGCTTGAAGGTTGCGTTCAGCCACTTGCTGCGCCGCTTTGTCAGCCACGTCGTTACCTACTACGCCTGTGTGGCTCTTTACCTTGCGGATGAACGTCTGCGTGCCGTTGAGCGCGCGGGCCCGGAGCGCCAGGGTGATGGCGCTCAGCAGCGGCCAGTGCTTGCTTTTGCGGAGCAGGTCCGGGCGCCGGATGGCCTTCTGGATCAGGTGCTGGGATACCTGGCTGTCAGTGAATATTGTCAGCTCTTGCACTCCCAGGGCTTCAATGCGTGGCCCCACCTCCTTGGCTGCGTAGTGCGCTCAGCTCCGCCCTCTGGATGGTGTTGGTGGTTTCGAGGCCGTTCGGGTTGATGGTGAACACGTTGGCGTTTCGCACGCGCGTCCCTTCGCGCTCGTGCTTGTCCAGGGACGCAGCGTACACCGCTGCGCCGAGGAGGTTGCAGCCGGACACGGGATCCTTGATGCAGCTGCCGTCCGTGTACACGCCTTGCTCAGGTGCAAAGCGCGCGGAGACCATGTCGGGGAACGTCAAGCGCATGCGCTGTATGGGGTTGCTGGGCGCGGTGGGTTCGTCGCCGGCTGCCGTGCCATCCTCCACGTACGGGGTCCAGGTCGGGGCATGGTTGTGGCACGGGGCCGCCATGTGCGTGGTCATACAGCAGCGCACGCAGGCGCTTTGGGATGGGCACCGACGGGGTTGGGCCTGGGGCCGTCGTGCGCGCACGCTCCTGTGCTGAGCCATAGTCATGCCTACTGGGCACTTCATAGCCGTACCATTTGGTGTCGTACGCATTGCCCTGCATGAGTGCGGCGTGCAGGTCTTGCAGACGCGTGTCGCCCGTGTGGCTTTCCTGCTGCAGGTAGGCGAGGCCTGCTACGTTGGCAACGATAAGGACATCGAGCGTCGTGGCATGCGGGTACCGATAGTGCAGCGCCGCCAGTACCGATAGTGCAGCGCCGCCGGGCCTGCCAGTCCTGACGTCACTGGCGGCACAAGGCAAGTGTCTCCTGACAGACTCGCAGTCTTGTATTGCGCTAGTAGGCGCACCATGGGGTGTTCGTACAGGGCGGCGGTGGCTTCATTGCGGGTGATGCGCATTGCGAAAGCTGTGACCGTGGGGATGCTGGGGAAGGCATGTGCAGATGCGATGGCCCATCGGACAGCTTTCAGCCTATCAGCAGGGCTGTCGCATGGGTTGGCCTGGCTGATGCCAACGTACACGCAGCTGTAGGTGTCATGCCTCGCGCCAAAGAGCTGATCTTCCGGAAATGGGCTGTAGTATTCGGCACACTCTGGGTCAAAGTCCAGGGAGAGGCATATCGTTCTGCGCTGGCCCCCAGCGTAACCCGCAGGGCGCGTCGAAGGTGGGGTGGGAGGCCCATGTGGTTGCATGCCCTGACCTTGTAGTCCGGCGTGCCGCATCCCTCCGTGTACCGCAGGAGGAGCCGAGCTATGTCCTCCTCGAAGCCGCCTGCCGCTTCAAGGCGGGCGTGCAGGTTGGGGTTGCGCTGTTGGGTCGCCATGTACCGGGCGTGCAGCGCGGCGAGGCGCGCCACCGGCAGCTGCCCTACGTAGGAGCCGGCTGGGTTGAAGGTGAGGGCAGGCGTCTCATCGTCATTGGGCCGACGCCCGCGCACAACGATGGTGTACCTGCTGGTTGGTTGGATGTCGAGATCCGGGTTGCACCGGCGTGTGTCAATGTGCACGTACTGCTCCAGCAGGGCGCGGTCCTGCAGTGCTGTAGTGTCGGCACACTCCCATACGCCCTGGCGCTGCGCCGCGCTCAGGTGTGCGTCGCGCGGCGCGGCCGCGTGGGTGTCCAGGGCAGCGCGTGCCGTGCGGGCTTGAGCGGCCGCCACCATTGCTTCCCAGCCTTCTTGCGTTGCTTGCATGTTTCGTGCGGGCTCAACCGTAGGGCACCAGTGAACGGTGCGCAGGCGGTGGCCTATGCCTGTACCAAACAGCCTCCAGGTCGATTCTGTGTGGTTGGCATGGTACCGCATTATGGCATACGCGTCGACCATGCCTTGCGTGACGACGGAGTCTTGCCATTCGACCTGATAGCTTGTCATGCGGTTGCTGCCGGCATCGGCATTGCCGGACGCAGCGCAGCTCTCTCGGTATAGCTTTGGAATCTTGTTGCCGATGGCCCCCGCTGACGACCTTTCGTACCTTATTGTACGTGCCGTCGGCCCCCGCTGTCGTACAGCCCGTAGGCCAACTCGGAGGCGAGGGCAGCGGACAGGCTGGTGCCGCCCGCTGGTGCTAGCTGGCCATCGGCGGCACAGGCGAAGGGCCCGGTGAGAAGGCGGGCCCGAACCCTTTTCCAGAGCGGCGCGGCAGCCTGGGCAGCATTTCGTGCGCTGCGGGTTGGCGGCAGGTTTGTGCTGGTGTTGCGGGCTTGTTGGTTGCCGGCTGCTGGCTGAGGCGCTGGCGGGGCTCGGGCAACGATTTCGTCGTACCAGGCTGGGGCCCGCGCGTTGGTGAGCATGCGCTGCTTTCGCTGCATCACGGCGCTGAGCTGCCGGCGGCACGGCGCTGCCGCCAGGGCGGCAGCGTGGTCGGTTCGGCTCGCCCAGTCTTTGAAGAGGTTGCGCGCCTCATGGACGGTTGCTTTGCGCTCCCTGTCGGCACCCTCAGGTGTGGTCGTCAAATCGGCGAGGAGGCGGTTGAAGAATCGGCGGCTGATGCACACAAAGGACGTGCCCGGCTGGCGATCCCATCCCCGTTCGGTGAGCACCTCATTGTCGATGATGGCACCGTGCACCCTGCGCTGGGCAAGGGTGTGCGCATTCCGCAGCGCTGCCGCCTGCGTGCGGGTGTTGCCAGCGAAATGCGCCTCAGCTCGGGTTTCACGGGTGGGCTGCGGGCATGCGCGGTGCGCAGCCTGGGGTTGCTTACGGCGCCGTGGTGTCGTTCCACTGGGCCTGGCATTGGGTTTGGCCGGGCCCGCCTGCTGCGTTGCGCCAGCCGTGCCCTGGGCAGTGGCGCCTGCTCTTTGTGCGAGGCGTGTCGATCTCCTTGGCGGTGCCTGCTCGGTTGCACGCTGGCGCCGCGCGCCAGGGCGGTTTTGGGTGGCCTGCTCCATGGCATCGGCGTTGTCACCCACCACCATGTTTGGCCCACGATGGGTGCCTGGACTGCCCCCTCGTGCCCCATCATCTGGAGCAGGGTTTGGCGAGTCGCAGGTGGGCTGCACCGGTGCTGCGGTCGCCTCAGTCATGTGCGTATCCGGATCTGGCGACCCATCACCGTTGGGGAGGTTGACATCAATCTCCATCGGCAGGGGCCCTTCGACCGGCGTGGCGTGTGCTGGTGGAGGTGGCGCCCCCGCCGCCATGAGGCTCATCAGTAGGGGTCTGTGCTTGCTTTCGCGCAGGAGGTCAACCCGATCCTTGGCTTTGCTGATTAATTGCAACGAGGCTTGGCTGTCGGTGAAGAGCACTAACCCGCGGCGCCCCGTGACGGTATCAACCTGCTCAAGGGCGACCGCATTGTCGTCTGCAAACCTGCCGATGGCATAGATGGCAGCATTAATGGCGCTAAGCTCTGCGCGCTGGATAGTATTTGTGGCATCCAGGCCGTTCGGCTGCACCGTGTAATCATTAGTGATGGTTGCATGGTAGGGGTGGAGCCGTGGGACGTGGACAGCCGCACCAAGCTGTGTGACCATGGCGGGGCCGTCTGCTGTTGGTACCTTAGGTACCTTGATGCAGCTTCCATCCGTGTAGATGGAGGCTTGCGCATCCCACTGTGGTTGTACTGGCACACTGTCTTCGGTGGTTGCGGGGAAGTGCTGCAGCATGCACTGGACTTTATCAGCATCTGTGATGCAGCGCGTCAGCTCCTCTTCGCTTGGGGCAGTACCAGGGGCGCTGGGACGGGTTTTGGCTGGTTCACGGTGCTGCACGTCCACCCTTTCGTCCGCCATGGGGCCGGCCCCGTGCCTGGCGCGAAGGAGTGTCCGCAAGCGTTTGGGCACAGGAACGGGGTGGCCTGATGCCTCTTGGTCATCAGGCTGCCTTCCACCCTGAGTGGCGGTACGGCGACATCCGGTGCTGCCAGTTCGAGTGTGCGTGGACCATCCAGCCAGTGTCTCGAGCTGGTTGATAAGTGCCTCGATTGGCAGCGGTGCCCCTATCGCTGCTGGTGTTTGCAGCGCTGCGAGGCCCGCACAGTTGGTGATGACGAACACCTCCAATACTGGGAAGCGCCTGTGCGCGTCAATGCCGGGTGCACTGGTCAGCAGGGTACCCCCGTCTGGGAGGATGGGGGCCTCCGGCAAGAGGCCCCAGAAGCATGGGTAGCTGCCTTGCGCATAGCGCCCAAGCCGTAGCACAGTGGGGTGGTCCAGCAGTGCTGCCACAGCTGACAGGTGCCCGACGGGGATTGCAAAGGCAGTGGCCGACGGTGTGTCGGAGGTTGCAACAGTGGAGGCGATGGCCCACCGCATGGCCTTCCACATGTCGTCTGCCCGGTAGGTGACAGGGGTGTGCTTGGCTGAAGCCTGTGTGGACGCAGCTGTATGCGTCGTGGGTGGCGCCAAAGAGCTGGTCCTCTTCAAAAGGGCTGTAGTATTCCGTGGTGTCCGGGTCAAAGTCCAGTGGTGATGCGAAGCGCTCCGTGGTGGCACCGATGCAAGTTCGCAGGGCATGCCGAAGGGTGCCGACAAGTAGACACTGGCCACAGCCGATTGCGGCATTGCAGGAAAGAAAGCCGCTAAGGGAACGCTGGGCAGGCATGTCGGCGTAGATGCCCCCCAAAAAGATAGTGAGGTTGCATCGGCGCGGGGGTTCGTTGCCGTTGTTGGCCTTGACAGGTAGACCGCCGCCGATGAAGATAGGGTCGCCGCCATCTACGGCTGGCTGCTGCACGACTGGGCCGTATTCTTGAAAGGCCTTGAGTGTGCGCGCAAAGTAAGCATCTATGTGCTGTGGCTCTTTGGGGCCCAGGATGAGGAAAATTGGACATGAGAACATGCGCTTGCCGCGGTGAGAGGGAGAAAGGTCCAAACACCTGCATTCACCACAACGAAGGGGCGCAGAGGTCAATGGAGAAGCAACTAAGGACGCCAGTACGACCCGCGCAACCGTAGTGCAGTGCAAGCATAAAGGCTCACTGAGCCTTGATGGCATCAAAGGCGCTGTCATCTAGTGTTCCACACCAATGATAAGCAAATCATAATACTAAAAACATGTACAACAAACAAAAAACAATATAATTATATATAATGATACACTGGGTCAAACCCGCATGTGTCAAGGGGGCTGCGCACGATGGGCTTGCACATAGTGCACGCCTTACGAGATACATTCAGCCACCACCCCACCACATGCCACCTCCTTACCTTAAGAGGACCAAGCCAGTGCTGTGCGTCTTGAAGTTGAAAGGTTGGCCGTAGTCGTAGCCCAGTTCAAACACTGAGCTGTCCTTGTGGTAGAGCTGCGAATTACCGGTGACCGGGTGACGCGTCATGCTGTCGATGTAACGCGCGTAAGCAGCACCGTAAAACTCATCGGAGTCGCACATCTCAGCATCTGTACGGCTTGACTTGTACTCTTGCCGGAACTTGACGAATTGCGGGTTGGAGAACATACGCCGGATGACAATAGCCAATCCCAGATCATAGTACACCTGCATGGGCGACGTGACAGCGCACAGCTTAACCCGATTGGCCCTCACGCCGCACGCCGAGGCGCCTGCCGAGGTTACCGCCGATCGGCGAGTCACGCCTATGCATCGCCGCACTGCTAAATGAGGGCCCACCATGCGGTCCGGGTGCCAAACAGCTTACGCCTAATCGAGCTAACTAAGCCGCTCATGCCTAAGCGCTGCGCCGCTAATCAAGGGCCCACCCGGCGGCCCGAGTGCCGTATAATAAGTATTGTGCGACAGCATGGCACGGCATGGTGCGGTGCTTGCATGGTGTGTTGCGCATGCTGAAGAGGACGGCAGAATGCAGAGCACACACAAGGACATGGCATGCCATGGCATTGCATGCTGCAGCGTACGAAATAGAAATGCATGTATGGTATTGCGGTATGCGCATGCTCGAGACATCATGCAATAGCAAACTTGAAAAAGGAACAAAGTGCATGTTGCATGCCTGCAGGTGCAGCAAGTCACGGAGTACCTTGGCGTGTCAGCAACAGATCGGAAGCACTTCAGCTTGAAGCCGTTTGTTGGCGACCAGCACTGGAAGACGATGCTGGGGTACTGCCAGAAGGACGTGGGCCGGGTGACGTACAAGTTTGTCAGGTTGGCCTGGGAGTGAGGGAGGGCTGGAGGGCAAAAGGAACAGTGGAGCGCATGCACGTGCAAGCAGCGCAAAGGTACGTACATGTGCTGTGCATGTATGAAAGTGCAAAAGCAACGGCGTAGGAGTGCAAGTGAACTGTGTTGCATGCGACGCAGGCACAACGTGCCCGATGAGGACTTGACGTCGGGTCAGGAGCGGTACGGCAAGGTTGCGCGCGACTACAAACAAGGAAAGCTAGAGCTTGACAAGTGCGAGGAGGCACAAGATGTAACAGCATGCAGGCGTACGTGGTTGCGCGCAAACTCAAAGCACAGGTTGTACGTGCGGCACAGGGTACAATGAAGGCACGCAATGTACGACACACAGGGCGGCAGACGGCAACGAAATGGACGCACGTGCAGCAAAAGAATAGCGAAACCGGTGGTATTGCGGTCGGCGTGCTCACGCAAGGGCGTCTGATGAAAATGCAGGCACAACCTCGGCAACGTCGTTTACAACTTCTGGGCCGAAGAGATCAAGCCTATTGAACTACCATTCGACCAAGTCCTCCTCTACACCATTCAAAGCGAGCGGGCTGCCCCAAGCCACAAGTACTTGACATACCGCACAGATGGCCTCTTGGACGACTACCGCACGCGCGCGCGTGGTGGCGCACGATCTTGCAACCGCGCAACATCGGCCTGTGGGAGATCCTAACACTGTTCTATGAACCCAACACCTATCATCAGCGGCGGAAAACGTGGATGCAGCGGCGGGAGATAGAACGCCTGGACCGTGACAGCGACGGCGCGCCGGTCTCGCCCAGCACATCGGAACCGTCAGTGTGCCCTTCCGACGTGGAACCGTTCGAGGAGTTGCAGCAGCGTGTCAAGGCTGCGCGCATGTTCTCGCCTGCAGAGGTAACAGCACGCATGATAGAGGAGAACGAGGTACGCTCAGACGACTCCATAATGGCCGGAGCAGCTGTGGGTCAGCGATGATGACACCAAGCAGAGGGCCAGGGAGGAGGGCGCAGATATGGATATGTTTGGCGACTACTCGGATGTGGTGAGCAGCGATGGGGTGCAATAGCTGGTAGGCGCGGACGGCAGCGTGATGATGTAGGTGCATGGCATGCAGAATGGCTGGCGACCGCATGCCACACCCTGTGACTGTCACCACATGCATGTGCACACGGGGTGAAGCACATACCTTATCACCATTGCGCTCCCTAGATGTCAAACCCGGCCGCCAGGCGAGGGCGCTTGTTCGTGACGTGGGCAGGTGACAGCTTAGACGGCCCAGCGCCGTTGGCGCTGCCGACCGTTGTTGCACCAGGGCTAGATCTGCTGCTGGTTGGAGGGGAAACTGCAGGTCCGTCGTCGGTGAAGGACGCGGCAAGGAGAAGCACCTTGTTCTTGGGTGCCATCTTGGCAAGGAAGGCGATCGAGCGGCCGGTGAGCTGCTGCTTGTACCAGGCGTGTGTGCCGACCGGATCTGTAGCCGTACGACTGAACAAGTCGGCGGCAGACACGGCGCCAAAGAGGCTCTGCCCCGCGGGGTCCGCAAGCTGTGTGTTGATGGTTGAGGTGCTGTCGGCAGATGGCGACTTCAGCTGCACTGCGCTGCGGTGCTTGAAAGTCAGCTGGACGTTTGCATTGCATCGAGAGCACCACCCTGTACCTTTCTTGACAGTTTGCGCGTTGATGCTGTGAACACGTCAGGGTTGCTGTAGTCGGCGTTTTGGCACTCTGCGTTGACGAAGTTGTCCCTGACGGTGCCGACAGTGGTGACGATGCCGACACCAAAAGTGAACGTGCCGGGAGGCAACATCGCGACGTGGTCAAGGTTGTCAGGCAGGGCAGATGCGCTCGACATCTGCGGGGGCGATGTGCGGGAAAGAAACAGCATAAGAACAAAATGCCGTTTGCAGGCGGGGTGGTGTGCACAGCGCATGTACGCACAGCAACAAGCAAGCGGCACGCTGCTTGCAATCTGTACATGCATGCAAGGCATTTGGTGCATGCATGGCATGCAGAAGGACGTGCCGTGAGGGCCCGCAGCCCGCAGTACTTGCGCATTCGTGTGCATGCACATGCATGTCTTGTCATGACCTCACCTTGGCATGCTCCAGTTCATGTGCCGATGGCTTGTTCTCCTCAAACCATGCAGCCACTTCCACCATGCGGAAGACATCAACGCCAGCTGGCAGGCGCGTGCTTTTGACGATGACGCAGCTGTCGGTGCTCTCGAGCTTCGGCACAAGGCTGCCATTTAGAGCGCCTGGCACGCAGCGCACACCCCGCAGCGCCAGAACATCGCCCCTCTGCATACACGGTGCACAGCATAAACAAGAGAGGTTCAAGTACGGCACATTGTGCAGTGCAACGGCGTTCTTACAAGGACCGTTAAGAAGGAACCAAGCGTTCTTCCACGTTCGGCGAGGTCCTGCACAATCCGCCATCATTACTGATGGGCTTGCACCTATTGCACCCGGAAGGTTGTGCCGCGAACCAAGTAACGCACGCCCTGCCTATGCAACGTGATCATGTCGCGTTTGCCCGGCGCCCCACGCGACATGCAAACAACCGAAAATGCTACTGTGCCGGGTCCTGCCGCCGCTCTTTGCGCCCAACTGCCAGCAGTACTTACTACGACAGTAGTAGTAGTAGGTTCGTTCGACAGTGCCGATCTCGAACTCCGTGGCGCTGAAAGGGAACACCGTCAGCTCCGTAGTCTTGAACTCCGTATCGCAGACGAGGATCTTGTGCATCATCTTCCGTCCTTCGTCGTCATCGCTGTGTTGGTCAACGTCGTGACGGTGATGCTGGACAGGGATCCAACATCCAACTCTCGACACGCAACCAGAGTTCTCGGGGCAGCCACGTCGTAAAGGTCAGGGAAGTCCGCTTTTGAGCGCGGGATGATGACAATGCGACACCGCGGCTGTCGCGCGATGCGCACCTGGCACCTGCGCACAAGAACGAGCATTGCAATGCTGTGCTCGGAGTTCCAACTGAGCAAGCCCTAAGCGCGAGCTTATTCAGAGGAATGCCTTGTTCGTGCCGCGAGCGCACTGTTAATGCCCACGTTGTAACGCACGGCATCCAAAGAGAGGCTTCGAGGAGCAGGCGCACGCCGTGCTAGCGCTTGACGGCCCCCTCACCGCACGCCGTGTTAGCACCGTGAACTCTCCGCTTCCCGTAACACAAGCGCACCTATGCAATGTCTCGTTGTACTTGGCCAGCCGCGGTGTAGCAGCCATGAAGCCAGAGTTCGCCGCCTTCTCTCCCATTGGATCATCTCCATCGGCCACAACCTCCAACGTGATGGCGTCGCTGGGCATCAGCACGTCCACCAGCTCCGCAACAGCATCGCCAATGACCTCCACCTGCATACGACGCAACAGGGGGTCCCACAGGCAGTGACATGTGTCATAACCGCGCCTTGCCTTGCGTCAAACGCCCGCGGCCGCCCGGCCTGCGCTGCAGGCTTGCAAGCACTACAGACCTGCGCCCTACCTTCACAACGGCGTTCGCACTCCCCGCGTACTTTGGTCCTTGAAGGTTCACCGCCAGCAACGGAACCTGTCAGTCCGAGCTTCCTGGCAAGGTCGTCTGGAAGAAGGCTTCAGCAACATACCCCGTCAGCTTGCTGAACGGGGTTAAGCTGATCTCCTGGGGCAGCAAGCCCACCTCGGCGCCATTCCGGAGAACCATCCTGACGATGCTTCCTGCGCTACACCACTATGAGAACGGAAGGCTCGCGTTAGCTCGCGCTAAAGCCGCGTTAGCCCACGCTGTAACGCGCGTGTAACGCGGCTACAACGCGAGCTAACGCGGCTGTAACGCGACCCGTAACGCGACCTGGTACCTGGCGCACCTTGCAGGCTGCCTGTGTGCCTAACGCGAGGTAACGCGTGGTAACGCGCAATAACGCGCGCGTTAACATTCACTAACGCGACCTCTGAAATGAATAATGCGAGCGCGTTACAAGGCCGTACGGCAGTATGAGTGCCGTACTGCTGGCGGTGCCGTAACGCGAGCTAACGCGCAATAACGCGCAGTAACGCGCGTGTTAACATTCACTAACGCGACCTCTGAAACGGATAACGCGAGTGCATTTCAATGCCGCACGGCAGGACGAGTGCCGTACTGTTAATTAACATGCACTGCATTTCTCCAAAGCAAACACTTCACAAGTCTGCACAAGGACGGTAAGTCCGACTGCAGCACTGAGTGCGCTACACATAATGATGTTTGAGTGCCTCCAGCAGGTCTCAACTGCCCACTGCCCATGAGTATAACGTCGCCTGGCCGCGTACCTTCACCGCTACCACGAGCAAATACGCCGATATTGCGGTTCAGTCCAGCATTCCCCAGGCGGGTTGGCTCCTGCGCTATCCACGTTTGGTATCTAGCAAATTGCTCGCACTGCGGGCTGCGCTGCGTTAGACGCCAGCGTAGCCAGTGCCCACCACCAAACATTATACCCTGCATCGCATTGGGGGCACCACAGTCAGCAGCACATGCATCAAGGTGCACTTGCTGTGGTACACTGGATGCATTGGAGAAAGCAGGGCACAAACTCTCAGCCACGCCGTAGCAGGCATCAGGAGGTCGGCAGGTAAGGAGCAGTCAAGTAGGATTGCAGGCCGCATGCAATGCTGTGGCTATCATGCTCGACTGCGGCTACCATGTCGTCCCGCCGTGAAATTTTGCGGCCGACATGCCGCTGTGTGCAAACACTAGGGACCTCAGCGGATGCCGATTATGCGCCAGCCCCTTCGTTCACTGTTGTGACGAAAGGTTACTGTGCTGATTAGGTGCAGCAACGATGACAAATGGGTGTATCATTAAGTCCTCCTGCCCTGGGATGGATCAACGCACGCAGGCATCGCGTTTAGTGCCAGCAGAACCTGCCTGCCTGCCTAAGCCTCTGCAGCTTTTGACCTCCTGCTCCATGCAATTCCATGTGCTGCTACATACTGTGCATGTACGTACGGCCACTGAATACAAAGCACTACTCACCATTCGACGTCTCTTGCGCTCATCACGAAGAACTGCAGCCGCCGCAGCCACCGACCTGCTGTGACGCCGCAACAGACACGGCCTGCGGAAAGGAAAAGCATAGGGGAAACGAGAGGGCCTCACAGCTTGGGTTGCAGCTGGCCGTTATGAACGACATGCATCATTAGCCGCGCTGCATGCGCAGCCGCTAGGGCCGTTAGTTCAGGGCCGTTGAGGTTGCGGTGCATGGCGCCGGTTGCGGTAAATGCATCATGAGCAGCCGTTGGCTATTGCGGACTACCATCCGTACACCTGAGAAGCTAGTCCGCGAGCAGCCGGCTGGACTGTCGCGAGCAGCCGGCTGGACTGTCGGATACCTCCCAGTCCGGACATACACTACCAGCTCTCGCAAACGCATAACGCGTATGTGTTGCTAAGCGTGGCGCCCTGCAGCAAAGCCGTGAATTGGTGCACGCACACATGCATGCCATGCCGAAGTGGAGGAAACTTGTGATACATGACCCAAACGTGTTAGCTGCGGTGATCTTGCTGACAATCCTCACCTTGGTGATGCGCCTGCACCGACAATGTCTCCAAAGAGCCAGGGCCGTCGCAGTTCGGCGACCGGGGGTATGTCGAGTCAACGCTGTGTAGCTAGGTAGACCCAGACGCTGCTCCCGAGAGAGCTTTACCGCAGGCGCTGCAGAAACACAGAGTGCAAGAGAGGTGATTAGAGCGTGCGCACAAGCGCAGACCTGCGGTGTGCACCGCCCGCGCCGTCGGGCCCGAACGGCCTACACCCCCCACCTCCACTACTCCCCCCAACAGTCAGCGAGGGCCTTCTCCTCTGAGCCAGCTCCTCGACGATGGATGTCGACATCAGAGACGCTCTTAAAAAAGAAACTTTGCTTCTGTCGTTCATCGGAAGGCTGCAAGGGCAGGGCGGGCGAGCAGGCGTACACGCTGAACACGCACGACATTTGCGATGTGGTTACGAGGAGTTGAGGAGCAGTCTGAGCTGGCATGCGTGTGTGGGGACGCGCTTCTCCTGCCACCTAAATGTTAGTGTGGAAAGCACTAGTCGAAGCCAGAAAGCCTCGGCTGGCCACATTGCTCTGCCCTACTTGCACCACCGCTGCGGCCGAGCCTGGGCGGCCTCCCTGGTTCCGGTCCAAATCTTTGGACCGGAACCAGGGAAGGTTTCACGACTGGAAGCAGTACAGCTGCCCTCCCGCCTCTTCCTTGCTAGCAGTGCAAACGTGCAGAGTAGAATCGATGAGGTAGAGCCTGTGGGCTCGCCGCAGTGATCTATCTTGCAAGTGCGGCTGTCAGCCGGCCTGGGCTTCCATGCTTGCTGTGGGCATGCCCTTGTTGGTTTCCGTCAACTGGCGACCTCGTGCCGTGCACGGCCTCAGAGCACCACTGCCAGCTGCCAATCCCGTCCCGTTGCTTTTAAATTGCGTATCGGAATGTAGCGTCCTGTTCGCGCTCTTGACCTGCACGTGTGTGCGGGCGCAAATGACAGGCCAACCGCCGCGTCCTTGTGAGAGGTATTGCGCGACAAGGAACATTAAAAAGCGTACAGGGACTCATATCCAGCACAATCTGTCCCTAGGTGTGGAGCAGCAACACGCGGTCCCATCCGCCGAGGCCTGTGCGGTCGCGCATGACAGGCCAAACGCCATCGTCCTTGTCATAGGTACTGCGCGACAAGGAACATTAAAAAGCGTACAGGGAATCATAACCAGCATAATATGAGCCTAGGTAAGAAGCAACAACACGCGGCCTCTTGCTAAGGCCTGCGCGTTTCCCGCCGCGGTTTGCCATGTCCCCCTAGTCCCCCAAACATGTCCACTACCGTCAAGGGCACGCCGGGATTTCACGTTCAACCATGTAGCAGGGTCACACGGGCCTATTCCAGGCTTGGTAGTACCGATTCAACTGCAAACCAGGCGATGTCCGTGTGGCCCACCTTACGGGCCAGGCCAGGCCACGGTGACCTAACGCGGGCTAACGCCCGTACACGCGACCTAACGCACAGGGCCCGTTCTCATAGTGTGCAGTGTGCCGCCGCCGTGCGTGTTGCCTAGCCAGGTCTGCCTTGCTTCGGTTTCGTCTCGTTCAGCCTCGTTCCGCGTCGTTCTATCTGGCGTTCTTGGGCTGCCCTTGTGCCACCCGGCCTTGCGGCCCCCCTTGCAACGAACCTACTACCTACTTCCAGCACATTGGTCTAAGGCCTGTCGGCCGGCCAGGGCTGGACGAGCACGATTTGGGTAAGTCAGACGTCAGATGCGGCAGCAAAACGGTACGACTGCAGCATGCATACGTGTGGCTGCGAGCGGCACGTCGCGGCAGCTGTACAGCTGCCGCTGTACATGCATGCGGGCAGCGTGCAGGCAGCACTGCCATCAGCTCTGCCATCCACTTGAGCACTCTAGCTGCAAGATGAGGATGCTATTGCGTGCAGCTATACGACGGGGGCTTAGCATGGCTGTTGTCGGCCAAAGACAGGGGGTTTGCAGTGTGGGGTATTGCAGGCAGGCGTACCTACCCGTACCCAGCCAGCCACCACCGATCGGCCACGAACACCACGTGTAAGGGCGGCGTAGCATGTATGCATGCCCTAGGATACCATGCAAAGTGTTTGCGCGGGGTTGCGTGGCCCAAACTGCCCCGATCAGGCCCCATGCAGGGACAAAACGGCGTGCGCCAAACGCACCCCCGCCGAGGGGGCTTCCGCCAGGAGTAACCTAACCAAAATAATTGCCCACGCTAGCCAAGGCACATATGAACACGGGTACCAAATTTTTTGGTTAGGTTACTCCTGGCGGAAGCCGGTCATTTTTGGGCGCAGAAATCGTCATTTTTCATGTACAGGCGATTCCCCCCTGAGCCAGATGTTAGGAAAGGCAATGAAGCATTCCTTACTGTAAGGCTTCCTTACCACCCTTTCCTTCCGGCGCCTAAGGAACTTCCTTAGACTTCCTTAGCCCCTTCCTAAGCAGAGGGGCTAAGGAAGGCTAACGATAAGGTATCGCTGCGTTGCTACGGTAGCAACGCTACCAGCAGCAACCCTGCCAGCACACACGCAGCGTGCAGCAAGGAGTGCATCCCCACACGGGTACGTACGGGTCTCGACTGGTGCTCTGACTAGGCAAGCTAAGTCAAAAAAAACACCAAACACCAACTTACGCATACCCAGGGCAGCGACGGGGGTGGCTGTTGGGGCGGAGGAGGCCGGTAGGCAATGGCTGGGGGATCGTTGGTGTTACGCCACCGGTCAAGCGCCCCCTGCCCCCACGTAATGAACCTACTACTACCGGTGTTGGGCAGTGTGGACAGCAGGGGCTGCCGCCGTAGCGGCGAGGGCAACGGCGAGGGTGGAGGGAGCGAGGAGGTAGCGGCTAAGGCGCCGCCTTAGGTGGCCGACGGCGAGTTGGCCAGCAACAGGGGCAGCTGCGACTGCCTGCGCCGCGGCGGTGCTGGCCGCCAACCCGCGTGCGTATGCCCTATACGCAGCCTTGAAGTGAGGCCACCAGGTAAGAAGGGCAGCGTCAGAAAGGGTGTCGGCGTGGGCAATGGTGTGTGCGACACAACAGTCGTACAGCGGTTAAGGGGACCCGTTTCGGCGGCAGTTGTGGAGCCAGGAGCCTCACGGCCCTAAGGGAAGCCCGAGCTCCATCGCCTTGCAAGGCGTACAGTGCAGCTGGCGCCCAGAGAAGATGAAGCCTGGGCGGTCGCCAGGCCCAGGGCTGTACGACAATCGGCAGAAAACCCGTTATACCGTACTTGTCCCACTTTTTCGTTTTTAAGGTAGCTTCTACTTGGTTTCAAAGGCCTCAGGAACAGGCTTAAGCCGCGCAGCCCGCGCCTGCTGCTGTCATATGCCACCAAACTTCGCCTGCCTGGGCACAGCAACCGATTCACACTACCACCTCGTCATCAGTACCGCATCGGCCATTCAAAATGCGAGGAATGCGGACAAATTGCGAGGAATGCGACATCCAACCGACGGTGCAGGAACGCCATGCTTCGCGGCCCCCCACCTTGTCGTTGCGATTGATGTGACGCAGCCCTGTAACTTTGCCGTCCCTCCCATACAGCTGCCCCTGCCGGTGTACGGCTGCTCTAAGGCGCAACTTGGCGACGCGTAGTACCTCAGAGCCATCGCAAACGCACCAGTGGCCGAAGAAGTATGCGCAACTCGGTTCTCTGCCGCGACATGGGGCACGCCAGCTTTTCGCGACTCCAGGAGGCCCGCGTAGGGCGTGCATAGAGCGCGCAGTTGCGCGCGGCAGGCGGGATGGCAAATGCCTACGCGTCAACAACCGGCTGTGCGCGCACCGCTGAACCAGCAGACTGCCAACACATCCGGCTGGCTGACGTGGGAGCTTCACCGCCGGCGGAGCGACCGCTTTGGTTCCGTCCTTGCTCTGTTTGCTGGACGCTTATCGTGGTCAGCATGGCAGCACTGCTGCCCCTCACCTCGGCGCAGTTCTTTGGTAAGGGACCCTGCAACAATGTGAAGGGAAAAGCATGTGATGGCGAACCGCATGTGCCACATCGGTGCTTAACACTCAACGGGAGCGTGTGCATTATCCCAGTCCAGTTGGTTGCGAAGTCCTCTCTCTTGCATGCAGACTGGTTTTTGTAAAACGGGCCTAAGTGATGGTGCGCTGGCGGGTGAGATTGCATCTGCAGGAGGTCCAGCATTCGGCCTGTCCAGGCCTGGCTGCATGCAGACGGACGCGCACACGGCAGTTGCAGCATTCAAACCGAGCCTCGTACAGCCCGGCACTGACACGCCAGCCGACGGTGCTGGCTCAGGGTTACGCACGCTTCATCGTGCTCGCATGGGTCTTTGCACCTGTGCAGCACACATGTGTGCGCCAGTAGTAGCCCCATGCAGCTGGCCCAGCAGCGCTCTATCGAACTTTGCATACATGGCCTTGCCCCGTCCGCCCGTACAAATGTGCCGAAGAACAGAGCAACGCGGGCTGGCGGTGTTATGGGTCGTGCCTTAGCAGGAACGTTTGCTGCTCTGTGACATAAACAATTGCCGGGCGAGTGTCCTGTTGCTGCATTTCTATGCATGCACGCGGAGGACTGCACGATCGAGCGATCCTCCGCGCGCCATGGGTATTGTGGCTGTTCACAAGGGGGCAGCTAGGTCGACATGATCCTGTGAGGGCCATCCAGCACTTTCGTGCAAATGCGTACAAGTCCGTGCTGTCGGCACGCACGCAGCTGTCGGGTTGCGCTGCGGCTGCACGCTGGAGCAGTGGTGGTGCAGGCACCTCTGGTAGCGGCATGCAACAACCACAGATGCGCACAGCGACGGCAGGTCTGCTGTCCGTGTTCTCCTTGCCAAGCCCCGAGTGCTCCGAATGTTTCGGCAACCTGGCTACTCCGTTGCAACCCATGCAATCTGTCGCAGTCCACGCGAGGGTCACGACATTCTCCGTGTACCCCTGCTACGGTCACGGTTGTTGACACAGGCTTCACTGATGATAATACGGGCCTGATTATCTTGCCGGAGACAATGGTGCTGTACGTGACGCCCATGAGCTACACGGACGCCATGAGGGCCTGCAACAGCTCCAAGCACCTGGCGGGCCAAGGTGCGGTGTATGAGCACTATGCACCCAGAGCACCTGCTGGGTAACCCTGCGATACCCTGCGGTACCTACAGATATGCAAGGAGGGCTGGCTCACGTACTGGTGTGTAGCCTTATTCATGTGCGTGTGCACAAATGTCAAAATCCCCTAGGAAGAGGAGGGGACCCGCCCACCCCCTGCCCTCCTAGTGCCCTGGATGTGCAGGGGGTGGGCGGGTCCCCTCCTCTTCCTAGCTGCGTACATGTGTTCATCCAGGGTTTGCATAGTGTGGCTATTCTGCTGCGGATCAGTAGTTTGACCCCGGAAGCGCACACTTGTGGAGGGGGGGCGCAGACACCAAACGCAAACATGACGGTGTCTCGAAGCAGACCATACCCTGTTGCAACGCTGCCATCTCTCTCCAGCACGTCGTTTCTCGGAATGATGGTTCCTTGGAGGGCAAAATCACACACCTATGGCCGCGTGCTGCTTTGTGCGTAGGTATTATGCTACCGACAGAGTATGCTGGATCTCTCCTAGTCGACATGATCTTCGAACGAAGAGTCGTCGCCAAGGTTTGTGTATCGATGGACGGCACGCGGCCATACGGCTAACACAGCTAATACGGCCTGATACTGGACACGGTTGCTTTCGTGTTCGTCTATCATTTGTCCTCTCCTGCGCGGCGCAACCTCTGTGATCATCGCGGCGCAGGTTGTAGGTTGTGCTGTCTTGGGGTGTTTCGGCACTTCGCTTCTCAAGACGACATCAACATGCTTTGTTCCTAGCAGTAGCAGACCGTACGTTAACAAAGTCTCGGCCCGCTTAACGGTGCACGTGCTCGAGTGCAAGCTGCTTCAGTCCCTTTCAGCAGACATGTGTGCATACAGCTGAGGGACGTGAAACAGGCTGTGTGCGCCGGTGTGCAGCAAATGCATCCGCTCCTGCCTGCTGATGCTAGAGCGCGCGCTCTTGCCTACCTCCGTTGTGTGATGTTTGAACACGGGTGCGTGCCTGTGCGTCCGCTGCTGCAGACGCTGGCTGAGACGGCGCAGTCCAAAGTCGTTGCAAAGTCGCCGGAGCTTGCGGGTGCGTAACCGTTGCCGCAACCCTCTTTTGTACATGGCTACGCCTTGTAGTAGTAGGTTGTATGGGGGGTGGGCCGCTTGTGAGACAGTCAGCCAGCCACGAACGCCAGCACGCGAAGGCGACAAAAGCCGAAAGGCCCAAAGGTGACGGAACGAAGCCGAAAAGAAGCCGAAAAGAAAGCGTGAACGCGTGGCCTTGTGCCGTACAAGGAGTGCATTCACTTGCAGGAACGCATGAGCAACAGCGTTGGCAACAGCCAAGTACCTTGCTCATGGCGTTAGGACTGGACACATCGGCACCGGATGTAGGGTGATACTGCTTGGCCGCCGGGGTAAACCCAGTGTTTGGGGGCGGAGTGGAGACGAGTGGGTGTACTGCTGTTGGTCTGCTGTGGTGCGGTGGTCAACAACGTGGCGGACTCGCATTGAAATTGCGTGATTTGCTAAGCATTGGAATTGCAGGCTTCGCTTGGCCGCATCACGCAGGCTTGTTCTGTTGGTCGGCCTGCGCACGCCGCTGCGGGTCACACCACGCATGGTGCGTACGGCCAACTGCTCACATCGCCACCCAACGGGCCACGCCGCCTACGGCGCCTGCGGCACGTAGAGGCCACCGACGAACGAATGCACGTGTGTATTGTGCCGCTGTATGCTGTGCGTGGCACGGATGGGCTACTTGCCGCTACAGCACGCAAACACATGACTGATAATGGGGTATCGGTTGTACCTGCTGGCACCTGGCACCTACCTGCAGGTACTGGCTGGAGCCTGTGGTACTACGACCCTCTGCGACCCTGCCTGGGATTCAATGAAGCGCGCAGTAAGTTGGGGAGCGCCAAGCGGCAGCTCCCGGCCGAGGGGCCACTGATCAGCCCACTGCCACTGTGCGTACAATAGCTAATTGACTGTGCAGTGGGATGAGGATCATTTACGTGATGGAACGATCAGCACCCTGCTCCGTGTGGCGGCTGCGCTTTGCAGCTGTTGAGAGTGCGCTCTTGAACGAACCGTAGGCGTCAGGGCGCGCAGCCGATCACGTGCGTCCGGAATGGCAGATGCGCGATTCAATCGTCGTTTGCGATGTGTGCGTCGCCGCAGTGGCCGCGTGCACCCGGCGGCGGCGTGCTACACCTCCACATCCTGCTAATCAAGAAGTATTGTACCTCGTGGTTGATGCATCCGGCTTTCCAACGCTTTCAATGCACACTGACATGCACTGGTCAGTGTGCGCTCTCTGTGCCGCAGGCGCATCCCCAAGTCCAGACAACCAGGAGGGCTATGCGAGGCTGGACAGCGTGCCGTGCTCCTGGTTACTGTGCTTCGTGTGTGTTTCAGCCCGGGATTTCAGCCCGCAACTGGCGCAGGTGGTAAGCTGCTGGCAACCGCATGGCGGCATCGCCAATTGCTACCTCTATCAACTGAGCCGATTGCGTCACGGCACCACGTCGTACCGGCTAGATGCATCGACCCCTCCGATTGGCGATGATGGGCGGGCCCCCCAGTCATGCACATTCCTCGGACTGGGCCTCCCGTTTCCTCAGGCTGCTGGAGGGAGTGGCATTTAACGGGCGAATGATCAATGCGCTCTGTCTGTGTGAGGTCCGGCACCCAACGCACGGCCAGCTAGCGCCTTGCCTTGCCTTGCTGTCCAACGAAAGCCGTCCTGCTACTTGTATCAGTGAACATTCCTCTGGTGGCTGCGTGGTTCGTAAGGCTGCTCCATGTTAGCCCATCGCCCAGCCCCCTTTGCGGGTCGGACCCGTGTGTGTTGTTGTTTTCATTGTTGTTATCGTTGTTGTCTATGTTATTGCCATTCCTACTACCAGCTAAACTCCCCAACAGCCGCGTGTGAATTTGCCCCGGTTCCACCTCGCCACCTTTGTTGGTGCCGTAGAAGTGTGCTACAACGGAAGCGCTACTATTGCAACCCCGCATCTTCTTGGCTCCTGTTGTCTGCCCATACCATGCGACGACAGGCCGCTGACTGGGTCAGCTCCACCGCAGCACTTTCCAATGAGACACGGCCTTACGCGGACGGCCCCACCGGCAGCGGCCTGCGGCTAGTCCGCTCTAGGCTGGCAATCGGATCACAGGGGCTACCCCCTGATGACGGAATGGTTCCGTACACTTTCTTTAACGGCACCGAGCGGTTCTGGAGCGCAGGGCCGGTCGTCAGCGGCGCCGCCAGGTATGCCGCATGCGTACACCGGTTGAAATGCGGCAAATGATGTATCCATGGGCTGCTGGTAGCACCTGTAATGGCACAGGCCGACAGCCGGCCTCGCCAACCGGCTCGAACATCCATTTTGGCGGTGACACCATTTCTATGGGAGCCGCTGACATAATCGGCTAAAAACCTGCGTATAGTGTCGGACCTGTCACATCCAGCGCAGGTAGATGCGCCTGGTGGCAAACTCGAATGCTTGTGCGCTCACCCTCCCAGCAGGTCGGCAAACAACGGCATGATTGACGGCCTGGCGCTAGTGCACCAAGCCGACGACGGGATGCGGCTGTGGAATGCGACGCAGTTGGCGAATCAGCCCCTGCCGATCCCATTTATCGGTCGGGACACCCCAGGTGCGTACGTGCGCGGTTGCCGTTTTCTTCTGCAGACCAATGCAAGCCATGGCAAAGTCCTAATCTCTACCGGTGTTTGGGCTGAAAGCTGATCATACGCCGTCAGGCGCGCTCCACTAGGCCTTGCGCGCGGTTTGACGTGGCAAAGCACTGTGTACCTTAGCAGGGATCAAGTCCGATGGACTAGATGTACTGACAAGTGGTGCCTCGGTAGCGAGGCGCACGCCACGCTGCATGAACTTACATGAGATGAGGAAAAAGCTGGTGTGACCATCTCTTTCCTTATATCTCACCAGCACACAACCGTACTGCCCTTGAAAGCGGCTCCACGGCCCCGCGCGGACCCGCCTGGCAATTAGTCGCGAAGCATCCCACCCCCCATCCCCTCACCACCTCGCCTTCCTTCTACTGTACTGTGTGCGCCTGCAGGCACCTGGCGGATGTCCACCGCTGACGCAGCATGGAACGACTACGTCGTCCGCGTCGAGGTCGGTATGCCACGGCTCGAGGTGTAGAGTTTTGTCGCTTTGTGGCTCAGACTTTCGACGGGTGTTTGCACGTGCACGTATCCATCCGCCGTGCACCTTCAGGCATCAGGGACCCTTGCTAGCAGCCTCTCATCGTGCACACGGTTGCGTGACTGCCTGCGATCAACCTTCCATGATTCCAGTGGTTGTGTAAGCAGCGGCAGCGGCAACAGCTCCGCAGCTTTGTTGGCGGGTGGGTACACTCGTCTTTGTGTTTCTCAGCGTCGTCCGCCTAGTTCGCCCGGTTCCCCTGATGACTGATATCACCAAACTAGAGGTACGCCAGAGCGCGTGCCTCATCGTCCATTGTTGTGCCGTATGCGTACTCCCGATCCCCGGCGACCTGCTTGCAGGGCTGCATGCGCTCCAACAGCGTTGAGAAGCTCATCCTCGTCACGCGCACCAAGCTGCGCTATCCCTTGGGCCACGGCACATGCACCACGCCATTTGCAGAGGAGGCACCACAGGTGAACGAGTATGTAATGTTTGTATAAAAAAGCCTTGTTGATTTTGGCCGTTTCGTGAGCTACTACTAGTGCTTTTTGAGGCACCTTATCCTGGTCGAGGAGCCCTCGTCTGTGCGTTGCTTGCGCTGAGCGAAACTGCATACAATTCGTCAATGCCACTATGAGGACGGCAGGCTCGCAGTAGCTCGCGGTAAAGCCGCGTTAGCCCGGCCTGTAACGCGCATGTAACGCGGCAACAACGCGTTAGCTCGCATTAGCTCGCGAGACCCGTAGCATGAGCTGGTGGTACCTGGCCCACCTGACAGGCTGCATGTGTGCCTAACGCTCGACCTACTGGTCTCCGGCTGCTGTTGTGCGGTTTGCCTCGTCGATGTACTGTAGCACTCTTGGATTATGGTTTTGGGGAAGGTTCAATGGTTGTCGGCGCTTTCGCGATGGGAGACACTAACATTTGAACTCTTCTTTGCAGGCCAGGTTCTTTTCTTGAACAGACTCGCGAGGCCCGAAATGCGCTCAAGAGGTGGCGGTGTACGGCGGTGCGGCAAAGCTCTGATCGTCACACACACGGACACCATACTGTCAACCTACGGAGAGTGATACAAGAGCACGGCCGTGCTTGCTCGTTAACCTCGCTAACACCTTCCCGTCGTTCTTGTTCCACTTGTTGTTGGTTCCAATGATTAATGTTAGGCACGCGAAAGTGCACAAACGGCCACATGATTGCTCATTTATGATCAGCTTTCAGTGCGGTATAGCCTGCAACCCAACCAACTTGCTTCCTCGTGGGACCTTGTTGCGTGCTGTCGTTCCTTCCGTGCCCAGGGCGGCTACTTGGCGGGGGTTGATGCGTGGCACGGTGCCGGGCCGGCGGCCCTGAACGGCTCGACGGGCAGCAGCGCAGATGAGGCCACGGGATCATCTGCCCCTGCCATCTACCAGCTTCGGCTCATCTGGGCAGCACCAAGCAACGGATCATCAGAACCGACAACCACCATCGCGGCACCGGCTACGCCAACGGGACCTGTGACCTGCCCGGCCTGTACGACTGCCGGACTTTCCAGGATCGAGCAACGGTGGCATTGCCTGCGGCAGCACCGCGGGCGGCACTGCGTGCCCGACAAACACATGCTGCGGGCCCGCCGCGCCGCCTGTCACCAGCAGCAGCAATAGCTCCCAGCAGCTTTGGACATGCGCCGCTACAGAAAGCGTTTGTAAGGTGGGAACTGGCATGATCTCCACAACGGCTAACGAAATGCCACGCGCTTGTCTTAGTTGCTAGCACAGCATCGCGGCGCTTACGTACTGAAGTGGCACTGGTGTTGAACGTCCTCCTGCATGATGTATGGCTGCCTAGAAACAGCCTACTGGTTTGGACGCTCGACAGTGCGCAGTCGAAGGGGGCTTCCAGTTGCCATGCAGCAGCCTTGCTTGATAGCCTGAACAGCCTGAATGCTCCATCCGCCCGAAACCCATAGTAACTACTGCTAACCGCCCTGATCATGAAATTGATGATCCCAGCCGATCGCTGGCATTCTGAACTGCTGTCGCGCGCACGCAGGCTTCCACATGCCAAGCTGGTTTCGGGGTGTGCGGCTACGTCCCGGAGCAGGAACTGATTACGTCGATAGGAACGGACGGCGGGATGTACGCCCTACTGCTGAAGCCTCTGATGCCGTTTGGCGACGCCCTTATCGCTTGCCGGTACGCCTTGGCGCCGTGCGCGGCGCTCAGCACTTGGCTAAGCACGTTTCGTGTGCGCAGTCGGGTGCAAGGGAACACGCTGGGGACGCACAGCCGCCGAAGGTCTTCCGCAGCTCATCCCGCTCATAGGGAGCAACACAGGCGCGGTCGGTACGTTGGGCGGCGCGCAACGCATCCAGTAGCCAATGCACCTGTTGTGTCGCAGGCAGCTATCCGATACGAGCCAGAGTACAGAGAGGCCAGGGTAGTCATCCAGAGCCATCGTGCGTGCATGTATCAACCGGTGCACGGCTTCAGCGGGTGCGCATGGATCAGACTAGTTCATGAACCAAGCTGCGCCCGTTGCTTTCCACTGGCTGGAATCACTGGCGCCCTGCGCAGGAATCTCTCACACCTGGGCCTTAAGTGGAGTCTCTGGGACGCCTCGCACATCACCAGGCTTGACTCGTCGCCGTTGACACGCGCTGCGTTCTGGGAGGACATGGCAGGTACGTAGGAAACGGCTGCCCAAGCTACCACGCCGAGTGCTGGGCTCACCTTACCACCGTTACACGTTGCCACGACCACTGAAGTTGGTGCAGCAACGTTAGGGGTTGTCACGATGTGGGAATTCAGGAAGGAATGGTCCCTGCACGGCCGCAGCTATACATGGGCATACGATCACGGCGTATGTAAAGCATACGGTATGCGCGGAGAGTATGTACCGCAAGTTCATGGCCTCTGCGGCCTCTTGCTTTCAGTTCCAAGCGCGACATCCATCTGTACATTGATGCCCATTACACGTCGTGTACGTCGTGCATGTGAATGGCTGTGACCTTCGACACCAGGTTCTTTCTGGTGCACACCTGTTCCAAGATATGACGACCGAGTCCCCTTCAACTACGGCAACGCCGCGTGTGCCGCGGTCTCCCGCCGCGCCCCAAGCAACAGTAGCGGTGGCGCCAGCAGCAACAACACCAACAGCAATAACAAGAAGGATTCGCTGTTCTTTGTGCAGCCTTTCTTCGCGCAAGGTTGCAAGGCTCTGCGCCAGGTCATGTGCTATAGCACTGGCCTGGTACAAGCAGCGCCAACAACACCGCCGCCTCTTGCGAGTAGCAATCCGCCGCCGCCAGGCGCCGGCGCCAGCAGCCAACCAGGTGGGATGCGCGCCAGGTACAGGAGGGTACTGGTAGCACCATAAATGTGAAGGTCTGCACCGCTCAGTCCAAAGAGCTGGCTGCAAAAGCAGTTGACCAAACATAGTTGCACAGTCAACGTCGGGCTACGTGGTCCTATACAATGATCGCACCTCGGCCGCCGATGACCACTAGCCTGTGGGCGTTGCTGTACATGTCCTGGGAGCTAGTGTATGGCTTGGTCTCAAAGGGGGGCGCGCCCCGAAACACACCTGGTGAAAGGCCCGTGGTCCATCCATGTATTTGTGGTCAGAGCCGCCATCAGCGGCCTCCTCTACCAAGACCTGCTGAATGGCTCCGGGAGAGGGCAGCCGCATCACATCGATGGGCCCCGCAGTAGACGGCTTGACGAATCGCCGTGGTTTGGCTCGATGGCCGGTCACGCTGTGCAGGGCTGTACAGTCTTACGCTTTCGAGACTCGTCGGCACCAACCTGTCAGGCAGCCAGTGCGCCTTTTCCTACATCCTACCGTCAGCTGCTCCCACCATCCGCCGACGCCGCCGCCACCTGATGGAGGCATTGCCTGCCGCTGGTGGCGACCCACCTGTCGTCAGCGGCACGACCGCGCTGCCGCCTGCTGGCGCCCCAGCGCTGCTCGACACCAGCAAGTACCTGGCGCTCCAGGTCATGTCTTCCGCCATCCAGTCGATTGGCGTGAGCATGGCGACGACCATCTTTGACTGGGGCAGCAGTGGCGGCATGGAGCCACAGAGCAAGTCGTGGGCTTGCGGGTGAGTCACTACAACATGATCTGCTTTCCATCTTTCATTGATAGGAAATTGGAGTGCGTTTTATGGCGATGACGTTGGAAAGCGCTCATCGGGTTGGCGCCTAGCCGTTCGTTGGTGCACGAATATGTTGCATACAGCTCCAAACACGTGCACAGATGCGCGCAGCTGCTTCTGGCACTTCGTTAACGACGGAACCCAGCCCATGGCAACAACCACTACTTGCGCCGCAATCGCTGCACATCATCCCCCCACGTCCACCAAACGTATGGTCCCCTCCAGGTTCGCCCGCGCGGCGTCGATGCTGCCTCTGATGCTGACAGCGGCAGCAATGTATACGGCAGGGCCAGCAGTTCCGGGTGGCACACGCTGGACCTGAAGGAATGGGAGGAGATCGTAGCGGTCAGCGGCTGCGCCGGGGGTAGGTAGGAAGACAGCGGCACCCTTAGCCCATGCCCTTCATCTAGGTCAGCAACGCGCTGGGTCGTTCAGGTGCAGGTTGCACCCAGAAGGGGGCGCCTTGAGTTCCTGACATGAATGGTTTTTAGACTCTTCGCGGCACCCGTGCTCAGGGACCCGCTGCCGAGTTGCTGACCTGTGTTTGTGAGCCTGGCGTATGCACGAGCAAGCGGCACGATTTGCTGTCAGGGCAGGCGCTTTGGACAGAGGAGTTACAACATGCATCTGTAGGCAGGTACAGGGTGCCTGCCATTCATCTTTGGTTTTTCATGGTGTTGTGGGTAACGGCTCACGATACGCCGTGCTTCACTTTGCAGTACACTCCTTTGCAGCTCGCCTCGGCACCCAGCACGGACCGCACAGAAACAGTACCTTGGCACGCATGGAACCGCACGACGACGCGCAGCAGCGTCCGCCAGCCTCAATGCCTCCCGAAAAGGCGGCGGCCCGACCTGTACGTCTGCATGACTTGCAGGCTACGTCGAGCGGCTGGTGTTCCACAACCAACACCGGCAGGTCCTGGACAACGCCAAGCAGCTACGCTTCAGTGTGCAGCAAGCTCTTCAACGAGACTGCCCCTTCTGGAGGGCACCTTGTGGGGCTACAGGTAGGCTGACACACGGCGACGCTGACGGCCACCCTGAATGTGCCCCCCGCGTGCCTGCAGCGCGCGGTGCGAAGGAGCCACCATGACCCTATCGCGCCCCATAACACAGTAACAGCGTATGATCTTCCCAATTTTTTGGAAGCCTTGCAAAAGAACCCGCCCGCCGGCAAGGGACAGCTGCAAAGCCTGGCCTGTTACAGGCACAACCAACCGACGAAGAAAACCCAGAAAGCCTGACCGCCACGCCCAAACCTGCCGCAGAAAACAGCAGCGCAAGCAGCCGAACAGACGTAAACATGGCGCCGACCATCAGTAAGCTTGCTGCATCACACTGTTCACCAGCGTGCCCCTGCCTGGTGCAAGGTGGCACGGCAACCGCCCGGCGGTGCCGCAAGCGTGGCATCTCAGCAGTGCCCTGAGTGCTGCATCTCCCCGGCTGCCCACTTTTTCGACCTCAGGGCATTGTGGGTGAGTACCTGGAACAGCTGCAGCTGGTTTGGGCTACAGCGGAGGAGTTCCCCATGCTGCCGGAGCCAGCTGCTCCACCCCTGTCGCCGGAGCCGCCGCCGAAACCCCCACCGCCCGCGCCACTGTCACCACAAGGCCCATCTGTGGAAGCAGCCTTACCAGGCGGCAGCGGATCCAGTTCCAGCCCGGCCAGCACAGATGCCGTACCTCCAAGCCCAAGCGGAAGCATAGATTCGCCGTCGCCGAGCGCGTGGCCCCTGCGGACAACCGCGCGCTCAGCAATCAGCCTACACAGATGCCCTTGATGACGCCGGCAGCAAAGAGCGCGAGCAATGAGTCGCCAAGCGCGAATGGCATCGTCATTGGAGCTGCGGCGGGCTCGGCTGCCGCTGCAGTGACGATTGCAGGTGTAGCAGCTTACGTAGTGGCCAAGGGGGCGAGGGCCAAGGCTGTAGCTGCCTCTTCTGACCCGTCAAGCCCCGCGCACACCAAGTCGTCGGCGCCACCATCCTCAGGTGGGCACTGACGGAAGGTGCTGCCGGCGGTTCCGCCAAACACGTAATGACCGATAATGCTATGTTGATGGTATACCCGGCTGTAGGGGCTGTTTCGCATCACCAAAATCTGTGGCTGGTAACTGCCATGTGTTACGGATAATGCGTCGGCCTTAGGTGCCCCGGCGTCGCGCGTGGTGCGTGTGGTCTAGATGTGCTGTGCGCAGCAAGGGGTCGCACGGTGCTGTACGCAGATGGTGTGCGGACTACGCGGAATCAGCATGCAGTGCTGGCATTCGTGCGCGTTGCATTGTCCCGCAACATGCTTCACAGCGGCTGCCCCGCAACATGCTTCACAGCGGCTGCATGCGTGGCGGGTCGGCCGCGCTTCGGTGTGCTGCTGGCCCCGCTGCTACAGCAGGATGACTGTGCACAGTGTAGTTTTTACTGCAGAGCTTGGGGGATCGTACCACGTGGCGCGGCGTACACTGCCAACCACCGACGCAGCTTGGCCCGTACGCCAGGCTCGTACTTGCGTGCTTGAAACCCCGATACACAGCGCAGAGGGCGCCAACCATCCTTGGCTTTGCATCTGGGGTTTACACCAAATCAACACAGTAATGATTGCAGCCCGATACATCGTTCACTGCGTGAGGGCTGGAACATTTGGCGCCCTCTGAATGCAGCTCAAGCGTCTAGATTGGGGTCATCTGAGGTGCCGCGCCCCGCTGCCCTGGACGTGATGTCGAGCCTGCTGGCGATGGATTTTGCGCTGCCTGCTGGGGGCGGAGGGGCGGTCGGCGCACACCTGCTGTCGCTGGTGCAAGGGAGAGACGTGTTTGTGGACGAGGACACGGTGCTGGGCCAAGGTGGGTGGGTAGGGTTTGGGGGTTTCGGGCAGCAGCGAAAGCTCCGCTGCTCGTCCTGACGGATGGGTTGGCGCATGACCATGCGATTCCCGGCCAGGATCGGGCTCCGTATCTCAGCTGCACTTGTGGTACAGCCGCCGCCACAGCCGCTCCTGTCCAGCAACCGTTGACTGCATCATTTTGAATGACATGTGCGCTTTGCTTCTTGAAAAGTCTACAATTGCGTGGCTCTTGTCGGCATCGGAGCATTGGCAGGAACGCAGGAACGCACTCTGCGGCCGTGTGCCATACATGCCGCCAAACTGCAGGCGCGTCCGGCGTTGTGCGGGGCGGCATGCTCGCGGCGTCGGTCCTGCACACGCTGCTGGGAGAGCCCGTGCCCTGCGCCACGCAATAGTGCTGGCAGCGGTGATAGCAACAGCGCAGACGAGGAGCTCCGCATACCGGTCGCCGTCAAGCAGCTTGCATCTGGAGGCGCGGCGGAAGGCCGGACCATTGGCCTGGAGCTACGGAATCTGGCACAGGTAGGGTTCAAATGTGGTGGGTGGGGGGCGCATGGCTCGAGTGGGCTATTTGTACTGGGCGACCGTTTAGGCCTCGCAACCGATTGTGCGGGCATTGCTTTATCTGCCGCAGCATACGTACGTGACTGCTTGTAGTTATGCAGAATGCAGCGCCGTTTGTCTCGCAGCGCTTGGGACGCTGGGCACTGCCGCATCCAGCAAGCATCAGCGGCCGTCGTGAGTACGGCATTGTTGATGTTTTGGACAACTCGGCACCTCCACCCCTGTGACGTCCGAGCCTGTCCTCGGGCAATTTCCACCTGCCGTGCGCCTTTGCACAGGAGGTGACGGTGCTGAGTCGCCTCAACCACCCCAACATTGTCCGCTTCTATGGCGGCTGCCTTCAAGAGCCCAACATCTTTGTGGTGATGGAGCTCATGGCAACAAGCCTGTTTGAATTCATCCATGGTACGCTGGTTTGTGCTGATAAGCGTCATGATGTAATCCATTTTAAGTTGCCCGGGCAATGTATCCAGGCTGCCGCTGGGGAGGCACTGTCCGACACTGCAGTATCACGCACACGATACTGCGTGCACGCCCTTTGGCACGCCCTTTTGGGGGATATCCTGCACGCTTTGAAGCAGTTTAACGTTTGCATGATTCCTGCGCCCGATCTGCATAGCGCAGTTGTGTTACAGGCTGCTGACCCAATACCCAATTCAGAGAGGTAAGGGCGTGAACCTCTGTAACCCCAATCGGAATCATGTGTTTCACTATGGTGATCAGAATGCGCGGCCCGTATTCCATGAGTGGATAGACGATTCCAATCGGTGTGCGCCTGTTTTTGCCTTGTTGTGCACGCCATTCAGGCGCCGGACCCGACGGCCAGCCCCTGCACGCGTACGGGCTGCACGACGTGCTGCGCATCAGCCGTGACGTGGCGGCAGGCCTGGCCTACCTGCACCCGACGGTCCGTGCACAGGTGCCGGGGAGGGCGGGTTAATCGGGCAAGCGCGTTGCTGTACGGAGCCAAAGAGTTACTGGCACGCCCCGTGCGTGCCATGGCGCTGTGGCTTGCAGAAACGGGTGGAAGCTTTGTTTGGGACGATGCGTACGTACGAACGACTGGGGCGACCCCGCTGCCTGCTATGCTTGCATACCAAAGCTGCTCGGTACGCGCACCGTTGTTGGGCTCTATCGCTGCGGTTCGCTGTGACGCTCATCTTTCCACCGGTGGCTCAAGGCCTCTTTCGCCTGCGGGTTGCCGCCCTCGCAGGGGCCAGAGGCGGTCGACGTGGTAGGAGTCATTGATGTGCACATGCGCATCACGATGACACGAAATGCCATGCAGATACATACACGCGTTTTGTGAGTGGACCTTTGGCACCCTCCCTGCAGGGACCTTAAGAGCGCCAACGTCCATCGGGCATGATGGCGTTGCCAAGATATCCGATTTTGGCCTGGCAAGGTGAGAGCGATGAATCAGGGTATGGATCCTAACCCCACGAGAATGTTCACAGTTAAGGCGTTATCCACGTGCGTAAGTACCTTCGTAAGCTGCAACAGCAACGCACGGACGCGCGACGGCCGCTTGAGTGGCCGTGTTGGGCTCGGCTACCATTGGAACGAACAGGCCGGCCCGGCGCATGCTAAGAGCGCACCGGCTCAGGGCATTGGCCGGTGCGTGCTTCATTACGACAAAGCGTCACCCACGCTGCCGTTGCGCGCCTTTCATTTATGCTCATTGTACAGCTCCGTCCACTCTCTTCCCATCATGACCTCCCATCTGCCACGGCTCGCAGGTTCAAGCTCAGCACGGTGTTGGCGAACGCAGAACGTGGAGGTCGGCACGGCGCCATGTAAGGGGGTGGCGATGATTGCTGGGCGAACATGCCGGCAGGCAGCGCTAGTAGGTGCCCAGGCTCAGGCAACACATACACGTGCTTGGGCTTACCTGCCTAGCCACTGTAGCGTACCTGCATATGTATCCACCTTGTATCGCCTTGTGTCCGCAGGTCAGTACAGGTTTGACGGCATGACACGGGCCGCACTGCATGCACTAGAGTCCGGGTTCCGTTTTTTAAACCGTGTCGCTGTTGCGCTGGGTTGCGCACTGCACTTCGCCTGCCATTTGCTTAGTGGTGCCGTGCGGCATGGGAGTTTCGGCCACCACCTCTGCTACGTACCCAGCCCCCACTCTCACACACACCTCAGCTTCAGCTTCAGCTATACCCAGCCCGCCAGCGTTCCACTTTTCCCGTGTTTCCAACCTCTCCTACATGGGCCTTGCGACGTCGTCCCGCCCGCCACTTCACCTCCCACCCACGGCCACCCACACACACACGCGACTCACTGGCACAGATATGCGCGGTCCACTGCATGCATTACCAGTATTCAGTACAGCGTATCTTCTTCTTCTTAATGTATCCACCTGCACGGCTTCAAACAAGGCAGCTGCTGGCATGTGAGGTTGCGCGCCTGCCTGTTTGCCTGCTTGTCTGCCTGCCTAGACATGGCGCCCGAGCTTTATCTTGGAGCGGATGAGAGCAAGGTGGGTGCTGACTGATGCCGCCGTGCCGTGTGCATGTCACCATGGCAAGAAGTCACCATGGCAAAGAAACAAGATGCCTTGTAGCATGGCAACAGGAGCATTTCGATGGCGCGGCGGTCGTGTGCAAGCGGAGCAAGGCCGTCGTATGGGTATGGCCACGACGACGGTGCCTACCATGGCCAGGCGTCGCATACACCGTCTGTACGCAACAGCTGTGCTTGCACACACCCGCCCACACCTACAAGCCGTACCATAGATGCACCATCAGCCACGGCAACGCACGAGACTGTACAGCGTGGTGTAGCAATGACCGCAGGCGGGCCCTTGGATGTATCTGTATGCACTTTGACTACATTGCGTGACGACGGGGCCCAGCAACGAAGCACCTGCTGCTGCACTTGTGGGTTGTGTAGCCGATTCTGCCACCGAGCCCCGCTATGGATGCTTACGACCTAGTCCACGCGCGCGCATTTCGAAATGTGTCAATGCACAATGCAAATCCTCACTGTGCACTATCGACCATGGCCGGTGACGGCTGTCCCGTTCGTGTCATACATGAGCGTAACACCTACTGTGTGGCGTGGTGATGACCTCAGTCCGCGTCGCCTTGCGGGGTGCCGTACACAGGTGACTGACCGCTCCGATGTATACTCGCTGGGCGTCATAATCTGGGAAGTAGCCACGCGGCAGAAGCCGTGGGACGGCTACCGCAACGCCGTCATTGGCTTCAGGTGGGCACGCCACAATGGGCTGCACTGCATGGAGCCCCGGCTGGAGCCGAGTGCCACTTGGGTCGTGCGGCACCCTCCGGCACGGATGGCTTCAGGTCCAGCAGCGAAACGAATCCCTCCGCCGCAACATGGCTTGATGCTGTTTGGTGCCTGGGAACATGTATCTGGAAACATGAGCCTTTGACGGCCTCTTCCCGCTGACCTGACCTGGATAATCGTCTTACCCTGGCCTTGGCGTGCCTTCTGCAGAACCGCCTGCCGTGCCTCAACATGCGCGTGTGTGCGCGCACATACACACGCAGGTTGCCATGGACCAGCAACGGCTGCCGCTGCCGCCGCCGGATGCGCCGCTGTGCCCCCGCCCCTGCGCTCGCTCATTGAGCGCTGCTGGCGGCACAACCCCGAGGAGCGTCCATCTAGCGTGGAGGTGGCAAAGAAGCTCAATATCATGCTGGCAGAGGCCACGGCGGCTACGGCAGTATGCATCTATTAAAACAAACCTCAGCAGGAGCCACGCACGTAATCAACCGCGAGCGTGGTGTACGGATAGTCGAACGTGAGCACTGTCGTTCGACGCGCCGGATGTGGTGGGTGCTGTGGCGGAGCTTTCGGTGTGCGAGGCAGCAGCGATGTCGAACTCGCACTGCGGGCCGAATGGACCAGGTGACCGGACCATGGGCGTACGCCGTCAGAGTTTGGATTCGTTACCGCATCCACTCATCCCGTGGATGGCACAGTCGACAAAACGGTGCTCGCCTCGCCTCGCCTTGTGATGCAAATGTATACATTGGCCCGGCTTGCGGCTTTGCGCAGACGAACATGGCTTGCACGGTCATTTTTATCGTATAACATATTCATTTTCATGTACAGCAGCGCTGACGTGTTTCACTGCTACTCGACCACGCCCTGCTAAGTGACGCGTGCAATGCGGGGGCGTACAAGTTGCCCTCCGCCGGGTGGGGTGAGGCACTAGCCACAGCTAATGACTGCCGTGCATGCCGTGAGGCGCCGTGGGGTTAATGCTGATTTGCGCGGTATGAGCCGGAGATTCCAGCGACTTTGCAGCTGTTGGTCGATCGAACTATAGGAACTGCCTGTGCAGAACTAATGTAGCAGAACCCGGCATGTGTGCAGTGCAGTAGTGCAGTGGGCGTGCCGTGCGGCGAGGTCCACTGTCGCTGAGCAGCCACCCGCTCGTGACCATGTGAATGGTGCGAATGCCAATGACAGTTGTTGCGAAACTGGGTAGTGCATGAGCGTACCCATGTAGAATTCTTCCAGGATCATGCACAGCAACTTTAACAAAAGTGTATGGGGGTAGACTTAGGAGACCGTTGCGGCGCGCCTGCACGACCGTGTGTATACATGAGCGCGCACTTACAGTGTGCACGAGGGTGTGTGCAGTGGAGTGAGCCCGGGCCAGATGATCCGGTCTGTTTAGATCATCCCGAGACGCCTATCGCAGCGTGTGCAGTCAATCGTGTTGCCAACAACGAATAATTTCTTTTCTACTGCTTTGTAGTCCTGCTTGCAAGCAATTGGAACTCGAGGGACAGTTAAGCCGTGTACGTACGAGTCGTGTTTTTTTGTTGCGGTGTGGATCATACGCAGTGATTGATTGGGCTGCCGCAGCCTGCTCGTGGATGGATGTCGTCCAGCATCACATGGGGACGTTGGTGATCAACGCCGCCGCCACCGCCCAGCGCACGATAATGGATGTGACACGGAGACAATAATCATGACCGCAGCCTAGCCGAGCCTGCAGATAGCCGCTGCTGGAGCGCTAGTGGTGGCACCGGCAGCTGGGGCAGGTAGAGGCGGCGCTGAGTAGGCTCCCCGGACAGCCGACAGCCACGCGCGCGCGGGATACGAACACATGACCTGCCTGCTGGCTTCTGCAGGCGCGCGCGAGAGAGAGAGCGGGCAGCTGAACCCTCCTGGCATGACATTGCGGCATGCAATGTGCGCGCAGCCCTCGCCTTCTCGGAGGGCACCGCCGCCGGTGGTGGCCCCCTGCGGTACCCCGCGTGGTGGTTACGTAAGAGAAGATTCCTGAACCGTGGTGGTTACTGCCACACTTCGGCTCCTCCTCCGGCAGCGGCAGTACAATGTGACCAGGCGTACGGCCACTGAAACACTCAACCGCCGCACAAGAAGCTCTTCGGCAGTTCGATAGGAAAGAGCAGCACAAAGGGCGTGTACCACATATCGCTGCATGTGCTCCATTTCCTTATCAACGAACTCCTTGCCAAGAGGATACCAAGTCGTTTGTTGGCATGTCCTCCTGGGGCCGTCGCACTCGTACACAATCCCCAGAGGAGGTCTAGGGCGCTTGCCGTGCTGCTACACGGGAAATCAATGCGCTTAGCTGAAAGCCCCAGGCATTCGTGGTCTTGGTAGGGGAGGACGACAGTCGTCATGCTTGAAGTTTGAGCGCGCCCGCGCGCTGGTTACGCACCTGGGGCGAAGCTTGAAGCGCAGCTGGTAGCTTCTGTCATGCATATACCCGACTGGACCCACACCACGCCGCACGCCCAGCTATGTGCTCTCTGGCCGGTTTTGGCGCTGGCCGTCATGATCACGGTGCCACTCCTTCCTCAAAGCACGTCGCTGCTCACAGGTACATCATAACACGTGTGTATCTCAGTACTGTGCGTCGCCATGCGCTGATGCCGATGGATGCGGCGCCACCCTTTGTCCTTTTGCGGTGCCTGTGACGCGCACCCGTACGTGCACGCGCGTCGCGGTGACGCCGTGGCACGCACACGATAACGACACGGCGTGCAGTTGTAGGCAATCTACATTGTTTTAGTACTATGAGGTATGCCCGTGGCAATGGCGTGAGTGAACATGCGTGCGTATTGCTCTTGTTGATTCTAGGCGCCCCTGCGTTTGCATGCATCATCATGACCTGCGCCTGCATGCGCATAGAGGCGCGCACCTGTCTGGACGCAATAGCCGCACACGCTCGTGTGCACGTAGCACGGGCCACACCTGCGCGCTGCTTTCTAGCTGCGCGCCCGTGCCGCCCACGCTTTGTGTCGCTTCTGATAGCCTGCGCGCGGGATACGCCAGCGGAAATGCACCTCCATACAGATGTACCTCCCATACGGACTCATGACGTGTACAGATCGGTACAAGCTCCTTGCTTTGAGGCGCACCCTTACGCATTCGCACATGTGCGGCGTGGCGCCGCATGTGCCACCGCCGTGCGGTGCATTCTCCAAGCGCTCTCACCACACACGCTTGTACCGTGAATGACGTCTCGGCTCCACATGTGCTGCCAAGGTTGTGCATCGGTTGATGCACACGCAACGTGGTATTGAATGAACTGACTTAACCTCTCGACCCGTATGAGTGTTAGCATGTAGCATCGTACACCCACAGCTGTCCTTTCGGGTGGGCGGGTTCGTTCGCATGGGTTTCAAATGATTGGGAAGATAGTGCGCATACCGTGTGTGGTCGATGCCTACCGTACTCGACTCGTGACCTGTGGGCATGCGCACCGGATTGTTTCGACGGTTTTCAAGCATGGTAGTCACTAGATGTTATCAAATCTACCTGAATGCATGCATAACTACAAAGGGCAACGACGAGGGCTCGCTCAGTGCCCTTCGCCACACCACACCAAAAGATGTCAAGTCATGGTTGACCGCACCAAGCGACCCCCCCCCCCTCTCTGACTCGCTTCAGCCGTCGAGGAGAATGGGGACGTGATCATCATCTTCGCGGCAACCTGGTCCTCTACACCACGCCCGATGAGCTACACCGACGCTGTGCTGACATGCCCACAACAGCTCGTACATCCCCCAGGGACCCGGTAGGTGCAAGGATGGTTGGGCGGGGTACATACCGGCGGCACATACCGGCGGCACAAGCAACAGGCGACGCAGCGACCGCAGCACGGGGCAGCAACCAGCCCCCCCCCACTCAGCCCGCTGGGGTTGTTTGTTCGTTGCTGGGCCTGCGGGTACGCGCTGCGCTAATAACTCAGCGGTGCAGGTCGCACTGGCAAACATGCGTCAGCCTGCGCCGCCGTACGCGTTTGTGAGGGCGAAAACGAGCAAAGACACCGCCCTCTAAGCCTCGGCACTAACCTCACACATGTGTGCCGATCCTGCCTTTACTTGCACGCACACTTAAGCTCTGTGATAGACCGACTGTACGGCCTGAGGTCGACCTGGATTGAGTGCGTGCATGGATGGGTGTTTTGTTGCCTGGGTGTGCGTGCGATGTAACTACCCCCAGTCCCCCTTGACACAAGCGCTTGGCCCTGGCGCAGCGCTTCACTTTGGCTATGTGTGCATGGCGCCAGCGCGCCAAACCAGCCGGCCGTCGAGCTGTGCTCCCTCTCCCGCAACCGCCTGAGAGGTGATGCCTTCCCCTGCAGCCACGGCAACGGTATCAGGAGCACCAGCCAGACGGGTTCAGCGAAATGGTAGCGCAAACCTTCAGCAGCAGCAGCAGTAGTAGTAGCGCGTTGTGGCTCACCACGCGCACTGATTATGGTATTACAACACACCAATCAGCATGTAATGGCCGGCACGCCCCCTGGAGTGTTTGGACTTGCCGGTCCTGCTGGGTGATAAAGTGGGGAGACGTGCGCATCACGCATGTGCCGAATGTACGGCTCGATGCTGCTGGTGGCCCAATGTATCGGGCGCTGTGGGAATCAGTCGGACAAATAGAGATGGACGGCGTGTGCACTGAAATGCACATGCGAGAGGGCGGATAGCGGCTGAAATCACTACATTTAGAAGGAGAAGATCGCTGTTCTGAATACTGCAATGCATGCGGGGAAGCGCGCATACCTGTGCGCGGGGAATGTGCGGTGATGGCCGTGGGTGGGAGGCGAAGTGGCGGGCGGGACCACGTCGCAAGGCCCATGTAGGAGAAGTGGGAAACACAGAGCGCTGGCGGGCTGAGTATAGCTGAAAGGAAGCTGAGTGAGGTGTGTGTGAGAGTAGGGGCTGTGTGTGTGAGAGGTGGTGGCCGAAATCACTACATGCACATCATCAGCATAACGCCTGGCACATACGCCCGGGCCTCCTGCCCTCACCCTACCTACTCGCTCGCCGTGGCGGTGTATGTTGTAGGGTGTCGCGGCCCGTCCATTTGCTCCATCTGCCGTGCTATTTCATACGAGCCGCTCGCGATGATAACACACCGTACTGCTGCCCCTGGCCTATAAGAACGGTATGCCACCGTGTAGGATGCCTGGTGGATGGATGATGGATGCTCGCAGGCATGTTATTCCCTGTTTCCTACGCCCCTCAGCTGGTCCTCGTTCCTGGTGTGGCCCAAGGAGGTTCTACCTAAGGTAACTCACTAAACTCACAACATGCATCATACATGGAAGATGTACGGTGGGGCCATAGTGAACGGAGAGCACGGCCCCGCTGCTGCGAACTCTTTTTCACAGCCGCAGCCGGCCGCTTGCACGTTGCTGCCTAGACCATGCTTCGTTTGAGCTTAGCACAGGCCTCTTCCGAGCCCGCGGCGGGGCGGGTGTAGCGAACAGTGCGTGTTATGTACGTATCCTCCCCGCTGTGGCGCGTATCCCAGGCTGTTTTTCTCGGACCGCGCGCTCCCAGTACTTGCCTAGTTTGTTCAAGCGGTATCAACGCATGCACCATGCTGGAGCGCCGTTGAACGTGTTATATGTCACGGAATTGACACTTTCCCTACCTGCCTGCCTTCCCTGCAGACCTACGCAGAAATGCTGGTTCCGAAGGTTGCCGCGCGTGCGCCAGAACTGAACGGTAAGCCGCGGTGCAAGGTCACTGCCGCCCCTGCAGGCACATTGCACTGCTGCACTTTTCTGGCATGACAACCCAGCTTTATCTGTCACGAGTCACTGCGCAGCGCTGGCAACTTGCAACTGGAGCGGAAGGGTGTTTGCCATAATCGTTCCGCCCTCAAGTAGGCACGAGCGGCAACTACTTTTACCTGTGACTAGCCTGCTCAGAGCTGGCGTAGACTGCAATGACCGCTCCGTCCGTGCCGCGCTCGCCACCGGCCGAGACGCTGCGCTGCAGATCACTGCGCGCCCTTGCAGGGCGGAAAAGGGGCCAGTGCGAATCGAAAGGGTCGGCTGTTGACACAAGCAAGCATTGCAGCCCACAACTCGTAGACATAGTTGAAACACCTGCCTGCAGGTACCGGCTGGAGCCTGTGGTACTACGACCCCATCAGGCCCTGCCTCGGGTACAGGGAGACGCGCAGTAAGTACATGTATACACAGTGTACACAGTATACACAGCGCTTGGGGTGAATTCGAAAATGCACTAGGGTCCATCATAACACAGCGATGCGCCCTCGTGCTCGTCAGCGCGATCGCGAACCGTAGGCCAGGGACCAATACGTGTCAGTGCAGGTAAGTCTAAGCCGCTCATTGGCTCACATTGCTGTTGCTGGCCCTGCTGGTAGAGACTGCAACGTGTGCACCTAGTGCATGCACCACAACAGCTGCTGGATATGGCGTTGCATGAGGGTGGCATCTGATCTGCCGTGGTGGTGGTGCCGATGCAGATCATCAACACTTGGGGATGGTATGTCGCTATGTAGGGCCGTTCCTTGAAGGTTTCGTCGTTTTGGCGCCCTTAAGGAAGGCAGGCGTTTGCAGTAGTGCAGTGCGCGTACGTACGGCAAATCAGATAGGGAAGCAGCAGTGATTGGCCGGGTGGCTGCGTGCCGTCATCTATCTCCTGCAGGCTGCTGTCCAGCTTGACACGAAACCCACCGCTGGGCGCGCCGAACGTCCCGGAGGTCGTGTGTGCGCAAAAGCCAGGGGCGATGGCAGAGCGGAAGACGAGTCCCATGGACGTGGCTAACCCTAGCCGGTCGTCCTGCAGATACACAGTGCTGCAACTCTGGTACACCATATATGATCTATGAGCATACACCCATGTATGCTTTACACCCGACCCGGTAGCCTCACCATCATTATGCCAGCCACAATGCCCAGCCCTTTTCGTTCCTCCTGCTGCTGCTGCCGTTTGACGGTGGCAAGTACGTGCCGGCGTTTCACCTATGCGACCGCGCGCAGACAAAGAACGGACCTCGGCGGGGCATCATCTCCTCACCTATCATGAGGGATTCGGGCTGCTGCAAAGCGTTCCGTGCTCGTGGCCGTTGGGGTTCATTTGCGGCAGCCCTCGCGGATGCTGCTGGACGCAACGCCTCACTACTACCTGCAAGATGTAAGTGCGCTAGGGGCCACATAGGCCCTGCATGCATGTGTGTACCGTGCAGCCGTGCATACTGAGTAGCACCCATATGACATGATGATGATGAATGATGATGTGCATGACAAAGTCGGCCGGCTGTGTCGGCATCATGAGCTAGCTAGCTATACCTATACCTAGCTAGCTAGCTCATAGCCCATCGTGCCCAGCCCCCTTAACACACGCGGGTCTGACCCAGCGTATTCTATTGTTGTTGCTATCGTTGTTATCGTTGCTATCGTTGTTATCGTTATGTTGTTGTTGGGAAGATCATTATTGTTGTTCTTGTTTTCATCATTGTTATGATTGTTCTCATGATGTCATTACTGTCATTGTTGTTGTTGTTATGAGCTAGCTGATGATGATTATGTCCATAACGGCTCGGCCTTGATTCTTTGTTTGCTGTATGTTTTGCTGCATCTGCTGGTGGTTTCTCTCTCCGCCAAAGCGACGTGCACGGCACACATCGCAGCTTCTATACCGCCGGCAGCCTCACCGGGCTGGCTGGCTGTGGCACATTTGCCAGCAGCGCGCCACGCCGTTTAATCTCCTGCTGCTGCAACCCTTGCTTATTCTGGTTTACGAGGATGGGTGCTATGTATAGCTACGCAGGTAGGTCCACGTGGCTACGTAAGCTGATTGTGCGGCAGCAGCAAATTCGCGCGGGTCTACCTTTCAGGTTAGGGTATTCGGCTGAAAGCGATTTAGAACTTGTGGATAGAGAGTCACGGCACATGATACGTCAGGACGACCAACATGCGACGCACTCGCCTTTGCACCGTCCTACCTTTGAACCCGCAGGGTGTGGTGGACTGGGTAAGCCTGTACACGTTGTCGGTGCAACAGCCGAGCCCCTACGGTGCAGGGCTGGGCGACGCCAGCGGCCTGCGTGTTGTGCGCTCGGGCGTGGGCGTTTGGCGCTGCTGAATCCCCGCCTGGTGCATCCTACTACAACGGCACCGAGCGGTTCTGGAGCGGGGCCCCGTGGTCAGTGGCGCGGCCAGGTGGGTTGGTTGTTGCACAGTCCGTGGCTGCATAGGTACCGGCGTGCGCGCTGGTGCTGTGTCGGGCGGCCGTTGATGCTGGCCTTGGCGATAACAATGGGCCCAAAGCCCGCGGCGGCGCACGCAGCGACTGCAGAGCTGAGGTAGTGCTCAATCAAACGGACTCAATCAAACCATGTACGCCTACCCGCATAATCTGTGTCCATGTACCGCGGCGGCCAGCAAACCGATCACGCGCTGATAAGGAGCATTCCGCCTTGCTGATGGTGGGGATGGTTTTTGCATGCGTAGCTTTACACTGCTGCGTCAGGCACCGCTAAATGGTTCCAACACGTCGCTACTGTCTGCTGTGAAGTGCAGCGGAAGCATCGCCCCGCCCTTGTGCCGTCCAGCCCGCCCTCTTTGCGCGCAACGAACGGCACCACAACGGTTACGACCAACCTAGTTGCTTGCCAGCATAATGGCTCGTCGCTACTGCTGCTATCATCCCACTAGGTCCATTAACGGTGAACTGCTGGACGGCTTGCTGCTGGTGCACCAAAGCGATGATCAGCTGGGACTATGGAACGAAACACAGGGCAAGCCGCAGCCCCTCTCACTTCCGTACGTTGGCAGTGATGTCCCAGGTCAGCCGAGAGCTACCTTGTTTAGTCGCGCATCTTGACTGCTGCGCGGCAAGCGGTCGCGTCGCGCTGACTGCCATGGTGGTGCGATGCCATGTGGCTCGGCGGGTGAGGGGTTATTCGTCTTAGCATGAATCTCGCGCCGTGAATGAAGCCGACGGCATGTGCGTAACACTACAACACCATACAGTTGCAGTGCTCCATCATCCGCCAGCTTTGCGTGGGCTATGAGGGTTCTTCTTGGGAATGAAATGTGGCAGAGGATGCGCAGCTGTTGTCCATTGCCGTCAAAGTCCAGTCAAGTCCTGCACGGCGCTGTGCACACTCAAGCATGTCCGACACAGTCCTGCCCTGATGCAAGGACCGGCGCTCAGCCAGCTGTCTCGTAATCCTTCATCCGGGGCCCGTGCTGGGCCGCTGCAGGTACCTGGCGCCTGTTCACGGTCGACCCCAGCTGGAACGACTACGTCGTGAGCGTGCAGGTACACGCGTAACTGTGGTCCAGGGCTTGCTTTGGATACGGGCGGGGCCTTAGCTTGGTCTACAGGCCACCACACTGTTTGCGTGCCAGCAGGGTGTGCGCCCGTGTGTGTGCGCGCACGAATGGCACCAATGGTGTGCCGATGTCGAGGGACAATGGCGTGTGCGCGTCGTGCGTGTGTCTCTCAAGTCTCCCGGCGAGTTGGCTCGGCCTCAGACCGGCACTTGGATCCGCGTGTGGCGGGCGTGCGCGCCTCGTTGCCTCGATCCACGGTGCACGGATCAGAGCGCCGGCCGATGTAGGCTCGACCCTGCTGAGCGCGCATGGCGGACGAACATCAAAGCGACCACATGTCGCCCTCGCAATCAACGTGCAGACACACGGTACAGGCATGAGCCAGGCAAGCCCCAGCCTTGGAGCTGTGTTGGTCCCTTGGAGAGCACTCGTGGGCGCCACTTTCTGTGCTGCTGTCCTGCTCAGTTCGCAGTGTACGAAACGTGCTTCGCGGCGCACGCCGTCGCCGCTGCACTATCCGCATCCGGCCTGCAGCCCAGCCAGCCAGCCAACCAGGAGCTCGCGCACCTATCGGTATCGTGGCCACGTTGCATTGCTCCACCAGCGCAGTTTTCGTATGCGGAATTGTTGCAGTGGGTTGATTACACGGGGCAAGAAAGGCTGGGAGCAGCCAATGCTACCCTCGTGTCTCGTTTCGCGCGCGGGTGTGCCGATCGCCGCTGACAGTCTTGCCTTACTGCAGGCTGCATGCGCGCCGACGGTGTGGAGAAGCTGGTCCTCGTCACACGGAACGGCCAGCAATACCCGCTCGGCCACGGCGCGTGCACCTTCCCTTTCACCGAGGAGGCACCAAAGGTAGGTGCTACCTGCGTTTGGTACACATATGGACGGGGTGGAGTTGGAGTTTCCCGGGACGGGGGAAACAGATCTGTAGCCTGTGTGTACGCGAGTCAAGGGTTACGGTACAACTGCGCGAACACATGGATGCCCAGCCTGGGTTGCTCGCGGCTCTGGCCCTTTCCGTGTTCCCACCAAATCCGCAGGGCGGCTATTTGGCATGGATGGAGGCGTGGCACAGCGGCGGGGGCCAGCAGCCAGCAGCACCCAACACCATCACGGGTGTTGCAACTAGTCATACAGCGGTATTGCGGCCAGCCATATATCAGATCCAATTCGTCTGGGCAGCGCTAAGGACACCACATCTGTGCCTACAGTGAGCATTGATCTGCCGCCGGTGGTGGTGGGGGCCCCAGCTGCCTCAGCGCACGGCGGATTGCGCAGCCAGGAGCCGGCAGCGGCCTGCTGGTGTGTGGACCCGGCGCTGGCAATGCCGCGTGCCCCTCAAACGCCTGTTGCGGCCTGCTCAGCGCCAAACGCCAGCAGCGCCCAGCTGACGCTAGGCGAAGAGGCGCAGGACGCAGGGCCTGCCGCGATCTGCGCTGCAGCGAAAGCGCTTGCACGGTGCGTACGTCGGCCCGGCCTCTGCACGACTGACGCAGCCAGTCTATACCTGAACTTGCAGCTCTGTGTACGGCATGGAACGAGCAAGGAGGCAGGCTCCGTACGCACGACGGCGTGTGTAATGACCCTGTCTCCATAACGTGTAGTAATAACTCTTCAGTACGTGACGATAATGACTCTCCCTCCATGACTCTCCTCTCCTCCTCTACGTGTCGTTGTGCCACCCAGCGGCCACGAAGCCGCTGGCCGCTAAGGAAACATGAATGTCGCCCGCCGCTGTGCCATGTTGCCGTCCACTCCCTGCCTAGCGCGCAGGCGGCGGCGTGCCAGCACGGCTACGGCGCCTGTGGCTTCGTGCCAGGGCAGAGCTGTTGACGTCAACGGACCGGTCCATGGGGCTACGTCTACGCTGTGCTGCAGCGGATGTCGTACCCTGACGCTGTCTGGCCTGCAGGTCTGCTGCGCATCATATCTGCTGCCGTGCGTGCTCTTTTGCTGCATGCGTGGGCACTGATCATCATCAGCAGCAGCATGACACAGTCACGCCCGCACGGCACGGCACGGCACCTCAGCTGCGCGTATGCAAGGGAGGGAGCACCGCTGATCGGCTGCCTGTACGCCCTTGCTTCACTTTTTTGATTGCCCCTTCATCGGCCGGCGAATGGAACGTACCTTAGCTGTCCTGTTCCGTAAGCAGTCCGTCTCCTTGGACGACGTCCTGGCTGACTGTCGTGCAGGGATTTGACGCACCCTGGGGCTCAGGTGGAGGCTGATAGACCTTGCACTCTTCACACGCATCGACGCCTCGCCTTTCACGCGCAACGCGAATGTTCTCAAACCTGTCAGGTGCGGGTGTCGGGTGTGTGTGGGTGCGGGTGTCGGGTGTGTGTGTACGCGGCTCACTCTGGGTGGTACCTGCATCCAGCCCATGAGAGGGTGACGCCTCAATCTGTCATGCGTTGCTAGTTGCCCTCGGTCGGTCGGTCGGTCGGCAGCCGCTTCGCGCCTCTAGACGGGACCGCGCGTACCGATGCCGTACCGATACGCCACCCAGAGCGGCCGTACGCCTCAGTAGGCATACATACCCGGCCGGAGCGATGGACCCACTTCTTGCCTGGACGGCCAACGGACGGGTTGGCTGGCAGATCCGGCGGGGCGTTGCAGCTGCGCAATCCAGGCTTTTTAATGCTTTCTGATAGCCAGTAATGTATTGTCTCGCTCCAACACACCATGATGGTCCTTCCCGACAGCAGCTGTGGCGGTGGCGGTGCCGCGATAGACAGATGTCGCCTGCTGCTGCTGCTGCACGCAGGCCCCATCTGGTTTGCACCGAGCGTGGAAGAAGAGCCCGTGCCACAAGCAACACCAGTACGGTGCTGTGCCACACGGCGTCTCGCGGCGCCCCGCGGGGCAACGCCACCGCCGCCACGACCGCTGCCCCTGCTGCTGATGGCACTGCCGGCGGCGATGGCGACAATGAGGCCTTTGCGACGGTCGTAACAGCGCTCTATGAGAGCGGCTGCTGGAGTCTCCACCACGGTATATGCTACAGCCCGGCGGACAGCCTCGCAGGCGCATCGCCATCATCTCCATCATCGCCACCAGCGGCGGGAAGGCCCCCCGGGTAGTCACAGCAATCCACCGCCACCGCCTGCAGGCAGTGCTTCAGCCCAACCCGCCGGCAGCTCTCTGCCAGCACTCACTCCAGGTAGCAAGCGTCAACCGACGCGAGGGATTGGTTGAAGATGTGGTACGTGCGTGCAATTAGTCTACTGCGTACGAGGGCAGATGAAGGGATAGGTATCTAGACGGCATGTTTAGAGGAGAAGAACGCTATTCTGAATACTGTAATGCATGCGGGGAAGCGCGCATACCTGTGCAAGTGAGGCGTGTGTGTGGGTGGCCGTGGGTGGGAGGCGAAATGGCGGGCGGGACGACGTCGCAAGGCCCATGTAGGAGAGGTTGGAAACACGGGAAAGTGGAACGCTGGCGGGCTGGGTATAGCTGAAGCTGAAGCTGAGACGTGTGTGAGAGTGGGGGCTGAGTATGTGGGAGAGGTGGTGGCCGAAACGCCTACGCCGCACGGCACAACCAAGCAAAGGGCAGGCGAAGTGCCGTGCGCAACGCCTAGACAGCATATGTATGTATAGATGTCTCGCACAAATATGCGCGCTTCCCCGCATGCATGGCAGTATTCAGAACAACGATCTTCTCCTTCTCAATGTATAGATGTTCTCCTTCTTAATGTGTAGATGTACGTCGTATCTTCTCCTTCTAAATGTTTAGAAGGAGAAGAATACGCTGTCCTAAATGTTTGTACGTCGCAGATGTACGTCCCAGCTTGGGCACTGCTGGCTGCTGTGCATCGATATCAACGTAGGCTAGGTGCCTTCTGCTGCCGGGGCCGCCACGAAGCCGGCCACCGTTGGGGATACCCGTGCCGTGCGCCCTGCTTTAGCCTTTGCAGATGTCGCGACGTGGCCTTAGGTAGTGGCCGCAGGAATCGCGCGGGCGCGCGCGCCTTTGCCCTGCGCAAACTCTGCAGCCGGGTGCGGCCGGCTGCTATGATGATGATAATACGCCACAAGCAAGTCAGCTCTCAACAGGCCGGCTGCGGTGCTGCGCTGCAGCCGCGCACAAGTGCAGTGCTGCTGGCGATGCCTGCCTCCTCCAGCCCTTCAACTCAGCGCACACGGAACCGCACCTGCAGAATCGCGGGACGGGCCCGAATTCTTGTGCCAGCTGGCGATCAAATGGCCGCAGATACTCAGCCTGCTGCTCCTCCATGTGATGATGTGGCGATCCCATTGTAGCCTTGAACCGTCAAGTACCCTCTTTACGCCTGAGTTCCGCCGCGGTTACAGCCCACACGGGCGCACGGTTTCTGCCACGGCGCCTGTCAGGCGGTGCGGTGCGGGCCTGATACTCGCACCTTACTGCCTTACTGCCTCCCCTCGCTCGGGTGCTGCCCTGCTGCCTGCAGGGCTGTACAGCATCACCCGCTCGCGGCCGGTGGGCAGCAACCTCTCCGGGAGCGCGGTGTGCGGCTTCTCGACCACCTCCTGGACCTGGACGCCGGACGCCGGCGCCGTGGCCGCCTGCTGGCCGAGTCCCGGCGGCCCCCTGCGGCGGACAGCGGCACGCCTCTCCCTCTGCCGCCCGCTGGCGCGCCCCCTGGCGACGATGGTGGTCTGTTCCTTGGTGATGCTGGTTCATTGTCATCCGACCCGCTGGACGACACTACTTCTGCGGGCGAGGCTGGTGGCGGCGCAGTGTCCTATGACAACATCTGGGACGTGACTTCTGCAATCCGCGCGATTGGCGTCAGTACGGCCGTGTTGCTGCCGTATGGCAGCAGCGCCGCTGCTAACGCCGCTATGCCCTGGAGCCTTCAGAGCTGGTGGCTGCCACTGATGGTTGGTGCCATAGCCCGGGGGCACATCGGCTTGCTGCATGACTTTGCCCGTATCCAGGTGCCATACGAGACTGCTAACCGCAGCGCAGCCAGGCGTGGGGGAAATGCATCATCAT
>JAZKJV010009822.1:0-322952 GCA_037367405.1 Ottelia alismoides | reverse complement strand
CATTTACCCATCTCCCACATAAGTGACGCACAACATATACTCCAACACTCCCCCTCAAGCTGGAGCATGCAGTTCTCAGCTTGGACAAACAAAAAGAAATCTCAACTCGCACTACAAGACATGACGGATGATATCAACTCAACCCTCACAACTGTCGGCTATTGTCGAGGATGTTGCTTTTCATGCCGTGCAGGTGAGGAGGACAAACGGGCTGGAGTGTGAGTCAAACTGAATCTCCTCATCAGAGAGCATGTGGTATGTACTGTGTCTGTCAGAGTCGTTGCAACTGAAAATGAGCCTCTACACGGAGAACTCTGGCCCGCCACAATATGTGGACAACTGCTCCATCTTTGAAAGGGTCGAATAAAGAATGACGTTAATTATCCATACGTAGATCTCTGAAGATGGGTGTCTCTCATACGGACCTCAAAGTGGGTTCTCTCTCATAGGAACCTCGGAAGGATCTCGTACTGGAGTTCACGAATATTGGAGAACGGAGTCTGAAAGTCTCCTCATCGAAGAACTGGATATCTCCCATCTGGCTCAAAGAATGGGATCTCTATTCTGGAGTCCCTATGAAACCACATGAAAATCCTAGCTCACATGGCATAGGGAATGGGATCTCTACTCTGGAGTCCCTATGGAACACATGAAAACTTAGACTGACAAAACAAGAATGATGGGGATTACTGAAAAAGCGATGGCAAACATGTGCTCATCAAACTGAAGACGGCATACATGTGTATGTCTGAAACTGAAGACTCAGAACCAATCTGACATCGAGTCTGAATATCTGAATATCTTTGTAGATTCTGAAACCTGGTTGGTCCGGAATCATTCTGCTTAAATCTGCAACAGACAAGTGACTCTACACAATACTCCCCCTTTATCCCAGACTGGTTGGAAAACAATGGCGTTGACCAAGTTGGGAGAAGATAACAAAGATGGGGAAAACATGAATCAAATAAGCCGACTACAATTTTTCTTTTTTCCCTTTTTTTCGACTTTTCATCATTTTTTTCTCGGCCATTTCATTCATCATTTTTTAAATAGCCGTCACATTTTTTAATAAGTCATTCCTTCCTTTTTTACGATTTTTCCTTTTTTACAAAATTGTTTTTCTCTTTTGCATAAGCCTTTTTTTATTGTACGTGCCTTTTTCACAAAAGTTTTTTAAATAAAGACAAATCAGCCCACTTGGGCCCTAAATGGACTCCTTCACCCTTTTTTTAAAATGTGACCCACTTGGGCCTAGAATATGGAGTCTGCTGCTAGCCTGCTATTTAGGGTTCCATCTTCGTAACCCCTAACATCTGACATCGTTGCTCGAAGGGAGATGGTGCGGGAGAGAGAGCGCCGCCTACCTGGAGAAGAAGGTAGGGCCTCTTCTTCGTTGCCGCTGCAGGAAGGGTTCGAAGGAAGGAGGTTGGCGATGATGCACCTGCGCAAGATCTGGAGATGCCCCACCAAATCTACCTTTTTTCGAACCACGGCAAGGTAGGGGCCTGGAACGGGGATGCGATGGCGTGCGAGGAGATGTGCCTCGTGTTGGCTCATGCGCTTCGATCTGCGCCGCAGGAGGGGAACTGTGGCAGGGTAGGGGGAGTGTGCTTGGTGATGCGTCGCCAAAGGATGAAGGAGAACGGAGCTGCACCGCCTGGGAACAGTGCTAGGTTGGGCTTGGGGATCTCGCCGTCGCCTGGAGGTCTTGTGTTTGCAACACCGCCGCCTGGAGCTGTCGAAGGAGGTGGTGGTGGCTGCTGCTCATCATATAGACGCCTTCAGCTGGAGTATGGAGTGTCCTTGCTCTCTCGGTCTGGAGGGCTGTTGGGCCGCTTGTGCGGCAAGGAGGAGTGTTCCCGCCTGTGCGACTGGGAGGAATTGCAGGAGCATGACTGTGCAGCGCCTGTAAGCAGCGATCGGGCAGGATGTCGGCGCATGGTGCTTGCTGCTCAATCCTAGCGAACTAGGGTTCTAGGAAACCCTTATGCCTGGAACTTGCCGACGATCGTGATTTTTGGATCTTCAGAAACTTAAACGATGATCTTTGAAATATGTTGAAATTAGGGTTGCAATAAAAACCCTAGAACTTAGACAGAACTTGAACAAACACTAACAGTCATCTTCAAGAAACACTCGAATCCTAGAGAAACGAACCCGCTCTGATACCATGTTAGATAATAGGAGTGCGGAAGCGAAATCAGAGATTAAAGATAAAAAACAATAAAGAAGACGGGATTTTAACGTGGAACCCTACTCTCTAAGGAGCGGGATGAAACCACGGGAGAATGCCTCAAAGGGATGATATACGCATTGCACTTTCTCATCTGATACAGAGGGTGAGGGGCTTCTTATATAGCCCTCAATGAGTCTCCACATCCTACAAATGGTAAATGTGGGACTAAACAATTGGATGTGGTAAATGGATCCTGGAGAGATCCATTTACCCCATCTCCCACATAAGTGGCGCACAACATATACTCCAACAATTCCAACATGAAAAAAGAGATAAAATAAAATTGAAGTCCTTGGTAGGCTTTGGACCCAAATTCATTTTGCTTTTTATTAGCTCAAACCTAAAAGTCTTGACCCATTATTTGTTGGATTCAAAAATGAATGAATAACATGGAACAAGAAAAAAGATATGAATAAACAAAATCAAAAAAGTCCACGAAAAATGACGAAAATTATTAACAAGATGTGTATCGCTTTTAGGAGGGTGTTCCTCCACATTAGAGGCATGAGCGAAGGACGGCGGCTCAAGATGTGGCGGTTCATTTGGATAGTCTGGAGGATTTAAGGAATCTGTTAGCGAAAGAATCAAAAGCGAAAGAATCAAGATGTGGCGGCTCAAGATGTGATCTGTTATTTCTCAAGTTCAGTATGCATTTATTCTTGTAGGCACCTAACAGAGAGTGTGGTTAGGGGAACGAAGATCGTGGTTGACCAGTAGAAGCACAAATCTAAAGGGGTATTGTGGAAGGTGGATTTTTCGAAGGCTTGAAATCGTATAAACTAAAAGTTCATTTGAGAGTCTCACTTCGTTGCGGATCCTCGGAGACATGGATAGCTTGGATGAAGAGGTGTATTACTATTAACCCTATGGTGATTAAGCAATAAAAGCTATTGCAAATTACGATACTGTCAATCTGGATGTTCACTTAAATCCATGTTGAAAAGATCCGAGTGTCTGGAGGCAAATTCCTAAATAGTATTTTTTAAAAATACTATTTAGGAATGTGTCTAACTATTTTACACCAGTTGTCGGCTACCTAACACAAACCTCATCAATTTACCTGGACTCAGGACTAGCTATGGTTGAGTTATAAGATGAGAGAAAACCGCTTAAGATGATTTGACTATTTGCAAAGGAGGTCAATTGATGCATCAATTAGAAAATGTGAGATTTGGGATGTCGAGTCGGTTAAGAGAGGGCGACGAAGGTCCAAGAAGTGTTGGTATGAGAATATCGGAAGGGATCTTAGTTATTTGGATTTAAGCTCGAGAATGACCCAAAATGGATATGAATAGAGGCAAAAAATCCATGTAGTTGACCCTGCTTAATTGTGCAAAAAGGCTTTGTTTTTGTTGTGATCAATCCTTATCTGAAATAAAACACATTTACATTTGCATAATTATTAAGGTCCCTCGATATGAATAGGAAATTGTACCCTGATCATTTTGGGTATCATACAGTTGTTGATCTAAAGAATTAGGTCATAGAGGTTGAAGCATAAGCGTAGATTTAAAAAGTTATATCGATGACAATACTAGCATCGCAAGGTAATATTCAAAGAGGATCTCTAGTCTTAGTAGAGACAACAATCTTCTCTAAAGGTTTATATCCAACAGACACTCATGATACATGTCCTCTGCATAAAAGTAGACGTTCAGAGGTGTTGGATGAATCAAGATAAAGAAATAACTTGACAAGATCGTTATATTAAGTCACGTATAGTAAATTATCATGAGACAGGCACACAACCTTAAATCGAGACAGATATACATCTATATATACGAATGTGTACATCTGGCAGACTAACAAATTGATAACCTGACAAAGTCTACATACCAACGAGTTGGAGTGCATAATATCTCAAAAAAATCGTATAGGTTCATACTCAATGAGACGGAAGACGGGGCTCGCTTACAAGACATTGGGATCGCGATGAATTTCTCCAATGGTCATCTATTTTGAAACGAATTCAAGAATGTTGAATTACGCTTTTGAAAAGCATATATTTGATTGCGACCCAATGGACGATTAAGAAACCTACTGATAAACCCTAAAAAGAGACATACAAATATGTAAATAATCCAGGTTAACCAAATTTTTTCGATATAAATGATGCATGGGTATTAGCAAGGTTCAGGAAAGCGGTATGCGTATGCGTTCGGACTGGTCACCGAATACTGATTAAGCGGTATGCGGGGGCATATGCGGGGTATATGCGGTTCTAAGCGGTTTTCTAATTTTTAATTTAAAAATAAAAAATATCTATGAATAACAGTACCACTGAAGTTATGTATCTAAGTGGAGTTAAAGAAGATCTAAGAAAAACGGTTCATGTTAGATGGGTGTGCATATATACTTTTAATTGCCTCATATTTAATCACAAAAAAACATTTACCATAAAAACTTCACATTATATAATTCGTAATAACAAAACTTCAATACACATACATGCACTACATGAGCAAAACCTCAATCGGCATATATAAAAAATATTCGACGATACATTGCATATACTCGTGAAAATAATACGTGAGAAAAAGATAAAACATTGCATATACATAATGGTATAATGAATTGCAATTGTATAGAAATGCATGTCATATTCTAACAATTGAATGAAGAGGCAGAGTTACAGAATTAAGGACCTGAATGAGAAGATTGAAAAGTTGGAGCTGCTGGAGCAGTATGCGGGGTATATGCGGGATAGGCGGGGCATATGCTGGGCATATGCGGGCCGCATATGCGGGGAGGGCGCATAATGCACTGATTCAAGTAATCGGCGCGGTCTGCACGCCGCACGGGCATATGCGGCCGCATATGCGGCCCGTGCGGCCGATTTAGTGAACACTAGGTATTAGGAATACTCTAGGTCAATGTGATAGTAATTGGTTGTATGCCATAACACTTCCATTCTTAGGGAATGATGAAACATGATGGATTTTAATGAATCTACAGAGTCAAAATGAATAAGATTTGATTGGATTAAATCTCAATTCATCAAAAACCAAATCAAGATCTAAAGTGATGGAGATTGATATGTTATTTCAATGTCAATTGATAAATTCGTTTAGTATCGGACTTGATCAAGTAGAACAAGTAGTTAATACCATGTTATTAGATGTAATCTAATGCCAAGTTACTATATGTGGTCTACACAATCTTCCTATCATTATTGCCAAGTATTTGTGAATGCAATACACAAGTCCTAATTGATTAGGAGTTGGTTCGTCAAAGATATAAATAGTCGGAATAATAATTATGAAATCCTTAATATAGATAACTGATCTTTAAGAAATACGAATGAGATTAACACAACTAACACTTAATTAATGTGAATATGATTGAAAATAATGTGAATATGATTCACATTTCGTATTGGAATTTATGTGAATATGATTCGCATATTATATTAATGTTAATGTAAGAATTGGATTCACATTCACCATTGTATGTAAATATGATCTACATTTTGTCTTGGACTAATGAATTGAATTACTTTATTTGGAGGATGATTTTGGTAATTATCCAATAGAGATAATTGTTGATAATTATCAAGAGATAATTCCACAAATATCAAAGACCGTGGCTAAGTAGGATTTGCATTTGAGATGTATTTGAATTTGAAATTGATGGAGATAATTCTCCACTAAATCTTAAAGTGGGCACCCACTTTACTACTACGTAAAGGAGAGGAGGGCCAGTATCGATCATCATGCTTTGAGTGCATTCAATTCCTAATCCCAACTCCATTGTAGTTCTTATAACCACCCCCCTATGCCTCTCTCCCTGGCTATCTCCATGCCTCGCTCCCTTCCACATCTTAGAACCCTACATGAGGAAGAAGAGGAACCTTCTTCTCTGAGTCTCCATGCTTGAGGAGACGATCAGGAGTTAGGACTTCGTGAAACGAAGTTTGTGGAGAGAAGTATTCGGTGATTACATCACCCTTAGTGTGGAAAACAACATGAGTTCTACTCTAGGATTCACGGGAAATTCACGACGCATCATCGTGCATGTGAGTGCAACATCCGGTAGATCAGATATAATTCAGGAGGTCTCTTGTTTTAAAGGCAACATGCATTACCCAAGATATAATCACTTATTTCATTTAATTAGTGAAATAGTAAGGATCTAGTTACCATGTGGTTTCGCATTGCAAGAAATTTTTCTATGATATTATTTTTGGATACATGATCCATTTATTCTATGTTTTTCTGTGATGCGTGATGTCAAACCTCCCTTCAATTACCACTACTTCCTACTCAGTGATTAGGAATGGTCAGCCAGGCTAGTTCCTTTCAACCTCGGAGGGGGATTTAGCGTGGATGTTCCTTGGCTCCATTTATGTTTTTCTAGTGGTCGATGTCCTACCTGTGATGGTGGATCGGGTTGTACATGGTGTTATTGTGCCAGGTTTATTCCGGATGAATCTTAATTTTACATTAAGAATAAGATAATATAATTTTATGAAGCATGATACTTCAAAGAGAAGAGAAATTAATATGGTTATGGAGATCTTTGGTGGCATTTTGGCCTTTGTGTCAAAAAAGAGGAAGTCATTTTCTGTTCCCTTCAGCATGTTGCCCAATGAGATTGGTCCCACTGGGAGATTCTGATGACCACAAAAGTGGGTTTACCTCTTACTTGAGACTTCCTATGACTTGTGGTAGACCATGTCATGCCGACCGGAGACCTTGTGGAAAAACTTGAGAAGAAGCTTGTCGGTTAAGACATGCCTTTCCAAAGGTGGCAAGTTGATACTCATGCAAGTTCTCCTTTCTGATGCTCCAATTTTCTTCTTGTCTACTCGCATGTTATAGTTCAGGGTTTGTAGCCATCATGAGTACTTGATAACGCAATTGATCTAGGCATCTTCAGTGGCGGCATTGTCTCCTTGTGGATTAGGATGTAATGCAGCATAGTGAAAACAATGGTAGCATAGGAGTCGTGCTTAAAGGAAATGGTCAAGGTGTTGATGGTCCAGTGGATCATATCATATGAGGAATGGATTCGCTTTACTTTGTACGTTGATGCACAAGGGCCACTACATGCTTGTCCATGAGGCACAAATTTGTCCACTTGTCTTCTACTTTTAGGAAGGGTAGTTGTTTTGTTATGACAGAGATGTTGCCTTTTGTGAGGCTCATTGTGGGGGATGGTGGTAGTTTCAACTTATGTGAATTAGTTGATTGAAAAGAGGGTATTTCTGCAATCATTTTCCATGCATCTCTCGAATCATGAACCTATAGATGAGGGTGGTGAAGGCTTGGTCGGGTGATGTTTGGACGCCTCTGTTTTGGTATGCATGAGCAAATGGTGGGTAATTTCATGCAGATGCTAGGAAATAATGGATGGTGTTGAGGTGCCTTCATAAGGTCATGATTGTTGGACTAGGAATGTCAATCTGGGTGGATCTGTTGGGTACTCAACCCGAACCCGCTACATTTAATGACCCGAAACTCAACCCACTTATTTTTGGATGGTTTGGGTTTGAAACTTGCTACCCATGCGGGTACGGGTACGGGTTTGGGATTTTCCTTATGGGTACCCGCATCCAAACCCGCCTTGAACCCGAACGCATATACATACGCATATACAAGTACATATACATATACATATATGTATGTGTTTGTGTTTCACGTTATTCAAGCTAGTCAAACCTAACCCATATCTCATCATTTTAACCTGATATATATAAAAGTATCACTATAAATTACACCGTCCATTCTCTAATTTAACATTAATAAATTTTGAATCCAAAGAGATCAATCATCTAGTTTATATAAGTCAACGATGTTCTATACACATATATTGCATGTATTTGATGTCCTGACATTGACTTCACACAAAATGTGTTTCCCATAAACTAAATGACAGCTTGTTATGCATCTTCAATACTTCCATTTAATACATATCTCAAGCGTCATCAAACAATTTATTCCCATAAATGCTATAGAATTGACTCCACCTTGGATGTATACATGGCTACATAACTTACTTTTATTATATTTCTATGAGAATATAATGTATGTATGGTTAGTTTAGGATTGGATTTTTTATTAGATGTGAATACCTACTGGGTACATGGATCCGGATGGGTATATTGGTATCCGCTTAGAACTGCCCATTAAATAAATGGGTGGGTTTGGGTAGTGATTTTATGTGTGTATGAGTTTGGGAATACTAAAACCCACAACGAACATGACCTCTTGGCATCCTTATGTTGGACCTAGGTTGAAGAATTTCTATATCAAGAAGGCCTACAAATTCCTTTTCATGTTAATGGTTTTTTTATCATGGGATCTTGATGCAAGACTATGAGGATTATGAGTTGGAAAGTTCCCTCGCAAATTTATATTTTTCTTTGGCTTTTGACGCAAATCAGCCCGATGATCGATGCTATACGAGGAAGGATTTTTTATAAGGGTGGAAACTTCTTGTAGTCGTTGCTCAACCGATATGTATGGGGATTACCTATTTTTTACAAGTAACTGCTCTAACACTCTCGGGATGCAGCTCGTATTGACGCAGTGGACTTGGCAAACTTTCATCTTTTGAGGAATCCGTTAGTGAAAATTAGAGTGGTCATGATGACATGAGGATAAGGTTGTGGCAAATTTGTGTGGACTCTTTAGTTGGCTAGAAATGGTGATGTTCCATCATGAGCGATTTTATGTTGAGAATGTTCTTAAGAAACTCAGCCCTGATCAGACCACGCAACACCATCGAGGATCCAAGCTTCGAGGTGTCAGGAAGACAAGCCTCAAAAGTCATGCCAATGGGAATAAATGGCGAGGGCACATTTCATTGGTCCCAATATGTCAGATTGAGAGCAAATTTCATCGCAAGAAGATGAAAAGAGGGTCGCACAACCACATGGAAAACCTCAAAAAGGGGTGGAGCGACTCTTCATTGGCACCACAGTGTCAATGTCCATACTCAATGAGAACTTGTCCGAGATGAAATCCATTAATACCCCCCCACACTCCAACGTACAATATGTAAGGAGGCCAAGCGCTGAGGTGAGAGGCATGCCTGAAACACCCAAAAAAAGTCAGTCCCATCCTGAAATCGTGTGTGTCACCGCGAAAGGCCAAAAGCAAACGCATCCATGCTAAAAGCATCGCTTCCTGTCAGATCACAAGACCTCTTACATAGGCGGGCATGGGATCGATGGGGGCTACATCCCCTATGATGGTTATGCGGAAAAGATGTCACAAGCACATGCCTGCCATCTCTAAAACCTCACCCACAAGAATTTGAGATGGCAATGCGAACATAAGGACTTTGTTTCGTATTAGTTGAAAGTGCCCACCGACACAAAGACCACAAAGATGTTGCATCGCATCAGTGGAAAGATCCAACCAATGTAATGAGATCTCCTGAGTTGTTGAAGGCTCACGTAGAGTAGCCCAAGGGTGCCATTCCCCGTGCATCTCAAAGTCACGTTGTTAATGGCCCCATAAGCCACATCGAAAACACCTAATCTCCATTTTATGAAAACCGATAGGTGTTGTACAAGGCAACAATGATGTCAACTGTCAAGCAACCATCAACCCACATCCCCAGACTCACACTCCATGGTGACCTTCCCAAGCACCGCCTCCCCTACAACCTCGTTCTAAGAAGAAGCCATCACCTCGATGGAAACGAGGAAAGGCAGACCCCCCCCCCTCCGGCTCCCACGAGGGGTCAACGCATGGTCGAGAAGGCACAACACCCCTTTCCTAGAAGCACGAGATCGGTTCCTCTTGGGGTCGTCAACTTAATCGTGCTCCGTCAGCTCTTGAGAAAATATCGCTTCAACAGGATGCCCCAAACCATGCCTCGTAGCCTCCCGAGAACCTGCTACCTCCCGACAAACCTTTGCACCACCCAGGCAATGGCCAAAATCCCTTGTTGCCCATGTGTGTGCCTTCCAAAAGTAGCCCTCGTCTAGGAGTCCCCCTCCTGTTTCATCTCTCAAATTACACTACCGTCATGTTTAGTCACACATTGCTTAGCAGTGAGACGAGAGTGTTCAAGAAACCATATAAACAACACAATCCTCCTGCCTTTCTGGAATTTTAATATATTATTCAATTGTATAATAATTTTAGAGGTTTGTAAATGAAGAATTCACTAATTTTTGTGAATCCAGCACAAGAGGGAATGAATTGTGCGATAAACAATTATCCAATAACAACATCCAATAATAATAATTGATAAATCGTGAAGATAGAAGAAAATCAAACCACAAACACACTGTGATTTTTACGTGAAAACCCAAGCAGGTAAAAACCATGACCTAGAACCATGTTATAGGATTTCCCATTCACTCTCTCGGTGGCTTACTTTAAACCGAGGGTAGCACAACCTCTTATATAACATGTGCGCTTCCTTGGAACACTCCCAAAGGAAGACTCTCTCTCTCATAGAAAGGAATCTACAACTTGGATAAAAAAAAATGTACTAAGCCTTCTCCCACTATAAGTAGGGTCGGCTACATAGATTCTTGCTCAAACCCATATTGAAAGATTCGACTATTTTTTACGCTGGACGTCGACTACCTAACGCAACCCCTGCAAGAGAGGGATTTGAACCCTGATCTTTTGTGTGGTAGACACACTGTACTACCACTAGACCATTAAGTCGGTACAATCCACAACTTGGATACCTGTAAAAAAAATGCTAAACGGTATAGTTAAGTAAGGAAACTTACATTCACAAGCTTACAGACTTTAAGCGCAAAATATACTTGAGAATGACGATGATAATGATCGCAGTTGAGCACAGAGAGCACAAACAACTTCAGTAGCCAAGAAGATTTTGATTGAAGAGAGCTCAAGAGCGTAAAAACGCAGTAAGAATTCGAACATCGCACAAAAAGATCACTCTTTCTTTTCTTTTGAGAGTAGAGGATGTTTCTCTTAGTTATGTGTCTCAAACAATGAGTCATATGGTCCATTATACAAGGTAGGCCTCAAAAGAGCCGTTGATGTCCAAAAATAGAAAGTCCTACATTCTAATTTCCAAAATCCATGAAAGGATCGATTATAGAAATAAGGTGATCGGTCATGAGTGATCAATCAAGTCACAAAAATGATCGATCATATTAGACCATTGGTCTGAAATTCAAAAAGTGGTCGATCATGGTCAAAAGGATGCTCGATAAGGGTTGATCGATCATAACGAATAAAATGATAAAATCAAGGCCGATAAATCATGGGTGTCAAGGTGATCGGTCATATGTCCAAAAAGATTTTGTTAAATTGATGATTCTTGCATAAGTTTGCTTGTTGATTGTCGAGATACTTATATCTCTTTGTCTTTATTATATTTTTCTATCTCTGCAGTCTATTTTATGTAATTTTCCCTTCGAGCTTTTCTCCTATATAAGAGTGCTCTAGGGCTACGATGAATATAACTTTTCGGTTCATGTCTTTCCACATGGTATTAGAGCGACGGTCCTAGAACGGAACATGTGCCCTATAGCCCTGCCCATTAAAACCCTAACGCGACCCACGAACAACCGTAGTCGTCGCCGCCCATCTCTTGGGGTGTCGCTTCTCCGCCTCCCGCCTGTCGGTCGCTGCTGTCGTTGCCGGTCGTCCGACCTGTTGTCGCTCCGCCCGTCGTCGCGGGTCGTCCCGCTTGTCGCCGCTGTCGGATGTCGCTGCCGGTTAAGCCCACTTTTTGGTTCTAGGGTATAACATGATCATCTAAAAACAACCTAGTTTCCCAAAGAAGCCTCTATCGAATGGAAGAGGTTGTGGTATGAGTCTACACCCATAACCATCTTCCCATATGTCAGTGTAGATGCAGGTCTTTCTTGTTGCAAACCCAATCTTGGAGATAGTTGTTATCATGTCAGACAACAAAATTGATGTTTCATCCATGGGTGCCTTCAAAGGTCTAGCACCCATCGTCAAGATGGATGGAATAAACTATGAACTGTGGGCCATGCAGTTCATGAGTTTAATGCAGTGCAATGACAAGAAGCGCATCCTCATGAATGAGGAGCCGAGCGACAAGACTGGGGTAAATGCTTCCTGAGAGGCAGAGGATGCTTATGCACAAGTATGGCTATCTCGGACTGTGTCAATAGAGATAGCTAATAATATACTAAGTCGGCCGACTACAAAGGTTATGCGGGACATTCTTGACGCCACATACTCTCCTGCGAAAAATGAATCGAAGACACTGCATCTCCAGCATGATATCTTCACACCGAAGCAGAATGGGCGTCCCCTCCACACCCTCTACACTTTTCTGAGGGGTATGTTTGAGAAGTTCCATGGTTACATTCCCTTGATTGCTACGCCTGAGCAGCTCAAGGCATACAGAGACTACGTCATGACTGGGGTCTTCCTAGCAGCTCTTGATCTTGAGTATGGCATTGCTCATGCCTAGCTTCTCACTGATGCCACAATACCTCCAATGAAGGAGGCATATCACTGATTGAGCAGGCTCTATATATCCTCTGGTGGTATCCCGCAGTCTCAGACTTCTTCGGTTATGGTTGCATCCCATGGTAGGTGGAGCTCTACACAGTATTATGGAAGGGGGAGCTCGAACTGTGGCAAGAGTGGGGATAGTCGACCGTGCACTAACTGCCACAGGACAGGTCATTCTGAGAAAACATGCTACTCCAAGCATGGGTTTCCTACTTCAGCACGCATTGCAGAGCAGACTCAGCTATTTGGGAGTTCATCATCTATAGCTGATCAAAGATTTGATGAACTCGTAGTGTAGCTCAAGGAGATTATGTTTGCCTCTGGATCAACCAGCTCTCCTTCCGGATCCTCAGAGGCAGTTGTTTCAGCATCAGCATCCACAATAGATATAGCATACGCCTTTACTAGCTATTACAGGGCATATTTGTCAGAGTGAATTATGGATTCAGGAGCATCTTATCATCTCTGTGGTGACAAAGGACAGTTTAGAAATTTTAGTTCGACTAAATCAGGGAGATCTATTGTGATATCTGATGGACACACTCTCCTATTAATGGACAGGGGGAGGTGCAGTTAACTCCTGCAATACGGCTTCAAAATGTTCTCTATGTTCCTGAATTTTCTATGAATTTACTATCCATTAGTCAAATCACCAAGGATTTACATTGTCGTTCCATATTTGACCATTCTGCTCTTGTGTTTCAGGACATTCTTACGGGCATGGTGATTGGATCTGGACGTGAGTAAGGAAGTCTCTACATACCGGTACAATCTTCTTATGATGGTGCTTATTCCCTTCGAACGAGATCCGCTTCTCCCTGAGTGTGGCATCTTCTATTTGGCCATCTTCCTCCGTAAAAGTTTGGTCACATTCTTCCACAGATTTTCCCTCGCTCTACTTTTCAGTGCGAGGCCTGCCAACTTGGGAAGCATCACCGGTCCACTTTTCAGAGTCGTCAGGGTCGAAGTAGTCATAGTCTTTTCGAGCTAATTCATTTTGACATTGGGGATCCTACTCGTGTTCCATATCATCAGGGACATAGGTTTTATCTTGTTGTTGTCGACGAGTTTTCACGAAATGAAATAAGAAATGTTTTTTTACTAATATCAAGACTATACATTCAGATAATGCGCTAGAATTTTGCAGTACTCGACTTTCTCAATTTCTTAGACCATATGATATTGTGCATCAGACTTCTTGTGCGTATACTTCTTAACAGAATGGGGTGGTTGAACGAAAACACCGCCATCTTTTGGATGTTATCGGGACTCTTTTGATCCAGAGCCATGCTCTTCATTCGTACTGGGGGGATGCGGTTCTAACTGCTTGTAATCTAGTAAATAGTATGCCCTCATCGGTACTGGGGGAGATCTTGTTCTCGATTGTGTTTCTCGAGACAGATCTTTTCTCTCTTACCCCTCGTGCTTTCGGATATGTTGCCTTTGTTAATTAGATGTTTCCAGGGCTTAACAAGCTCTCTCCTAGAGACGTCAAGTGTGTCTTTGTTGGGTACTCCAAGACCCAGAAGGGATATTGTTGCTTTAACCATGTTCGACGAAGGTACTATGATAGTGCGGATGTCACCTTCTTTGAGTCCATTATGTGTTTCTCTCATATAGGTGACAAGCTTATTCCTTCAGAGAATGGAGAAGAGGTCTATATGCCTCTATCTCCGATTTCGTCTCCACCATCTCCACCACCTCCTCCTCCTCCTCCTTCACCAATCACCACTACCTGCCACGCCTACTTTCTTTCCGAAGGTTTACCAGCGCCGGCCTCGTGCTCATGTGCCTAATTCTTCATCCAGCACGTCCAAGGTATGTTATGAGCATTTGAGTTCTAATGGCACTTGTGATTTGCTTGTGCAGCTTGAGGTGCAGGATGTCTTGGAGGATGCACCCTTTAAGGATGATGTGGACCTGGATGTGCCGATTGCTCTTCGGAAGCAGAGGTGTGCATGTACTATGCATCATCTTGCTTCCCATATTTCTTTGGCACGACTCTCCGAGGATTTTCAGAGGTTTTTTGTAGGACTGTCAGCCGTGGAGATACCACGATCCTAACAGGAGGCGTTGCAGAGTAGTCAGTGGTGTTTGGTGATGGAGGAGATGGCAGCTTTCAGTCTCGTGGTACACGGAGTGTTGTACAGGCTTCTCCAGGTGCATCTGTTGTTGGCAGCAAGTGGGTGTTTACTTGAAACACCTAGTTGATGGCACTGTGGACGGATATAAGGCTAGATTGATTGTTCGTGAGCTCACCCAAACCTATGGGGTGGATTACCATGATACTTTTCCTCCCATTGCGTGTCACTCTACGCTATGGATTCTTATTGTTGTTGTCGTGGTGCGTGACTGGTCGCTTTTCCAATTAGATGTCAAGAATGCATTCTTGTATGGAGATCTGCAAGAGGAAGTTTACATGCAGCAGCCACCAGGGTTTGTTGTTGAGGGGGAGTCCAGCATGGTGTGCCGACTTCACAAGGCCATATATGGCCTTAAGCAGAGACTGAGGGCTTGGTTTCAGAAGCACTCAGAGTTGATTGAACAAAAGGGGTTTGTCAGATCTACTGCAAATCATTCTCTTTTTTGTTAAGAGAACTCAGAGGGGTACCGTTGTTGTTCCGGTTTATTTTGATGACATCATTATTACTAGCAACGATGAACAGGGCATTCAGGCAGCTAAGGATTTCCTTGGACGATAGTTTGTGACCAAGGACCTTGACATGCAACGCTACTTCCTTGGCTTGGAGTTTGCACGAAATCAGCATGCGATGGTTATGATGCAAAGGAAGTATATTACTAATCTTCTATCTGAGACAGGCATGAAAGGATGCAGACATGCCACTATACCACTGAATCCCAATACTAGACTCTATGATGATGACTCTGAGGAGGTGGATAAGAGACGGTACAAAGAGCTAGTAGGGAAGTTGTTATATGTTACTATTACCAGGCCTGGTATATCATTTGTTGTGAGCAGAATCAGTCAATTTATGGAGCAATCAAGACAGGCTCACATGGATGCAGTTTGCATGATCTTGAGATCTCTAAAGTCTTCTCCATGTACGGGCCTTCTATTCAAAAGAAATATGTGTCGCAGTTACTGGATGTACATATGTGCATTATGTTGGGTGCTCTAAGGACAGGAAGTCCACTTCAGGCTTCACTGTGTTGGTAGCTCGCTAGTTCATGGAACTAGTAAGAAACAGATAGTTGTTGCTTGATTCAGCACTGAATCAGAATATAGGGCCATGGCCCAAGGGAGTACGGAAAAGAGATGGGTCAAGCCTGTCCTGACGGACCTCACTATTGAGGTGCCTCTTCCTATGCACCTCAAATGTGATAATCAAGCAGGTCTGTTCATAGCTAATAATCCAGCCTTCCATGAGAGAACAAAGCACATTGAAGTAGATTATCATTATACCCGTGATTTGATCCAAAAGGAGCTTATTTCCACTTCTCATGTCCCTTCAGGCGATCAGATTGCAGACATGTTTACCAAAGCTCTAGCGAAAGGTCCTTTTTACCGGTGGTATTCCAAGCTGAGCATGATAGACGTATATGCCGCAGCTTGAGGGGGAGTATTGAGATACTTATATCTCTTTGTATATATTTATATTTTTCTATTTCTTCGGGCTATTTTATGTAATTTTCCCTTAGAGCCTTTCTCATATATAAGAGAGCTCTAGGGCTACGATGAATACAACTTTTCGTTTCACGTCTTTCCACACAGATCAAGAATATGCAAAAACAATAAGATTTTTTAGTATAAAATAAAAACTATGTAAAATGTCACATAACCATCCAAATTCTTCAAAACTTGAGCTTTTGAGATTGATTCTTTCTTTGATTCTTTCAATCTATTTCTGGATATTCAACCTTCAAGCAGAGTCCTTTAAAATCACTTTTAGGATGAGTCAGCTTCTAGCTTTTCTGCACTTCTCATTAAAGAGCTTTTACGAGATTCTACATGAAAAGTTAACCAAGCTACAAAACAAATATGTAATTGAGTCATTAGAAAATCTAAGTCACTAACAATCCCCCCTCCCCCCTTTTAATGACAAAACTTTTATTTGTTTTGAAAAATTTTCAGTTATGATTATTTTTAACTGATTCCAAGTATCAACTCCCCTTTATATTTTATTTTAATCTTTCTTCAAACAATGTACTTCTCTTATAACACTTATCTTTTCTTTTGATACCTCAGTAAAACTAACCCTTCTTCTCCCCTTTTTTATCATTATCGAAAAGATAATATCAATAAACTTCTCCCCCTATTTTAAAGAGTTCTTGCTCCTCTTTTTTTCTCTCCCCTTTTTGCATGAAATCAAATCATTACTTAGCTCCCTTTTTTGTAAAAGTTTTAAAGGGAAACTTTTAGGAGATGTCACTAGGTTGGCATAAACCTAAGTATCTTCTGAGAAAGGAAAATCTATCAAGGTTAAGGGTTTGTGAAGATATCAACAAGTTGATCTTTTGTGTTTACAAAGTTTAAGACAATTTCTCCTTTTAGTAAAACATTCTCTTAGAAAATGATGTCTAATGTCAATATGTTTAGTCTTAGAATGTAATACATGACTCTTAAAAAGATTTATAACACTTATATTATCACAACGAATTTAAACTTTTCAAACTTTAAACCAAAGTCATTTAAGGTCTGCTTTATCTACAACACTTGCGAACATGCAAGAGAGGCCGATATGTATTCAGCTTCTGTTGTTGATAGGGGCTACACAATTTTGTTTCTTAGAAAACCAAGAGACCAGCGCATTTCCAAGGAAATGACACGTCCCACTAGTACTTTTTCTATCAGTTCTACTTCCAGCATAATTAGCATCACTTTAATATTTTAAATCAAGGTGTAGTGATCTTGGGTAAAACAAGTCATAATTATACGTATCTTTCTAATATTTTAAGATCTTTTTTATAGCTTTTAAGTGACTTTCTTTAGGGGTCAGTTGGAGCCTAGCACATGGACAAGTACTAAAAAGTATGTCTGGTCTACTAGCAGTATCATACAGTAATGAACCAATCATACCGCCATATTGAGTCGCATTAATATATTTATACCTTTCATATGCATCAAGCCAAGCTTGAGCTCACATCGGTGTCGTCTTTCCTTTTGTACTCTCCATCACGAATCTTTTGAGAAGATCCTGAGTGCACTTCGCTTGACTTATGAAGATCCCTTGTGGTAGTTGTTTAATCTGCAGGTCTAGAAAGAAACTGAGTTCTCCCATGAGACTCATTTCAAACTCATCCTGTATCAACTTAGCAAAATCTCTACACAAATATCCATTACTAGCTCTGAAAAAAATGCCATCAACATATATTTGAACTATTAAAAGATCATTTGTACTTCTAGTAAACAAAGTTGAGTCTACTTTTCCAATTTCAAAGTTAGCTGATAACATAAAAGATTTTAATCTATCATACTACACTCTTGGTGATTGTTTTAGTCGGTATAAAGCTTTGTTCGGTTTATAAATAAACTCACGTTTATTTGTATCAATAAAACTAGGTGGTTGTTTAACAAAAACTTATTCTTTCAAATTATCATTAAGAAAAGAACTGTTTACATCAATTTGATACAGTTTTATATTTAAGTGAGCAGCATAAGCAAGTAGTATTCTGATTGATTCTAGTCTGGCTACATGTGCATAGGTTTCATCAAAGCCTATACCGTCCTGTTGGTTGTAACCTTGTACAAATAGTCTACCTTTGTTCCTAATCACTAGACCTTCCTCCTCATTTGATTTATTTTTATAAACACGTTTAGTTCCAATTATTGAGGTGTTTTCTAATTTAGGTACAAGTTCCCAAACTTCATTTCTTGTGAATTGATTAAGTTTCTTATTGCATTGCTATTATCCACGATTCATCTTTTAGTGCATCTTCTATTTTATTAGCTTCTATTTGTGAAACATAAGCATCAAGTACAAAATTAATGTTAAGTTGAGAGCTAGTCTTACCTTATTTGATATTTCTTTCATTACTTATGTTTTAGGGTGTCCCTTATTAAAGATCCAATCTTTAGGTAGATTATGAGAATTTGTATTTTTTATCTTAGATATAGATAGTGTGTACATCCACTTCTTGTTATCTACATTTTCTCCACCTAAAAATAAGTTTTGAGAAGTTCCTTTGGCACCCATCTTTTGGGTCCACGGGGGTTACACTTTTCCAATTTGACTAAGCAGTTCGTTATGAGATGATGAACGACCAGTAATTCATATGCCATTTTTATCTCCAAAATTTCTTTTAGATACAAGCAATTAATTTAGATACCGACTATCGAGCCGACCGTTGGTTAAGAGACTCCCCACACATCCATGACTCCCACTGCTTGCAATAACATGACATAAGCACAGCATCACCCCAATAGGAAATGGGTGCACAACTCTGCATAAGTAGAGTCCGAGTGATATCAAGGAGATGACGATGCTTTCTTTCTGCAACGCCAATTTGTTAGGACGTGTAAGCACAAGTTGTTTGATGGATAATGCCTCTAGACAAGAAAAAATGAGAAAGAGCACGAGTACAAAACTCCAAAGCATTATCCACACGCACAATTTTCACTGTAGACGAAAAAACATTCTGCACTTCATTTATGAGATTTTTGATAACATCCCCGGTTCAGATTTATTCTTCAATAGAAACACCCAAGACAAACAATAGAAATCATCAACCACAACTAGATAAAACATGTGTCCCTGGTGATCAAGGACACGACTCGGACCCTAAATGTCAACATGAAATAATTCAAAAGGGGAGCTACTGCTCCAAGACTGACGACTAGGGCAAATAGAACTGTGACGCTTTCCCAACTGACACGCTTCACACTGGAGTGGAAGGAAGAACCCGATGGAATCTGGGGCAGGATATGACGCATCTTCTGAATAGGGAGATGACCAAATCTTAGATGCCATGTGAATGGAGAAATTGGACCACTTGATTGAGACGAGACACCAGCATAGGGAGTTCGAACCAAACGATAGAGACCATCATGCTCACAGCCACAACCAATCACCTTGCCCGTAAGAATGTGCTGATAAACAAGAGACGATGGGTTAAAAATAGCTCGACGGTGCAAATCCTTCGTAATCTGACTGATAGATAATAAATTCATCGAAAAATCTGGAGCATGCAAGATAATCTGGAGACGCATAGAGGGTGTTAGACGGATCTCCCCCTGTCCAACAATAGGCGAATGGGTCCCATCCTATGACTACAGATCAACCCGGTGGAACCTCTCTGTAGGATGTAAGCTTATCTTTGTCTCGACAAAGATGATGTGTCACGTCGGAGTCCATAATCTATTCTGAAATATCAGATCCATGACATGAAGTAAGGGCATAAACACTACCTGAGGTACTAGCTATGGCCGATGTACTAGCAGAGGCTGAAGCGGCTACATCCGAGAAACCTCCCGGAGAATCAGTAGAGGCAGGAGGCATGATATCTCGCAGCCTGGCAACAAGATCCTCAAATCGTTGGTCTGAAGTAGATGGCTGTAGAGATGTAATACGCTCGGCTACCCGCGCAGATGTCGGAAACCCATGCTTGGAATAGCATGTCTCCTCTGTATGTCTTGGGCGATGACAGAATGTGCAGGGTTGACGAATGTGGCCACCTCGACCACGAGGTCCACAGCCACGAAAAGAAGAAGAGGCTCCTCTGCCTCTGGAAGCTGCCATCGTCGAAGGAGGCTGAGTAGTAGCAGAAAACAGGACTGTAATTCTGCTGAGCCTGCGGTACACTTCCTCCACTGACATATAGTAGCATCTGCAAGAATCTGCGAGCGAGCAGCATCATATTCAGGGTCAAGCGCTGCTAGTAAGACCCCCACCATGGTAGCATTCCGAAACATCTTCTGCTGCTCGGGAGACGCCGTAAGGGGAATGATACTGTAGAGCTTCTCAAACATCCCTCGCAAGGATGTATACAGTGAATGCAGAGGTCGACCATTCTGCTTCACCGTAAAGATGTCATGCTGGAGTTGAAGAATTTTGGTCTCATTTCGCGTCTGCGAGTATGTCGCTGTAAGGATGTCTCGCATCGCCTTAGAAGTGGGCTGATGGAGTACATCATTAGCAATCTCCATCAACAGTGTACCAGAAAGCCAAACTTTTGCATACGAATCATCGGCCTCCCATGAGGCGTAAACCCCAGTTTTCTCTGTCGGCTCATCTTCAGTAAGAATGTGCTTCTTACCATTTGACTTCATGAGACTCATGAACTGCATAGCCCAGAGCTCGTAGTTCGTCCCATTAGTCTTGACAATGGGTGCTAGACCTTTAAACGTGCCTATGTAGGGCATGTCGACCTTGTTTTTTGATATGGTTTCCAGGTAAGAAGAACTAGGGATTGTAGACGAAGAATCAAGTGTCTACATAAACATCCGAGGATTTGAGTGCATATGTAGACTTATGCATTCAAATCCATAGAAGAAGGAGAGGTGGGAGGTGGCGGAGACGAGAAGGTGGTGGAGAGAGGTCGGCGGCGACGAGAAGGTGAGGGGGGACGTGGCGACGGAGAGAGAGGAGGGTGGGGGGGAGATCGGCACCGATGGTGAAGAGAGGAGAGAGGTGCGGCGCGGCGGCGGGAGGTGGAGAGAGAGGGGAGGCGGCGGCGGGAGGTGGAGAGAGAGATAGGGGGGCGGTGGCAACGGGAGGTGGAGAGAGAGAGGGAGGGGCGGCTAGGGTTTTGTTGGTGGTGGCTCTGATACCATGTTGGAAGAAATGAGAGAATTGTTTATTCCAAAGAACCCTAGGCTCTCTTATATAGAGAAGGCCTGTGGGTAAATTACATAAGACGGAAGAAAGAAATAAAACATAAAAGAATAGTACATAAAATCTGAAAATATCTCTACAATGTTGTGCCTACTTTTTTCTTTTTGTTACAAGCTGCAAATTTCTTTACCCTATCTTGAGGGGGAGTGTTTAAGTATATAATAAAGTGGTAATTGGATCTCTCTACGATCCAATTACCACCCACTTATGTTTAATCCCATATGGATGAGCGATGTGACTCTGGTCTGTTTGTGGGGCTATATAAGGATCCCCACACCCCCTGTACATAGTGAGAAATTTAATATAGAATATCCGGCCCTTTGAGGCCTTCTCTCATGGTTTCATCCCGCTCATTATCGATTCACTTCCGCATTCTAGATTTCAACAAGTTGTGGATTCCTTTCTCTGAGAGATAAAATCTTTTTTTGGGAGTTGTCCAAGAAAAGGTACATGTTGTACAAGTGGTTGTGCTACCCTCGATTTAAGTAGCGCTGGAATAATGCAAACAAGCTTCGTCGAGAGAGCGAAGGGAAATCCTAGAACATGGTTCTGGGTCGCGGTTTTCACTCGCTTGGGATTCCAGGTAAAAATCATTGTCTTTGTGGTTTGATTTTCTTCTATATCTGTGATTTGTGAATTATAATTATTGGATATTGTTATTGGATAATTGTTTATTGCATAATTCAACCCCCCTCTCGTGTCGGACTCACATTTGGTATCAGAGCAGCTTCAAGTTTTGCAGGTGTAACTACCTACTTGCAGATCCTAAATGGCACAAAGCAACTTATCCACTAGCTCATGCGGGTCTGCTTACTCCACTACCAAGTCACCCTACTTCGATGGTACGTGTAGAGGTTTATGTAGAGGATCACGTTATGTTGAGATGTACCGTTACGTATTTCCTATTTATCTCATATACGTCTATGTAATTTACCCAAGGGTTTTCTCTCTATATAAGAGACCCTAGGGCTCTATGGAATAAGATAACAGAGCATTATTGACTTTGACATGGTATCAGAGCCAAAACCCTAATCTAGGGTTTTTTCCACCCCCCCCTTCTTCTCCAGCCGCCGGCGGCGCCCCAGCCGAAGCCCCCCCTGCCCCCGCCCCCGGGCCCCCCACCGTCGGTTCTTCTCCAACCGCCGTCGAGGACTCCCTCTCCCGCCGCCAAGGCCTCCCTCTCCCGCCGGACCTGACGTAGCCCTCCCTCGGGCCTCTCTCCCTCGTCGGTCGGCACCCCTTCATCTATGGGTTCAAGTGCATAAAGTCTACATATGCACTTGAATCCAATCCAGTCTTTGTAAACAAACATTCATTTGTCAATCATCCCAACGTCTTCTTCTCCGGCAACATGTCAGACCAAAAGGTTGATATGCCCTCCATAGGTGCCTTTAAAGGTTCGGCACCAATATTCAAAATGGACGGGACGAACTACGAACTCTGGGCTATGCAGTTCCTGAGTCTTATGAAGTCATGTGGTAAGAAGCACATTCTTACCGAAGATGAGCTGGCAGAGAAAACGGGGATATATGCCTCATGGGAGGCTGATGATGCGTATGCCAAGGTATGGCTGTCAGGGACGCTCACGATGGAGATCGCCAATGACGTCCTTCATCAACCCACCGCCAAGGCAATGTGGGATATTCTGGCTACTACGTATTCTCAAGTGAGGAACGAGACAAAGATGTTGCAGTTGCAGCATAACATTTTTACCATGAAGCAAAATGGTCGACCTCTTCACTCTCTGTACACGTCCCTACGTGGGATGTTCGAAAAGTTATATAGCACCATTCCGCTCACAGCCACCCCCGAGCAGCAGAAGACGTTTCGCAATGCCACTATGGTGGGCGTGTTACTTGCTGCCCTTGATCCGGAGTACGAGGCAGCCCGCTCTCAGATCCTCGCCGACGACACTATTCCTCCGATGGAGGAAGTCTACAAGAGAATCAGCCGTATCTCTGTCCCTTCCAGCGCAGCGACTCCACCTCCTTCGGCAATGGCGGTCTCCAGAGGACGAGGTAGTTCGTCTTCATTTCGTGGCCGAGGCGGTGGCGGACGTGGCTGACGAGGTCGTACACGTTTAACGTGCTCATTCTGTCGTCGCACTGGTCATTCCGAGGATACATGCTATTCCAAGTATGGATTTCCTCCTTCGGCACGTGTAGTTAATCATGTTCAGGCACCGTCAGCATCTACTCCAGATCACAGGTTCGAGGAGCTTGTGGCACGGCTTTGTGACATTATGCCACAGTCATCATCAGAGGATGTTGATACATCTGACGTTGCGGCTTCTGCATCAGCTAGTACCTCGGCTACTGCTAGTACCTCAGGTAGCACTTCTGCCTTTCGTCATAGTCATGATCTCTCAAGTTGGATTGTTGACTCTGGAGCCACCCATCATCTCTGCCGTGATAAAGATATGTTGCAGTCCTACAAGGATATTCAGTCTGGTCATTCCGTGCTCATAGCTGATGGCACTCATTCCCCTATTGTGGGTCAGGGGGAGACTTCCTTATTGCCCTCCATGCACTTACACAATGTTTTACATGCACCAGAGTTCTCCATGAATTTATTATCAATTAGCCAGATTACAAAAGATTTGCACTGTCGTGCTATATTTGACCCATCTTCTGTCAATTTTCAGGACATACTAACGGGCAGGGTGATTGGTTGTGGTTCTGAGCACAATGGCCTCTATCGTCTAGTACGGAACTCCTATGTTGGCGTCTCACTACACTCTCAGGGATCCGTTTCTCCGTATACATGGCATCTTCGCTTTGGTCACCTTCCGCTCCAGAAGATGCGTCACCTCCTGCCACAGATCTCTCCAAATTCTTCATTTCGTTATGAAGCTTGTAAGTTAGGGAAGCACCATCGTTCTAGCTTCCCTAGTCGTCAGGGTCGGAGCAGTCGCTCCCCGTTTGAGTTATTTCATATTGATATTTGGGGTCCTAGTCATGTCCCGGATCATCAGGATCACAGGTTTTATCTTGTTGTGGTTGATGATTTCTCTCGTGTTTCTTGGACTTTTCTTCATAAGAATAAATCTGAAGCACGAAGTGTTATCACAAATCTTATCAATGAAGTGCAGAATATTTTTTCGTCTACTGTTAAATATGTACGCCCTGATAATGCATTGGAATTCTGCACTCGTTCTCTTCCTCAGTTTCTTTCCTCTAAGGGCATTATCCACCAAACTACATGTGCTTACACATCTCAACAAAATGGTGTTGCGGAGAGGAAACATCGTCATTTCTTGATATTGCTCGCACTCTACTTATTCAAAGTTGTGCACCATTAGCCTTTTGGGGAGATGCTATACTTACAGCATGCTATCTGGTCAACCGCATGCCTTCTACCGTTCTTGGGGAAAAGGCTCCAATGTCTGTTCTCTTTCCTGAAAAGGACTTGTTTTCACTTACCCCTCGTGTCTTTGGAACTGTCGCATTTGTTCACCGCTTGTCTCCGGGACTTGACAAGCTCTCTCCTAGAGCTGTTAAGTGCGTATTTGTGGGCTACTCGCGGACACAAAAAAGGATATCGTTGCGATGACCCCATTAACGACAAGTATTATGTTAGTGCTGATGTTACATTTTTTGAGCCAGTTATGTATTTCTCCCCTGCAGGTGACAGATTGGTTCCCTCCACATCTACAGATGATAATGTCTATGTTCCCCTACCTCCAAGTCTGGGTCGATCTGAGTCCACTACACCACCACCACCACCGCCGCCGCCGCCCGCCTTCATATCCTTCCATTCCACCATTCCCTAAGTTCTACACAAGACGGTCAGGGCATGCTCAAGCTACACGTCAACCATCCACACGCCTCAGGTATGCCCCGATGCTATCACTAATGATGGGTTAAATAATGCACCGGTGCAGGAATCTTTGATAAAGGGCGAGGATCCGCCAGTCAGTACAGTGGATGATGATCTTGATCGTCTTATTTCTCATAGGAAGCAGAAGAGGCAATGTGCATCATATCCTCTTGCGTCTCACGTGTCCTTTCATCGTCTTACTGGTGATTTTCAGAGGTTTGCAGCAGCTGTCTCGACAGTTGAGATCCCACGGACATATCAAGAGGCCATGAAGATTGATAGCTGGCGTTTAGCCATGGAGGAGGAGATGCGTGCCTTACAGTCTCGAGGGACTTGGTTCCTAGTTCCTATTCCTCCTGGTGCTTCTGTAGTGAGTAGCAAGTGGGTGTTTACAGTTAAATATCACGCAGATGGCCGTCTAGATCGGTACAAGGCCAGACTTGTTGCACGAGGCTTCACCCAAACCTATGGGGTGGATTATTTGGATACATTTTCACCAGTGGCTCGACACTCGACTCTTCGCATTCTACTATATGTTGTTGTGGTACGTGATTGGCCCATTTTCCTACTTGATGTCAAGAATGCATTCTTGTATGATGATCTACAGGAGGAAGTCTACATGCAGCAGCCACCGGGTTTTGCTGCTGAGGGGGAGACTCAGATGGTGTGTAGACTTCATAAGGCAATCTATGCCTTAAACAAAGTCCAAGGCATGGTTCCAGAAGCTTTCCCAAATAATTGAACGACAGGGGTTCAAAAGATCAAATGCGGACCAACTCGTTGTTTATCCAGAAGACTCCCAGAGGTACTGTTGTCGTCGTGGTAGATGTTGATGATATTCTGGTTACAGGAGATGACGCTCAGGGAATCGAGATGACTAAATCCCTCTTGGGAAATCAGTTTATTACGAAGGATCTAGGTATAATACAATATTTTCTGGGGATAGAGTTTGCGAGAAATGCACAAGGAATGGTAATGACCCAAAGAAAATATGTCACGGACTTGCTAGTTGAAACAAGAATGGTTGGATGCAGACCGTCGAGCACTCCTATGGACCCCAGTATGAGACTTTACGACAATGATACTGAAGAGGTGGACAAAAGAAGATACAGAGAGATGGTGGGCAAGCTTCTATACATCACCATAACTCGACCGGATATTGCCTTTGCAATAAACCGAGTGAGTCAATTTATGGAGCAGCCTAGGCAAGTTCATATGGAAGCCTTGTATAGGATAGTGAGATACCTAAAGTCTTCCCCAGGCGCAGGTTTGTTATTTATAAAGGACACAGATCTATCCATTTCCGCTTGTGCATACGCAGACTATGCAGGGTGCCCAAAAGATCGCAAGTCTACTTCAGGATTTGCTATCCTCATAGGAAGCTCTTTGGTTTCTTGGAAAAGCAAGAAACAAACTGTTGTGGCGAGATCCAGTGTTGAATCTGAATATAGAGCCATGGCACAAGCAAGCACAGAAATGATGCGGGTTCGCGCGATCTTGGAAGATTTGAATATAAATGTCTCTTTATCCATGCAGCTTCAATGTGACAACCAGGCAGCATTGTTCATTGCCAAAATCCAGTTTTTCATGAAAGAACAAAGCACATCGAAGTAGATTGTCACTACACTAGAGACATGATCCAGAAGGGCTTGATTTCCACTTCACACGTCAATTTAGAAGATCAGACTGCTGATATATTTACCAAGCCATTGCTCAGAGGGCCTTTCCAGAGATGTTCTTCCAAGCTGAGCATGATTGATATCTATGCTCCATCTTGAGGGGGAGTGTAGAGGTTTATGTAGAGGATCACGTTATGTTAAGATGTACCAATACGTATTTCCTATTTATCTCATGTACGTCTATGTAATTTACCCAAGGATTTTCTCTCTATATAAGAGACCCTAGGGCTCTATGGAATAAGATAACAGAGCATTATTGACTTTAACAGTACGGATTACTCTTACTGGGCAAATCATATGGAGATCTACATCCAGTCGATAGACTACAAGATGTGGACGGAGTAGAGGAATTCCCAGATACTGAGATCAAGGATCTAAAGAGGAATGCTAAAGCCATGAGCATGTTGTATTGTGCTCTTTTCGTATACGAGTATAATCGTGTCTCTCTGTCCAACTCATGAGATCTGGAAGACACTCCTAGTCACGTATGAAGGTATTCGTAAAGTGAAGAGTTCTAAGGTCACAATGCTAACCAGGGAATACGAGAACTTTGAGATGAAGGAAGGAGAGACAATCAAAGAGAGACGTATACGAGGTTCACCGCTATCGTGAACAATCTCAAGGCTCTGGGGAAGAACTTCATCAATAGTGAACTGGAAAGGAAACTTATTGATATACTCTCAAGTGAATGGGAATAGAAAGTAACAACTATATAAGAAACAAATGCGATGGAAGATATCGAGATGGATGACCTCATAGGGAACCTGATGGCATATGAAGTCAATAAGAAGACAAAGAAGCCAATCGAGGATGCCAAGAAGAGGTTTATAGCTTTCAAGATCGGCTCACAAGACTCATTTGATGAAAAGATGAATGGCAAAAGATGATTCTCTTCTTACAAGAAAGTTTAAAAAGTTCATGGGAAATAAGAAATGCTTCAAGTCAAAGAGAGAAGACAATGGTGAATCATATGCCATCCTCTGTCTTAGGTGAGAAATTTCTTCTTTCACTTGTCTTCCCTAATAAGGAATTATTCTAGCTTACTTCTCGTGTCTTTTGGTTCAGTTGCTTTTGTCCATCATCTCTCTTCGGGACTTGACAAGCTCTCACCTAGGGTTGCCAAGTGTGTATTTGTTGAGTGCTCTCGTACGCAGAAGGGTTACCGATACTATGATCCTTTGAACAGGAAATATTATGTCAGTGCAGTCTTCGAGTCTGTGATGTATTTTTCCCTACATGTGACAGGTGATGAATCTCATATTCCATCATGCTAAAATTGGTCAATTAGGCTTTGTTCACGTAATTCATTTGCATTTAATAATTAATAAAGCATCATCAGCATACATACATTTGTAAATAAAATTTGCATTTCATCATGCATAATTGCATTAAAAATCCCAAGTGTAAATTGACCCAAAAACAGCTAACTTCCACGGTTTTTAATTAACTCATCCTAACTCCAATTGACCAGAAACCACCTCCTTTGTGTAGATATTACTAACAAGAATAAAAAAATACAAAAAAAATACTAGCTTAAATAAGTGTCAAATAAACCCAAATCCAATTTTCACATCTAACGAACTAAAACATGCATATCTCCCTCATACAGTGTCTGATTTTGGTCTACTCACTTTTAAAGTACTCCATTTTCAAATACCTATAGAACAAGACAATTTCATAAAATTCGGAGCTCATATGTGAAAGTTGGATTTTGGGCCTCTTTTGCGTATTTTAACTTTTTGCTATTTTTGACCTGAATTTCTATGTACATAATTAACCCTTTTAATTTTATTTCTTCTTTACTTATGTTCTTTGATGAAAGTTTTATTAAACAATATAAAAATCCCAAATCTCTATTAAGACAAGATTCAAAGAAACTGATTGTGTCCGAGGGTCCATTGTGAGTCTGTACAAAAATTGTGTGTTTCGTACTTCTATTTTATTTCCCCATTTTCTTATTTATTAAAAATCCAAAAAAATAGGTTAGTGTGTAACTATTTTCTTGTATTTTATCGTATTTTTTCCAGATTTTTTATCCTCTTTAAAAACCATCAAAAAATTACAAAATTCCAAAAATCGGTTTTCTATACACTTGGAGATCACCAAAAATACCACTTCGCAGAGATGACCTCTTTTGCTCCCGGATCCTTCATGAAAGTTGTAGATCTCGTCGAGACGAACAACTTTCGTGAAATAAATTTTTCGATCTGAGGTCTCCTATTTCTTTTTCATTTTTCTTTCCTCTTTAATTTTGAATTTTTTTTGGATGACATGTAGCAACCCCTAGGCTTGCCTCGTGGCACCCCCATTTCAATATTTCCTTTCTCCTTTCCTGGGTCATGTGCTTAGCTCGTGACCCCCTTCACCTTCCTCAAGCCGTTACCCCCCCCCCCCCACACACACACACACAGTCGTTCATCGTCGTTCTCCTCCTCCATGTAATGCTCATCGGCCCTCCTCCGGCCGTTACGAGGCCAGCCTTTCCTAGTTCCCATAACGCCTACCCATCTCGCCTCCTATAAATCCCCTCCCTCGTCGACCTTCCACGACATCCGCCGCTTCTTGGAGCAACAGGAGAGAACCCCCGGAGGACCTTGGTGACAGCAGGTCCTTCTGCAGCTGCGATTACCCTCTCTTTCTTTGGCATGATCCAGCGGAGGCATCCTTTGCTGCTGCGAGCTCTTGAAGCTCACCGAGCTCCGTCGTCACCGTGGTGTTGAGCGAGAACGAGAGCTCGACTTGGAGCTCTACTAACAAGCGTCCTTCATCCTATCACTTCCAGCCAACGCTCTCGACAGTCGGCAACTTCGCGCCTGCGCCACCGCGGAGAGCCGCTCCGCTCCACCTTTGTCGACCCTCCACCGCGCCTCAGTTATTGCTACCGTGCGCAGTGGCTCCGCCTCGCGCCTGCATCATCGTCACGCCGCTCGGTCGTCCACCACCATTGGCTCCACCATTCGCCGCACCCACGACTTCTAGTAGCCGTTGGATCAAGGGCCAACCCTTGATCCAATGTCTCACAGGCCACCGCATCTGCCTCCGAGCCTCCCTCCACACCTCGAGGCTCGGTTGAACCGAGCCGCCCTTCATCGCCCACATGACGCCTCGGGTTCCATTCTTCAGCCACGGGACCCAAGGGTGCTCTCGAGCCTCCGCTTCGGATCCCAACACCGCAGGTTCCAGCTTCGATCCTCGTTACACACGTGCCTCGCACGTGCTGCGAGGAAAATTTGCAACTAAACCCTCGGAGTTCAAACAATTCACGAAAAAGCCCCACCTCCTGAAGTCACGTGTCGTGCACGCTCCCGCCTGGGTAAATTGCAAAGAGGCCCTGACGGGTTAAGTGGATTACAGATAAGTCCGTTAAGGGATGTTTTGAGAAAGAAATAATTATTTTTATTTACATTTTAGCCCCTGCAACTTCATTTGAGCATAACCATTTCATACGAACTCCGTTTCTAGCGCATAATATGTCGATTTGAAGCTATTTCTATGCTCTGTCATATTATATATCTTGTGGACAGATCTGAGAATGTTTAATGATTCATTATTTGAAGATCTTTATTTGACATATGCAGGCTGACCTTTGACATATGTGTGCCTTCTTCATTGAGAAATTAATGGTCTCTTTTGCAGGAATTCGGCTGAGGATTTTACATTAAATAATTTCCTCGGGATTATTGATTATACTATTTGAGGAATTGATCTATGTAGGGGCTCGATTAAGGAGGAATTAATTATTTCCCTAACATATTTTGTGATGATTATTGATAATTTAATTTGAGGGAAATTGGATCTGATTCCCTTCATTATCATTGTCCACTATTTGAGGAATTAAATCACAAGAAATTCGTGGATAGATACTCTGCTTAGATATTATCATTGATTTATTTAGTAGGAGTAGGAACCAATCTATTGCCTCATATGATTGCAGCCTGTAATAAATTTGAATATTTCTCTTGAACTATATCCTTTGATATGTGATAAATTTCGATTATTGATCATTGTTTTATTGGACTTAAAAATCATAAATCACAGATCATGTGCTCCATCACCCGCTCTGTTTTCTTCGCATTGCATCTCATTTGCATTATCATATTGTCTCTCTATTTTCTGACATAAAAAATAATCGAAAAATTAATTATTTAATTTAATTTAATTAAAAACCACGCAACTAAAAATCACCGTTGCATGTATTCGACCTTGGTAGACTTGCCAAGAAAAATTCTACACAACATTCGAAGATTGTGTTTTTGACGAATCGTTTTTCGGCTCCTATACTACAGTTTGCGACTATTGAAGAGGCGAATTCTACGTTCATCAACAGGTTGACTTCCTCCACTACTGATGATAAGATTTATGTGCCACCTCCTCCTATGTGTCCGTCTGTTCCCATACCAGTTCATGTTGTTCCACACCACCACACTCCACCTGTGCCACCTTTACCACGATTCTATACCCGTCGTCATGCCACTGTTCATGGAACTCGTCAATCATCCCACCACGCCTCAAGATTGTCCAGGTAACATTATTAACGATGGGTCTGACGATGTGCATGTGCAGGGATCTCTGCAGGAGAATAGCATACCGACGAGTACGATTGTTGATGATTTGAATGTACCTATTGCCATACAGAAGCAGAAGCATACATGTGTAGCCTATCCACTATCTTTCACATGTTTCTTTCCAATGCCTCACTGGAGATTTTCAGAGGTTTGTTGTGGCCTTATCTATCGTGGAAATACCACGGAATTATCGGGACGCGTTGAAGGAGAGCTGCTGGCATTCTGCCATGGAGGAGGAAATGGATGCTTTGAGGTCACGGGGTACATGGAGCTTGGTTTCTGCTCCTCCAGGAGCCTCTGTTGTCAGTTGTAAATGGATATTTACTGTCAAATATCATGCAGATGGCAGCATTGATTGTCATAAAGAAGGGCTAGTGGCACGTGGGTTTGCTCAAACCTACGGCGTGGATTATATGGATACATTTTCTCCAGTTGCGCGTCACTCCACTCTACGTGTCCTTCTTTCAGTTGATGTAGTATGTGATTGGCCCTTGTTTCAGCTTGACGTTAAAAATGCATTTTTGTATGGGGATCTGCAGGAAGAAGTTTACATGCAGCAGCCTCCGAGGTTTGCTGGTAAGGGGGAGAATCAGATTATGTGTAGACTTCACAAGGCAATATATGGCCTTAAACAAAGCCCGCGGGCATGGTTTCAGAAGTTTTCTGACCTAATTCAGAAGCAAGGGTTCAAAAGATAAAATGCAGATCATTCTTTGTTTGTTCAGAAGACTCCTAAAGGTACTGTTGTTATCATGGTTTATGTTGATCATATTCTCGTTACGGGAGATGATATGCATGGAATAAAGATGGCAAAAGCATTTCTAGGCCATCAGTTTTTACCAAGCATCTTGGTACCCTACGATATTTTCTGGGGTTGGAATTTGCTAGGAATGCGCAGGGTCTCGTGATGACCCAAAGAAAGTATATTACAGACATGCTTATTGAGACAGGCATGATTGGTTGTCGACCCTCGACTACTCCCATGGATCTAGCACGAAGTTATATGATGATGATACAAATGAGGTTGACAAGAGAAGATATAGAGAGATGGTGGGAAAACTTCTCTAACTATCACCAGACCTGACATCGCTTTTGCATTGAGTCGGGTGAGTCAGTTCATGGAACTGTCCAGACAGGTACACATGGATGCCATATACATGATACTGAGATATCTAAAGTCGTCTCCAGGTGCAGAACTATGGTTCAGGAAGAAACAAATATCTCAGTTTCTGCATGTGCAGATGCGGATTATGCAGGATGCCCTAAGGATCAGAAGTCTACTTCAAGTTTGCAGTATTCGTTGGCAGTTCTTTGGTTTCTTGGAAAAGCAAGAAACAAACAATGGCGGCTAGATCTAGTGTTGAATCTGAATACAGGGTCATGGCACAAGCAAGTACAGAGAAGATGTGGGTTCGAGCTGTATTAGAAGATCTGCATATAGATGCACCTCTACCCATGCAGCTACAGTGTGACAATCAAGCAGCACTATTCATTGCTAATAATCCTGCATTTCATGAAAGGACAAAGCATATTATGGTACACTGCCACTACACTAGAGATATGATTCAAAGGGCTTGATTTCTACTTCCCATGTAAGTTCAGGAGAGCAGACTGCAGACATCTTTACCAAACCATTACTCAGAGGGCCATTCCAGAAATGTTCTTCCAAGCTGAGCATGATTGACATCTATGCTCCATCTTGAGGGGGATTGTAGAGATATTTCCAGACTTTATGTACTCTTCTGTTATGTTTTATTTCTTTCTTTCGTCTTATGTAATTTACCCATAGGCCTTCTCTATATAAGAGAGCCTAGGGTTCTTTGGAATAAACAATTCTCTCATTTCTTCCAACAAACATCGTCACATGATACATCACAAGAAGAACATGTGTCTGTTGCTGGTAGAAGACCTCGCTCGAGGATGGTTCTGCGACTTTCAGGTCACGGAACGTATCCATGCAATGCTTGTAGAGTTGTTGTGATACGAGGTCACCAACATCTCTGTCGTGTCTAGACAAGAGTCGCAATATAAGAAGAAATCCAATGCAGAGTAATAGTCAGGTAGTAGAAAAAATACGCCCTCACAAAGAAATCTATACTGAGTGAAGATGGATGATCAATAGCATTCTGGAGTGTCGATCTATCAATCGTGGACATGCATAAGTCCTGAGAATATGTTCATTTCTGGCTCCCCCTTTCTCCATACTTGATAGAAAAGTGTATAAAATCAAGTTGGGTGAATAAAGAAACATGCATTTTTTTCTTCTCTTTTTTTGCACAATTTTTTTTATAATGCTGGATCCCTTTCTTTCTCGGCTATTCTTTTTTTAATATGTACGTTTTTTTGTACGTAGCCTTCTTTCTGCTTCCCCTTTTTCCAAGTTTTTTTCCTGAGCTTCCACTCTTCATTATTATTATTTTCAATTATTTTCTACTTAAAATCCTTTTTTGCAGTCCCAGACTCCTTTTTTGATGGTATTCCCCTTTAAAACAGCAACCCTCGTTGGACGAGGAAAATTCGTGCAGGAGGTATGTTTGGAAACATATTGGCCATATACGGTCGTCAATATTTTTTTTTGTTATGTACCGTAGGTACGCCGCCTCTTCAAGAGGTGGCTTTGTCCTTAAACTTTTCATGTCTTACAAACAAGTGAAAGCCGCCTTTTGAAGATGCGGCTTTGGCTAAAACCAAAGCCGCCTTTTGAAAAGGCGGCTTTCCCCTTGAAGTTTTTTGTGGTACATACCAGTGGAAGCCGCATCGTGAAGAGACGGCTTTGGCATAAAATCAAAGCCGCCTCTTCAAAAGACGGCTTACCTACGGTACATAACAAAAAAAATATTGTCCACCGTATATGGCCAATATGTTTCCAAACATACCTCCCGCACGAATTTTCCTCCTCGTTGGACCTCCCTTGTTGTATTTCATTTTTTTTCAAACATGTTATAGCAGTAGCCCACTGGGCTTGAATGACAACAAAAAAGAGATTACAAGAAAAACATCCAAAACCAAATGAGGGCATGGTGGGCCAGGAACTAAATAATAATTAAACTAGGGTGGTCCCAAGAGGGTTATCGGGCCTCCAGTCTTGATCTCCAATCATAGGGTTCCCCATTACAACCCATCGTATAGGCCCATGCCGCTGTCGAGACTGCACCTTTCGAAAGATGCAGAACATCACCATCGCACACGCCCTGTTCCAGACCGCACCCGCCCTGCTTCAGATCATCGATGTGCTTCGTGGATGAAGCTACAACCACACGGTTCTCCCACTACCGCCATCCGATGAAAATCGCATGCTATCGTACAAGGCTGACACTGCTGCCTCCATCGCAGCGGAATCATTGGATTTCTACACTGCCCATCTACAAGTTGACACGTCCGTCTTCTGGAGAGGCAAAAAAACAATATTTTTATCTTCGGAGTGGGGTGGTTCTCCTCATAACAGAGCGGTAGAACTTCTTGGATGGATAGGAAGGTGGACTCAATGCTTGATGCAAAGATGATCTCCTCACGGGTGTCACTCCACTCGGGAGCGCCACTACTAACATCGATTCCCAATCATGGAACCCATTATCTGGTACCGATAACATCGATTTCCCAATCATGGAACCAATCATGGAACTCATCGCGGGTGTCGCTCCACTTGAGTGGCCTTTGTGCATTACTGTTGCTGACATCCCCATCTATCTTTATTTTTTTGCAGCAAAGGGTCGAGAAGAACCCGTCTTTGAACAAATCATGTTGTCGTTGATAGGGTTATGGAAACCCCTGAATCTCTTCATGTGTGATCCACACATTATGTGAAAAAGAAGACCACAACATTTATTGCGAGGGCAAAAATGGTGACCTGGAATTGCAGGATTAAACCATAGAATCGCACAAAAGCATAAAACTTGAATATGGCAATGTGATCTTTAGAACTTGAACAAGAACGAAAAAGAAAAAACAAACAAATCTCCCAAAATCGACTTGCTCTGATACCATGTTGAAATCTAGAATGCGGAAGCGATTTGATAAACAGAGCGATAAAATAAAGAAAGTTAAACATGAAACACTTGAGATTTTACGTAGAACCCTATTCTCTAAGGAGCAGGATGAAATCATAAGAGAAGGTTCAAAGGGTCGGATATTTTATATTGAATTTCTCACTGAGTACAGGAGATGTGGGGCTCCTAATATAGCTCCACAGACAGACCAGAGTCCTATCTTTCATCCATACGAGATTTAAACATAAGTGGGTGGTAATTAGATTCTAGAGAGATCCAACTACCACTTTATTACATACTTCAACACAACTAGGATACATGAAAAATATGCTATACAGGATATAGTTAAGCAATGAAACTTGAATTCACAAACTTACAGATTTTAAGCATAGAATATGCTCGAGAATGATGATAATGATCACAGTTGAGCATGGAGAGCACAAACTTCAGTAACTAGAAAGCTTGGATTGAAGAGAGATTGAGAGCAAAGAAATGTTGTAAGAACTCAAATATCGCAAAAAAATATCACTCTTTCTATTCTTTCGAGAGTAGAGAATGTTACTCTTGGTTGTGTCTCAAACAATGAGCCATAGGATCCCTCATATAGGGTTGGTCTCAAAAGATCCGTTGGTGTCCAAAAATAGAAAGTCCAACATTCTGATTTTCAAAATCCACGAAAATATCGATCACAAAAACAAGGTGATCGATCATGGGTGATCGATCATATTTGAACAATGGTTTGAAATTCAAAAAGTGATTGATCAAGTTCAAGAGAATGGTCGATCGGGGTTGATCAATCATGAAGAATAAAATGGTCGATCAAGGGTGATCGATCATGGGTATTAAGGTGATCGATCATATGTCTAAAAAGATCACGTGAAATTGATTATTCTGGCTTAAGTTTGCTTGTTGATCAAGAATATACAAAAACTATAAGATTGTTTCTAGCATAAAATAAAAACTATGTAAAAAGTCGCATCAGCATCCAAAGTCTTCAAAATGTGTGCTTTTGAGATTGATTCTTTCTTTGATTCTTTCATCAATCTAATACTGAATCTTGAACCTTCAAGAGGAGTCTTTAAAAATCGCTTTTAGGCTTTAAGTCGACTTCTAGCTTTTCTGCACTTTTCATCAAAGAGCTTTTACGAGCTTCTATCTAAAAAGTTAACCAAGCTACAAAACAAATATATAACTGAGTCATTAGGAAAATCCAAGTCACTAATACTCCTGCCTTTCTTGAATTTTATATATTAAGCATCCACGAAGCAAGAAAATACCTGAAGAATGGAAGAAACGCATCGCAGTGCCTCTTTACAAGAATAAAGGAGACGTTCAAAATTGTTTGAATTATAGAGATATCTAATTTATGAGTCATACTATGAAAATTCAGGAATGTGTGACTGAAAAAAGACTGAGGCAAGTTTCCAAAGTAACAAAAAATCAATTGGATTCACGTCAGGTCACTCAAATGTTAAGGAGAACAATGAAGATTTATAGAACTAACCGGAAGAACCTTCATATTATTTATATTGATTTAGAGAAAGCTTTTGTTTCACTTCCACAAGATATCTTTTAGAGTGGTTTAGATAAAAGACAAGTGCATGTCAATTATCATGTACATTAACCTTATAAAGGATATATATGATGTGGCTCCATCTTTTGTAAGGATTTAATCTGGAAGACCTATTTTGACATCATCATCGATTTGCGTCAATGTTCAGCTTTGAGTCCATTCCTTTTAATTTTGATTATGGACGAGTTGACTAGTCACGTTAAGCACAAAACACCTTGTCATATGTTGTTTGTCGATGATAATGTGTTGGTTGATGAGACTATGCCCTCGAATTTCAACAAAATTCCACCGAAATTTTCCGAAATTTCCATTTCATTGGGTCATTGGAATCGAAACGCTCCCTTATTTCTTTTTTCAGGATTTCAACGAAATATCAACGAAATGTCAACAAATTTCATCGAAATTACATGTCATTTCGACAAAACAACAAAAATAAGGGAATCTTCCCTTCGCTTTCATTGAAATTTGCATATATTAATGAATTTTCACTCATTTATTCGCTAATGTGTTAAGTAGTTAGAGTGTTTTACATTGTTTGAAGAAGTTTCTTTAGTTGATTTCTATATTTAAGATCTAAATCCAAATATAATCAGTTAGACATATGCTTTAAGAGTTAAATTAAGGTCTTAACTGAAGGTCTTTATATTTTTGATTTTTCTTTATTTTGATATATATGTTTTATTAGTAGTTATCATATGTGTCACCTCATTCTTATTGAAGAGCTGCTCACGTGTCACCATTCTCTCTTCATGTTCAAGAGGAGAAACCAATGGCTTCTAATTAAAGTTCCAAATCTAGTTCTGGTTATGAGCAGCATACTACTTTTTTTTACTGTTGGGACGATTGGATGGAAATTTAATGTAACGTATCATATTAATATCTTACTATTAGCAAAAACTATCTTTCTACCTCATTTATTGAGTTAAAGAATATCAAAAATATTTATTTTTAAAAAAATGAGTTTTCAAGAAGTTTCCCCTTTTAAGACCACTTCACTGAAATTCCACCGAATTTCTCTTTCCAAGCTTACCGAAACGAAACCAAAATCTGACATTTAAGGTATTCCATGAGACTATAGAGATAGTGTAAATGAGAAGCTTCAAGTTTGGAGACATGCCTTAAAGACTAAAGGATTTCATATAAGTAGGGCCAAGCCTAAATATATGGAGTACACATTTGATAGAAGCAGTGGTAATGGAATCAAGATGAAAATTTGAGAAGATAACATTCAAAAGAAAGATTTGTTTAGATGCTTGGGATTTGCAACATGATGGGATATCGATGGAGATGTTGCTCATAGAATAAATGCAGGTAGGCTCAAGTGGAGAGGAGCATCTAATGTTCTATGTGATAAAGAACTCATTTGAAAATCAAAAGAAAGTGTTACAAAGCAATCGTGAGACCCGATATGCTCTATCTATTTGAGTGTTGGCCTATAAATCATAGACATGTAGAGAATGACAGTAGCGGAAATAAAAAATGCTATAGTGGATGAGGGGTCATACACAAAAAGATAGAATTCAGAATGATGTGATCATAAGGAAATTTGATGTAGCTCTGATTAAGGATAAGATGAGAGAGAATCGTTTAAGGTAGTCTAGCCATTTGCAAAGGAGGTCGCATGTTGTACTGGTTGGAAGATGTGAGATTTGGGATGTTGAGAATATTAAGAGAGGGTGAGGATGGCCAAACAAGTGTTGGAAGGAGACTAACGAAGGAATCTTAGTTATTTGGATCTAAGTCCGAGAATTACCCAAAATAAACTAAATAGAAGCAAAGAATCCATGTAGTTGACCCCAAGGTTTTAAAAAGTGTGAGGCATATCAAGGTGTTTTCCCAGTATTGCCTCGAGGCGTAAGCCTCACTCGTGAAAGAATTTTTTTCATAAAACATAATAATTAATCGTAATTAGAATTTTCAAGTTCTAGAAATTAAATAGTTATGATTAAATACATAACTCCATGACATTTCAAGGCTAATATCATAGTTTAAACATCCAAGTTGTTATATAAATCTCTTTTTTGGACTCTAAATCTGTAAGGAGTCAAGTAAATGTGGATATGAAAGCACAATAATGGGTAACTCTCCGCAAAATTTAAAGTTTTGAATAAAATTTAACTAAAGGGACTAGATGTAGCACACCATTTTCAAAATTAGGTGAGATATGTGTGCCATTCAATTGACAAGGATAAGAGAGTATGTAGTGAATCAGTGATCACTTTCTACTTTACCATATGGATTGGGGGATAAAATACTTGAACATTGCAGGTTATGACCATCTTTGTTCATGCATGCGTTGATGTGTATTAATTTAGTCCCGATTGAATAGAAGAAAAGATGAGACATGTTTACAAAAATATACTTTTCTAAATTTAGGTCAAAGCAGGGGACTTGCATCCAAACATTTTAATAAAGAAAGCGTTTATACTTGATTCATACTAAAGAGTAGAGGCATTAGATTTAAGGACTCAAGACTTAATTTTTTGTTCATGTTGATTTATAAAGAACATGCATAACTGTTGAGATATTTATTTATCACCGTACTATATTTACGGTTTATATTTTCTTTGGGTATCACTTATGTAATTAACCCTTGGCTCCTCTCCTATATAAGAGAGCCCTGGGATCTCTTTTCATTTTGAATAAATTTTATCCCAACATGGTATCAGAGCAACGGTCCTAGACAGGAGTTCTCGAACCAAAACCCTAACCCTAGCCCCACCTGCCGACCCTCCCTCCGCGCGCCTCCACACCACCGCGCGCACCTCTACGCCCTTCCCGCGCCGTCGTCGCCCCTTTCCCCAGCAGCGGCTGCCTCCTTTGCGGCGTTGAGGCTTCTGTAGGGCTGTGGCCTGATTTGCAAGGCCTCGGCGCACCCTCGGTGACCCCGCGGACCCCCGGTTCACATCAAGCGAGGTCTGGACAGATCTGTGCGGGATGAAATAATCTGATTTCCCCTTCATTTGCGGCCCTCGGCCGCAAACAAAGCATTAGGGATGAGTGTTTAAGTCTACAGATACACATCATCCCTCATTTGATGTTGTAGACAAGGTTTTTTTTGCAGAGATATTCCCCTCTTGTTCTGCATTTTGGCCGATTAAAGAATGTCAGAAGTCAAGCGTGACGTTTTCTCCTCTTCCGGTGCCTTCAAAGGCCCGACACCTATCGTAAAGATGGACGGGACTAACTACGAGTTATGGTCCATGCAGTTTCGTACCATGATGCAATGCCACAACAAGGAGCATATTCTGACCGATTCAGAGCCAGCGGACAAGTCAGGGGCCAACGCATCATGGAAACAAGATGATGCATATGCTCGTATATGGCTCTCTGGGACACTAAGTACAGAGATTGCTATTGATATAGTTAATCAGCCAACTGCAAAGGCCATGTGGGACATATTGGCCGCTACCTATAGACAAGCGAAAAATGAAAGCATATACTCCAACTTCAGTTTGATATTTTCTCGACCAAGCAAAATGGTCGACCTCTACATGCACATTTTTCACATCTGAGAGGCATGTTTGAGCGACTCCACAGCTTCATGCCTATCACTACCAGTGTGGAACAACAACAGGCGTATCGGAATGCCACTATGACTGGAGTTTTTCTGTCCTCTCTTGACTCGGAGTACGATGCCGCTCGCACTCAACTACTGACTGGCGAGACCATACCACCAATGGAGGAGATATACAAGCGGTTGAGCAGAATTACCACAACATCTACATCCATGCCACAGCCGACTTCCTCGGCTATGGTTGCTTCTCGTGGACAAGGCAGTGCATCCCAGTTCCGTGGCCGTGGACCTCGTGGTAGAGGTGGAGGCCATCAGCGTGGTCCATGTTCTTATTGTCGTCGTCCTGGTCACTCAGAGGAGACATGCTTTCACAAGCATGGCTTTCCAACGTCTGCACGTGTTGCTGAGCAGACTGACTCTTCACCTGTACCAACTATTGATGCACGTTTTGATGATCTTGTCTCGAGACTTCGAGAAATGGTGACCACTCCTATGACTCAGACTGCAGGACCTTCAGATGCAGCGGCCACCGCCAGAGCACTACCCAGTTCATCAGGTAGTTCATATGTGCTTACCAGTACAAGTAGCAACAGTTCTGATATGACAGATTGGATTATGGATTTTGGAGCATCTCATCACATGTGTGGAGATCGGACGCAGTTTTCTTCATACAGTTCTATTCCTCCAGGGTGTTCCGTAATCATAGCCAATGGAGTTCGGCTACCCATTGTTGGTCAGCGGGAGATTGTTTTAGCCCCCTCTATACGCCTTCAGAATGTTTTACATGCTCCAGACTTTCAAATGAATCTTTTGTCTATTAGAAAGATTACAAAAGATTTACACTGTCGTGCCATTTTTGACCCATCTTCTCTTATGTTTCAGGACATACTAATTGGCCGGATGATTATTCATTGCCGTGAGCAGAGAGGATTATACAAACTTGATGTTCAATCTTGTGCTGGGGTGGCCTCTATTCCCTCTGGTTCTGCTTCGCCTTTTATGTGGCATCTTCGCTTTGGCCACCTTCCTCTCCAAAAGATGATACGTGTTCTCCCACAACTATCTACTCGTACTACTCTGGACTGTGAAGCTTGTCAGCTTGGGAAACACCATCGCTCCTCCTTTCCTAGTCGTCCAAGTCGTAGTAGTAGTCGGTCCTTTGAGTTGTTTCATTTTGACATTTGGGGTCCAAGTCGTGTCCTTAATCATCAGGGGCATAGATTTTATATGGTTGCTGTTGATGATTATTCTAGACTTTCTTGGATTTTCTTGCTTAAACATAAATCTGAAGCAGGTGCTATAATTAAGTCTTTTCTTATTGAGATCAAAAACATTTTTTCTGCTAAAATTAAATACATTCGCACCGACAATGCTTTGGAATTTTCTACTCTTCATTTGGCAGAATTTCTCTAGTCTATGGGTATTGTTCATCAGACCTCCTGCACTTATACATCACAGCAAAATGGGGTTGCAGAACGCAAACATCGTCACCTCTTAGACATCACAAGGACCTTGTTGATTCACAGTGGTACACCTCATTCTTTCTGGGGGGATGCCGTCCTAACCGCTTGTTATTTGGTTAATCGTATGTCGTCCACTATGCTTGGAGAGAAGAGTCCCTTCTCGATTGCATTTCCCGAAAAGGAACTCTTCACACTTACACCTCGTGTTTTTGGATCAGTTGCCTTTGTCCATGACTTTACTCGAGGCCGTAACAAGCTCTCACCTAGAGCTGTCAAATGTGTCTTTGTTGGTTATTCTCGTACCCAAAAAGGGTATAGATGTTTTGATCCTGTTGGGAGAAAATACTATGTCAGTGTTGATGTTACTTTTTCCGAATCTATTATGTATTTCTCTCCTACAGGTGACAGGCTGTCTACCACTGGATCCAGAGAAGATGTTGTAGTTCCTCCACCTCCTTCTGCTCCTTGTGATATCCCGAGGTCTTCACCACCTATACCACTGCCACCACTGCCACCTCCACCTCCACCTCCTCACAAAGAGTCTACATTCTTACCCCATGTTTATACTCGCAAGTCTTCTACTCGCCCCTCTGCTCATGTGCCTACCACATCATCCACCATGCCACAGGTATGTCAGGAACATATTATTTCTACTGATGGCACTGGAGATTTCATTGATGAACAGGAAGAGTCAATTCCAGAGGATCGTGGGACTGATGACCTGGAGATACCGATTGCTCTAAGGAAACAACGTCGCCAATGTGCTACTTACCCAATGGTTGCACATGTTTCCTTGGATCATCTGTCAGAGGACTACAAGAAGTTTATAGTGGGACTTTCTGTTGTTACTATCCCACGAACGTATCAGGAGGCACTCCAGGATAGTAGGTAGCGCCTAGCTATGGAAGAGGAGATGGCGGCTCTACGATCACGTGGCACATGGAGCATCGTTTCATCTTTACCGGAAGCATCTATTGTGAGCTGCAAATGGATATTCACAGTCAAGCAAAGGGCCGATGGCAGTGTCGATCGATTCAAAGCAAGGCTTGTGGCTCGCGGGTTCACCCAAACATATGGGGTGGATTATCAGGACACCTTCTCTCCAGTAGCAAGACATTCTACACTACGCATTCTGCTATCTGTTGCCATTTCCAAAGACCGGCCTCTGTATCAACTTGATGTCAAGAATGCCTTTCTCTATGGAGATCTCCAGGAAGAAGTATATATGCAACAACCACCATGATTTGCTACTGAGGAGGAGTCTCAAAAGGTGTGCCGCCTTCACACGGCGATTTATGGCCTGAAGCAGAGTCCGAGAGCTTGGTATCAAAAGCTATCGGAGTTGATAGAGCAAAAGGGGTTTGTGCGGTCTACTGCGGACCACTCACTGTTTGTACAGAAGACACCCAGAGGTACTGTGGCCATTCTTGTTTATGTGGATGATATTGTCATGACAGGAGATGATGAGCAGGGTATTCTTACCGCCAAGGAGTTTCTTAGTCAGCAATTTGCGACTAAGGACCTTGGAAATCTTCGCTACTTTCTTGGATTAGACTTCGCCAGAAGTCAACGTGGACTCGTGATGAATCAAAGAAAATTTGTTATGGACCTCCTGTCTGAGACAGGCATGACAGGGTGCAAACCTGCTTCTACTCCTATGGATGCAAGCATGAGATTGTATGATGACGACACCGAAGAAATTGACAAGAGGATATATAGAGAGCTTGTTGGGAAGCTCCTATACGCCACTATTACCAGGCCGGATATTGCTTTTGCAGTTAGCAAAGTCAGACAGTTCATAAAGCAACCCAGTAAGGTACATATGGATGCCGTTCACATGATCTTGAGGTATTTGAAGACGTCACCTGGCTCTGGCCTTATGTTCAGCAGGGATGCATCACTTGAGGTGACAGGATGTGCAGATGCAGACTATGCTGGTTGTCCCAGAGACAGAAAGTCGACTTCTGGTTTTGCTATCTTCGTGGGCAGTTCACTTGTTTCATGGAAAAGCAAGAAGCAGACAGTGGTAGCTAGATCTAGTGCTGAGTCTGAATACAGGGCTATGGCACAAGGATGTACAGAAATGATGTGGGTCAGATCAGTATTGAGTCTATTGACCGACCTTACTGTTGAGGTTTCTCTTCCTATGAAGCTTTTATGTGATAATCGATAGACGAAAGGGAGTCTTTGTTATGATTAATAAGAAAACCCTAGGCTCTCTTATATAGGGAGAAGCCTTAAGGGTAAATTACATGGATGTCCAAATAGAAGAATGAAATAGAAACACAATACGTAAACAAATAATAATAATAGAAACTCTCTCTACACTCCCCCTCAAGGTGGAGCATAGATATCGATCATGCTCAGCTTGGATGAACATCTCTGGAAAGGTCCTCTGAGCAATGGCTTGGTGAATACATCGGCCGTCTGATCTCCTGAGCTAACATGGGCCGTGGATATCAATCCTCTCTGGATCAGATCCCTAGTGTAATGACAGTCAACTTCAATGTGTTTGGTCCTCTCATGAAAAGCTGGATTGTTGGCAATGAACAAAGCTGCCTGATTGTCACACTGAAGCGTCATAGGTAGAGATACAGCTACATGTAGATCTTCTAATACAGAGCGAACCCACATCATTTCCGTGCTGGCTTGGGCCATTGCCCTGTATTCGGACTCGGCACTGGATCTTGCCACCACCGTTTGTTTCTTGCTTTTCCAAGAAACCAGAGAGCCTCCAACAAAGACTGCAAACCCTGAGGTTGATTTTCTATCCTTAGGGCATCCTGCATAATCTGCGTCTGCACACGCTGAGATGGATAAGTCTGCACCCTTTCTGAATAGTAGCCCTAATCCAGGAGTAGACTTCAGATACCTCAGTATCATGTGTATAGCATCCATGTGAACCTGTCTGGGCTGCTCCATAAACTGACTCACCCGGCTAACTGCAAATGCAATGTCTGGACGGGTTATAGTAATGTAGAGGAGTTTTCCCACCATCTCTCTATATCTCCTCTTATCCACTTCATCAGTATCATCATCATATAACTTCATGTTGGGGTCCATGGGGATGCTTGATGGTTTGCACCCATCCATACCAGTCTCAACCAGGAAGTCAGTAATGTACTTCCGTTGTGTCATCACCAAACCATGCGCATTCCTAGCAAATTCCAACCCTAGAAAATATCTTAGGGTTCCAAGATCCTTTGTAACAAACTGACGACCTAGGAATGTCTTCGCCCTTGCTATGCCCTGAACATTATCCCCTGTAACAAGAATATCATCCACATAGACCATTATGACAACCGTACCTGCCGAGGTCTTCTGGACAAACAACGAATGGTCAGCATTGGACCTCTTGAATCCCTGCTGCTCAATTATGTTGGACAATTTCTGGAACCATGCTCGTGGACTCTGTTTAAGTCCATATATAGCCTTGTGAAGTCTACATACCATATGCGTCTCCCCCTCAGCAGTAAACCCGGGTGGCTGCTGCATGTAGACTTCCTCCTGTAAGTCTCCGTACAAAAATGCATTCTTGACATCCAACTGATAAATGCTCCAGTCACGGACCATTGCAACAGACAGGAGGATACGCAGAGTAGAGTGTCTCGCCACTGGAGAGAATGTATCCATGTAATCAACGCCATATGTCTGTGTAAATCCCCGGGCTACTAGACGTGCTTTGTATCTATCCAATGTGCCATCTGCATGGTATTTGACTGTGAAGACCCATTTGCAACTGACAACTGAGACATCAGGAGGTGCAGGGACCAAAGACCATGTGCCACGAGACTGCAAGGCCCCCATTTCTTCTTCCATAGCCAGTCTCCAGCATTCACTCTTCAAGGCTTCCTGGTATGTCCGTGGTATGTCCACAGAAGATAAGGCAGTAGCAAACCTCTGGAAATCACCTGTGAGTCGGTGGAAGGAAACCTGTGAAGCAAAGGGATAGGGTGCACATTGTCGTCTCTGTTTCCGAATAGCAATCGGAACATCCAGATCATCACCTTGGCCCACCTGTAAAGAGTCATCCTGCATGTGTTCTGATCCTGACCCGTCAGTAGAAACATCATCTGAACATACCTGAGGCTCAGTGATTGGCTGATCTGCTGTCTGAGCGGGACCTGACCGACGCGTATAGTGGATAGGAAATGGTGATATAATTTTCCGAGGAATGGGTGGTGGTGGAGGTGGAGGTGGTGGTGGAGGTGGAGGTGGTGGTGCTGGCAAAGGGACTGACACAGGAGACGAGTCAGGAGTAAGACAGGTAGGTGGTGGTGGAACCAAAATATCATCAGCGGTGGTGGATGATATCATTCTGTCCCCGGCTGGCGAGAAGAACATGACCGACTCGAAGAAGGTGACATCCGCACTAACGAAGTACCTGTTGGTAGTAGGATCATAACACCGGTATCCCTTCTGGGTCCTGGAATACCCAACAAAGACGCACTTGACTGCTCTTGGAGAGAGCTTGTCAAGTCCAGGAGACAGGCGATGAACAAACGCCACAGCACCAAAGACACGAGGTGGCAGTGAGAAGAGCTCTTTATCAGGAAAGATAAGAGAGATGGGTATCTTCTCTCCAAGGACAGAGGAGGGCATTCGATTGACCAGATAGCATGCAGTAAGAACAGCATCCCCCCAGAAGGAAATAGGAGCACAACTTTGAATCAATAAGGTACGAGTGATGTCCAAGAGATGGCGATGCTTTCTTTCCGCCACACCATTTTGTTGGGATGTATATGCACAGGTGGTTTGATGAATAATTCCCTTTGATGATAGAAATTGAGAAAGAGAACGTGTACAAAATTCCAGCGCATTATCCGTCCGAACATACTTGACTGAAGAAGAAAAAACATTCTGCACTTCATTAATCAAATTTTTAATAACACCTCCTGCTTCAGACTTATTCTTCAGTAGAAAAACCCAAGAGACACGAGAAAAATCATCTACGACCACAAGATAGAACCTGTGTCCCTGGTGATCGGGAACACGACTCGGACCCCATATATCTATATGTAACAACTCGAAAGGGGAGCTACTGCTCCGACTCTGACGACCTGGAAAGCTCGACCTGTGATGCTTTCCTAACTGACAGGTTTCACAACGAAACGACGAACTTGGCGAGATCTGAGGCAGAAGATGGCGCATTTTCTGGAGTGGAAGGTGACCAAAACAAAGGTGCCAAATGTAAGGTGAGACTGGACCAGCAGAGTGAGCGGAGATGCCAGCATAAGATTCCCGGACCAACCGATATAGACCGTTCTGCTCAGAGCCACAGCCAATCACCTTGCCCGTGAGTATGTCCTGAAAAATGAGAGAAGACGGGTCAAATATAGCTCGACAATTCAAATCCTTTGTAATCTGACTAATAGACAACAAATTCAGTGAGAATTCAGGAGCATGTAAGACATTCTGTAGCTGCATAGCGGAGGTTAAGAAAACCTCCCCCTGACCAACAAGGGGCGAATAGGAACCATCTGCTATCTGCACTGAGCGACCTGGAGGAATAGCCCTGTAGGCCTGTAATCTACCTTTATCTCGACACAGATGATGTGTAGCTCCTGAATCTATAACCCAGTCAGATATATCATGTGAAGGAATGATCGCTGAAGATCTACCTGAGGAACTGGCAGCGGCGGAAGAACTGGCTGAGGCTGTGGCAGCAATATCAGATGAGCCACCAGATGAATCACCAGAAGACTGTGGCATAATATCACGGAGACGGGCCACGAGTTCGTCAAATCTATGATCTGCAGTAGACGGTAATGGAGACTGTGAATGCTCTGCAACCCGTGCCGATGCTGGGAACCCATGCTTTGAGTAGCATGTCTCCTCTGAGTGTCCAGGTCTGTGACAATATGAGCACGTCTGACTAGGTCGACCGCCTCTTCCCTGAGAGCCACGGCCACGTCCACGGCCACGCCAAGAGGATGGTCCACCTCTCCCACGCGAAGCTGCCATCGCAGATGGGGGTGGAGTAGAAGAGCTGGAGGAAACTGGGATACGGCTGAGCCTCCTGTATACATCCTCCACGGGAGGAATGACTGCATCTGCTAAGATCTGTGACCGTGCTGCGTAATACTCAGGGTCTAGGGCAGCAAGTAAAACACCCACCATGGTGGCGTTCCGGAATGTCTTCTGCTGCTCTGGAGTAGCAGTCAGAGGGATGGTACTGTAGAGCTTCTCAAACATCCCTCTCAGGGATGTGTATAGAGAGTGGAGCGGTCTGCCGGCCTGCTTCATCGTAAAGATGTCATGCTGAAGCTGCAACATCTTTGTCTCATTTCGCACCTGCGAATATGTAGCAGCAAGAATGTCCCACATCGCCTTAGCAGTGGGCTGATGGAGGACATCATTAGCTATCTCCATCGTCAGCGTACCCGATAACCAAACCTTTGCATAAGCATCATCGGCCTCCCATGAGGCGTAGATCCCTGTCTTCTCCGCAGGCTCATCCTCGGTAAGAATGTGTTTCTTACCATTTGATTTCATGAGGCTCATGAATTGCATGGCCCATAACTCATAGTTAGACCCGTCCATCTTCACTATCGGCGCCGGACCTTTGAATGCGCCGGTGGAGGGCAAATCGACTTTCGATTCTGACATACTGCTGCCGGAAGAAGACAAAGGGAGAATAGACTATGTGATGAATGTCTACACCCACTGCATCGGATTTGAGTGTGTGTGTAGACCTTTACGCACTCAAATCCATAAAGCCGAGGAAGAAAGGTCTAGGGCACGCTTCCAAGGAAGCAAAATAGCCCTTGAACGGCCTCGAGAACGATGCCTAAGTGCTGATGAAGTCCACGGAACCCCTCCGGCGGCTGATGGAGTTGCCGCTGGGGCTCTAGGTGCGGCAGGGAGTGCCGCTAGATGGCCTGGCTGGCGCTGGGGGGGTACCGGCGGTGCCGCAGGAGGGCTGGGGAGGCCGCAGGAGCGGCTGGCGGCGCCGCAGGAGCGGCTGGGAGGGCTGGCGGCGCCGCAGCAGCGGCTGGGAGGGGCTGGCGGTGCCGCTGGGGCGGCTGGCGGCGCCGCTCGGGAGGAGAGAAGGTGTGGGCGGCGGGTGGGGGGTTAGGGAAAGAGCCCTAGGGTGGCTCTGATACCATGATAGACGAAAGGGAGTCTTTGTTATGATTAATAAGAAAACCCTAGGCTCTCTTATATAGGGAGAAGCCTTAAGGGTAAATTACATGGATGTCCAAATAGAAGAATGAAATAGAAACACAATACGTAAACAAATAATAATAATAGAAACTCTCTCTACAATAATCAAGCAGCTCTATTCATAGCCAATAACCCTGCTTTTCATGAGCGGACAAAGCATATTGAGGTAGATTGTCACTACACTAGAGAGATGATCCAGAAAGGCCTTATATCCACTTCTCATGTTTCCACAGGAGATCAGACCGCAGACATCTTCACAAAGGCACTGGTCAGAGGTTCATTTCAGAGATGTTGTTCCAAGCTGAGCATGATTGATATTTATGCTCCAGCTTGAGGGGGAGTGTTGAGATGTTCATTTATCACCGTACTATATTTACGGTTTATATTTCCTTTGGGTATCACTTATGTAGTTAACCCTTGGCTCCTCTCCTATATAAGAGAGCCCTGGGATCTCTTTTCATTATGAATAAATTTTATCCCAACAATAACAAAGTAAAATTAAGCTTAATATGTTAATAAACAAAAAAGTACATTTCAGTGAATCGTGAGCTTAAGGACTTGAAAATATTTGTCTACGAAAGATGAAAAGCTCACAATCGAAAAGAAAAGGAAAAAATATTCTAGAAAAAAATAAAAAAATCAGCTCATACATGAAAAATGCCTCGAGGTACGCATCGAGGCGCGCCTCTTAAGCCTCGAGGCGCACACCTCACTGAGGTTGTACGAGGCTATAGCCTCGAGGCGTTTTTCCTTGAAAAACACCTCGAGGCGCGTTTTTAAAAACAATGGTTGACCCTACTTAATGTGGAAGAAGTTTTTGTTGTTATGTAAACATACAAGAACCTAACAGATTTGTTGTTTAAGTTACATGCTAGCATCCCCATTAAGTGTTATCAAACGTAAACACTAGTACCTTAAACCAACAAGAATTGCCAACTACTTTCCAGTACACATTGAAAAAATTCTGAACATTTTTGTAGGCTATTATGGGTATCAAGATAATATTGCAGAAAATAAAGCCGGAGGAAATTTGCAAAAAATGCTGAAGAGATAGTACCTCTCCATCAACTCAATGAGCTCATGATCCCGAGGCTTCATACCCCACTTGGTGTCTATAAGAACACAAACTTTTTGAAGGCTTTCCCTGGTGGAGACATATTCCTTAACCTACAATATATGAGTTTGGAAGTTAGCATTATCTGACACCATCCGACTATCATCAGAGATTTTAAACTCTGAAACCAAAGTCCAAGTTATAAAAAAAAGGTAAACATTCTGTGACAAGATAGTGAATGTTTGCATAGATAAGTCAGATCCCGCTGCACGACGTTGTGAATCATAAATAAAAGTAAATTATTTTTAAGATTTCCAAGATGAAAATGCAATATTTAGAGGTAGTTGCTATGTCGCAATAATACTGTTTTATAAAGCAAAACATTGTAAAACATGTCTAGGTGCTTTGATACTCCGTACCAATGCAAATTTATCAGCCAGCACCAGAAAATATCCTTGAAGGAATAGGTACGCAATCATAGGTCACAAATTCAGCTGAACCATAACACAGCCATTTTAGAATAAAAATCACAGTACCTGCATCCATTTTTTTCTGATTTGAACCAATTATGTTATACATGTATATTGAATGTAATTTTTTTAGCCAAAAAGTGGGGAAACACCCTTTTTGGTGTCCGTCCCAAAAATATTAAAAAAAAGAGTTACAAAGCCAGTTCTTGGGAGAGACCTAGCATGGTGGATCAATACAATGTATATTAAATTTAACATTTAAAAATAACTTATATTATGTTTATTTTCATCATCATGTGATTCATATACAATAGCACACACAAATGCGGAAAGAAATGAATGAATTGTTTATTTCAAAGGCTATAAGGCTCCTTTACAAGAGGAGAAATCTTAGAGGAAAAATAATATAAAGTAAATACACAGAGAAAAAGAAACAACATTAATAAAAGAAACAACATATAAATAAAAGGACATAAATAATATTTCCTACGACACTCCCCCTCAAGTTGAAGTGTAGATGTCTATCATGTTCAATTTAAAGAACACTTCTGGAATGACCCTCTATCTAGAACCTTATTGAACGTATATGTTGTTTGTTTTGTTGAGCTGACATGGTATGTAGAGATGAAGCCATATTGTATCATGTCTCTAGTACAGTCGCAATCCACTTTAATGTGTTTGGTCTTCTCATATAATGCTGGATTATTGACAATATACGATGCAGCTTGATTATCACATAACAGTTAAACATGAAGAATCATGTTAATGGTTAGGTCGGCCAGAATGGACCCAACCACACTATCTTAGTTCTACCTCTGCACCATTGTTCTATATATATTCAACACTGACTGGACCATGAAACAGGTGAGCTTCCAATAAACACTACAACTTCAGACGTGGACTTCTTATCTTTAAGATACCATGCATAATCAGCATTTGCACAGGTTGTAATCTCAAGGATGACCCATTGTTGAAGAGTAACCATGTACTTAGCGAAGTCTACCGGTATCTTAAGATCAAGGAGACTACATCCATATGTGTCTAACATGGCTTCTCCATAAACCGACTGACTTTGTTTAAAGTAAAGGAGATGTCTGATCTAATGATAGTCACATATAGGAGCTTCCCAATGAGCTCCATATATCTCCTCTCTTTTTTGAAGCCAAATAAAGGGGAAACACTCAGAGGTGTCCGCCCCAAAATTGCATTTAAAAAAATAGGATACTAATACAAAATGAGCAACTAGGAAAGCCACAAGTCTAACAAACCCGGCACCTGGATACAAACATTATCCTTATAGAACCTTTGGTCAGAGAACAACAGGGCATTCCTAGCCAACCAGATGGCCCAGACAATGGCCACAAGACGAAGCAGGACTCTCCTCGGACGCTACTAAGGTATCACAAAATGAGGAAAGGCTCCTCGTATTGACCCAGTCCAGATCCGAGTCCACCCAAATAGGCGTTGATACCTGACACAAGAAGAAGAGATGCTCCACCGTCTCAATTCCGGTCCCACACAGAAGGCATATGTCAGAAACTGTCCCAAGCAGCATAGCACAGCGGTCACGCGTCATCAATCTTTTTCTCCTAAACAGCCACAGAAAAAATCCAATTCTCTCAGGCAGGCTAAGTCCCCAGAGGAACCCGCAGTCCCTCACCAGCTCAGTCGAGTGCGAAGGAGAAGACCTACAAATAGTCATATAAGCCTTTCTAACCGAGAAAGCGCTCCCATGCCACACCCAGTGGTCCCGTTCCCCTGAAGGGCCGCCAAAAACCCTTAGGGCTTGTTTGGTTGCAGGGGTTGGGCAGGGTTGGGTTGGATTGGGCTGGGTTAATAGTAATCTGTGAGGAGGAAGTACCCTTGTGAATAGTAACCAGGGTTGGGCCAACCCTGCCCAACCCTGCAACCAAACATGCCCTTAGGGAGTCAAGTAGGAGGAGAAAATCTTCAAAATGCTGATCTAAAAAATCAGATTCAAATAATGGCATCCAGTTACCATCAGTCCAGCAGGAAGCAGCGTGCACCTCCGGATCCATCGCCAAAGCCATATAAACGAGGGAAGCGGTCACACAGCGCACCACCATCCGTCCAGTCATCCTTCCAGAAGGCAAATGTCTCCCCGTTCCCCAGAACCAGCTGAACAAAGTCCGGAGACGGGGGATGACCGACAAAATGCCCTTCAAAAAAAGGCGACGACCACAGCCCACGGCCACTGCTCTCCGGCACAAAACCAAACATGTTGTAGATCTAGTGAATAAGCGTAGTGCAAAGGTCCTCAGTGCTCCCCTAGATCCGGCCCACCCACTTCAATAAGAGGGCTTCATTCAACGCATCAAGACGCCTAACCCCGAGCCCGCCCTCGCTCTTAGGGAGAGTGATAGTCTACCAATCAACAAGGTGAATGCCGGAAGTCCCTGACCGCTCTTGGCCCAAAGAAAATGACGCACCAGCCCTCTAATCTACTAATACCAGCCAGCATGAGCCTCGTAGATGCGAAGTATAACGGAATAGCAGATAGCACTGCCTTCAGAAGAACTAAACGTCCTCCGTTAGAAAGGATCGCAGACTTCCACCCTGCGAGCCTCCTCTCCAGCTTCTCGACCAACGGTAACCAATCAGTCAACTTCGTCAGGCCAACGGTCAGAGGAATCCCCAGATAGTGAATGGGATGACGGGCACTAAATGTTCCCAGCACGTCACTGCAAAGATCTCTCATCGGCAGTTAAGCCAAACGGAACAACCTTGGACTTGTCGGCGTTCTGAGCCAGTCCCGACATCTCACCAAACAGCTCCAGAGTGATTACCATGCCACTGGCCTCGCCACTGCACCCGTCGATGAAGAAAATTGGTGTCATCAGCATCCTGAAGCAGAGGGACCCTCAAACCATTCCTCGAGTAGCCACACTTGATCCATTGTCATGCACTCGGGTTACCATGCAAGCGAGCACGTCAGAAGCAAGGATGAAGAGCAAAGGAGCAAGCGGGCATCCCTGCCTTATGCCCCTCTGCGGTTGAAAAAAACCATCCTCAGGGCGCCCATTCACTAGTACCGATAACAACGCAGTAGTCACGCAATGCTTCATCCATGATATCCAGAGCTCTGGGAATCCCCTTCTATGTAACGCCGCCGAGAGAAAGTGCCAATCTAAAGTATCATAAGCTGTTGCAAAATCCACCTTCCAGAGCAAAGCCTTCTTCCCATCCCTCTTCCAATCAGCAATAATCTCAGACGCCACAACCAAGCACTCCGCGATCTCCCAAGAATGAAGGCAGACTGAAAAGGGGAAGGCAATGTGCTCGAGCACCATACATAATCTGATAGCGAAGACATTTGCCACAATTAAATACAAAGCGTTGGACAACGCAATTGGTCTAAAATCCTCAATCTTGTCAGCTCCCTCCCGCTTAGGGAGGACAATCAGAACCTTATTGATACGATCAAAATCCGCATTGCAGCGGCAGCACTCCAACACCACGTCAAGCACCTCCACGCCAACCAGATCCCAGAAGTCCTTTTAGAAAGAGACCGGAAAACCATCCAGACTCGGCATGCCCTCCCCGTTCAGACTCCAAACAGCCGTCCGAAGTTCCTCCGGTAACAGCTTGAATCAAGCCAGAAGCATGGGCAGCCGACAACTGTGCAGCACCCGACCCCGTCCATCTCCACCGCCTGCCTGAACCCCTCGGGAACTCAAGAAAATGGTCCGCAATCGCTTTCCCAAGCTCTTTGTTGCCTTCCACCCTTACACCGCCAATAACTAATGACCTGATGGCATTACCACGACGCCTCCTGCTAGCCACTCCGTGAAAAAAGGCCGTATTCGCATCGCCCTCCCTGATCCAGATGTGACTGGATCTCTGCTTCCACTCAACCACTCTTTTCTTGTCTTCTTCAAATATCTGCCTTTGAGCCCTCCGCTCTCCGAGTCAGCTCAACCTCAGTTAGAGGTATGTCAGTCCAGAAGCCTCCAGAGCATCAAGGTTGCAAACCTCCTCCTCGGTCGCCCCCATGACTGCACGACGTGCCTCCCTCGACTCCCTCTAAAAAGCGCACAACCGCGCCCGTAAAGAGGACAACTTCTGAACAAACCGCGAGGCCGCAGAACCAGCAGCAAGCACAGAACCCCAATGGGATGTCACCAGGTCCCTGAAAGAGTCCTCCAACAGCCAAGTCCTCTCGTAACGGAAGAACCCCCGTGGGGACGAAAGCTGACCAGAGTCCCACAAGATCGGAGTGTGGTCCGATCTCGTCCTCGGCCTGCTAGCAACAAAGGATAGGGGAAAGAGGTCCAATGGTTCCGCCGAGGCCAGGAAACGATCAAGATGGGAGCGGGAGCCAGATTTTCTCCAGATGAATTTGGTGTCAATCGCGTCCAATACCTCCAGCTCCAAAGAGTCCACAATCTCCACAAAGTCCGCGGAGCCGGGGTCCTGCCCGCCCCGCATCCTCGGCCTATCCGAAGAGAGCATCGTGACATTAAAGTCCCCACCAATCAACCAAGGAAAGTCCGAGAAGGCCACCCGAGAATCCCGCAGATCCGCCCACAACTGATGCCGCATGGAGGGCTGGCATGGCCCATAAACACAAGAGAGAGCAGAGTAAGGAGCCCGAGCCAAGGCACTCCAAAAGTACCGTAAGCACATGGGTGCCTTTCAATTCTGCTCGCAGCACAAAACCCGAACTCTTCCAAGCCACCAGCAGGCCATCCGCAGAACCCACAGCCCCAACCGAACTAAACTCCGAGAGCGACCTCGCATCAAAGGAACGCCAAGTCACATTTGAGATAGAATCCAACTAAGTTTCCTATAGAAAAACAATATCACAACCCTACCCAACGAATCTCGACCCCAGAATACGCTCCTTTTCCGGGTCACCCAGACCCCGCACGTTCCATGAAAATGATCTTCATTTAGAACCAACTGCGACTCCCCCAGATCCGCACCATTCCCTCCAACCTCGCGATTCTAGCTTTCTGCTCGGAGATAGGCGAAGGATGCACATGATGTGCCCTAGCTCGTTGTCTTATTCTGTATCTTTTCCCAGACCTTCTGTCAACCACCGTGTCAGTGGCCACCGACGCTCCAGTAAGCCAGGTCTCTACAGACCCCTCCTCAGAAGGCACATCGGGAACCTTACCAGAGCTCGCCTCCCCAGGGCCAGCAGCAGAAGAGGATGGAGCAGGGGAACCAGAATCACGAGCGCACAGAGGTTCCGCCCCAAAGGAGTCAGATAGGCAAATCATGCCCGAAGGATTCCAGCCCTGTGAAGAACCTGTTGGGATAAAATTCATTCATATCAGAAAAGAGATCCCATGGTAAGTAATACCCAAAAAAAACATAAACCGTAAATACAGTACGGTGATAAATAAACATCTTAACACTCCCCCTCAAGATGGAGCATAAATATCAATCATGCTCAGCTTGGAACAGCATCTCTGAAATGAACCCTTGGCCAGTGCCTTTGTGAAGATATCTGCAGTCTGATCTCATGTGGAAACATGAGAGGTGGATATAAGGCCTTTCTGGATCATGTCTCTAGTGTAGTGACAATCCACCTCGATATGCTTTGTCCGCTCATGAAAAGCAGGGTTATTGGCTATAAATAGAGCTGCTTGATCATCACATAAAAGCTTCATAGGAAGAGAAACCTCAACAGTAAGGTCGGTCAATACTGATTTGACCCACATCATTTCTGTACACCCTTGTGCCATAGCCCTGTATTCAGACTCATCACTCACAGTCTGCTTCTTGTTTTACCATGAAACAAGTGAACTGCCTACAAAGATAGCAAAATCAGAAGTCGACTTTCTGTCCCTGGGACAACCAGCATAGTCTGCATCTGCCCATCCTGACACCTCAAGTGATGCATCCCTACTGAACATAAGGCTAGAGCCAGGTGACGTCTTCAAATACCTCAAGATCATGTGAACTGCATCCATATGTACCTTCCGGGGTTGCTCCATGAACTGAATGACTTTGCTAACTACAAAAGCAATATTTGGGCTGGTAATAATGCCGTATAGGAGCTTTCCAACAAGCTCTCTATATCTCCTCCTGTCAATTTCTTCGGTGTCCTCATCATACAATCTCATGCTTGCATCCATAGGAGTAGAAGCAGGTTTGCACCATGTCATGCTTGTCTCAGATAGGAGGTCCATAACAAATTTGCTTTGATTCATCACGAGTCCACGTTGATTTGTGGCGAATTCTAATCCAAGAAAGTAGCGAAGATTTCCAAGGTCCTTAGTCACAAACTGTTAACTAAGGAACTCCTTAGCGGTAAGAATACCTTACTCATCATCTCCTGTCATGACAATATCATCCACATAAACAAGAATAGCCACGGTACCTCTAAGTGTCCTCTGTAAAAACAGTGAGTGGTCCGCAGTAGACCGCACAAACCCCTTTTGCTCTATCAACTCCATAGCTTTTGATACCAAGCTCTCGGACTCTGCTTCATGCCATAAATCGCCATGTGAAGGCGGCATACCTTCTGAGACTCCCCCTCAGTAGCAAATCCTGGTGGTTGTCGCATATATACTTCCTCCTGGAGATCCCCATTGAGAAAGGCATTCTTGACATCAAGTTGATACAGAGGCCAGTCTCTGGAAACGGCAACAGATAGCAGAATGCGTAGTGTAGAATGTCTTGCTACTGGAGAGAAGGTGTCCTGATAATCCACCCCATAGGTTTGGGTGAACCCTCGAGCCACAAGCCTTGCTTTGAATTGATCGATACTGCCATCGGCCCTTTGCTTGACCGTGAATATCCATTTGCAGCTTACAATAGATGCTCCTGGTGGAGGTGAAACAATGCTCCATGTGCCACGTGATCGCAGAGCCGCCATCTCTTCTTCCATAGCAAGGCACCACCTACTGTCTTGGAGCGCCTCCTGATATGTTCGTGGGATAGTAATAGCAGAAAGTCCCACTATAAACTGCTTGTAGTCCTCTGACAGATGATCCAAGCAAACATGTGCAGCCATTGGGTAAGTAGCACATCGGCGACGAGGTTTCCTTAGAGCAATCGGTATCTCCAGGTCATCAGCATCACCATCCTCTGGAATTGACTCTTCCCGTTCATCAATAAAATCTCCAGTGCCATCAGCAGAAATAATATGTTCCTGACATACCTGAGGCATGGTGGATGATGTGGTAGGCGCATGAGCAGAGGGGTGAATAGAAGACCTACGAGTATAAACATGGGGTAAGAATGTAGACTCTTTGTGAGGAGGTGGAGGTGAAGGTGGCGGTGGTGGTGGTATAGGTGGTGAAGACCTCGGGACATCACAAGGAGCAGATGGAGGTGGAGGAACCACAACATCTTCTTTGGATCCAGTAGTAGACAGCATGTCACCCTTAGGAGAGAAATACATAATAGATTCGAAAAAAGTAACATCAGCACTGACATAGTATTTTCTCCCGACAGGATCAAAACATCTATCACCTTTTTGGGTACGAGAATAACCAACAAAGACACATTTGACAGCTAGGTGAGAGCTTGTCACGGCCAGGAGTAAAGTCATGGACAAATGCTACCGATCCAAAAAAACGAGGTGTAAGTGTGAAGAGTTCCTTTTCGGGAAACGCAATCGAGAAGGGACTCTTCTCTCCAAGAATAGTGGATGGCATGCGATTTACCAAATAACAGGCGGTTAGGACGGCATTCCCCCGGAAAGAATGAGGTGTACCACTGTGAATCAACAAGGTCCTCGTGATGTCTAAGAGGATGTTTGTGTTCTGCAACCCCATTTGTTGTGATGTATAAGTGCAGGAAGTCTAATGAACTATACCCATAGACTGGAGAAATTCTGACAAATGAAGAGTAGAAAATTCCAAAGCATTGTCGATGCGAATGTAGTTAACTTTAGCAGAAAAAACGTTGTTGATCTCAATAAGAAAAGTCTTAATTATAGCACCTGCTTCAGCTTTATGTTTAACCAAGAAAACCCAAGAAAGTCTTGAATAATCATCAATAGCAACCATATAAAATCTATGCCCCTGATGATCAGGAACACGACTTGGATCCCAAATGTCAAAATGAAACAACTCAAAGGACCGACTACTACTATGACTTGGACGACTAGGAAAGGAGGAGCGATGGTGTTTCCCAAGCTGACAAGCTTCACAGTCCAGAGTAGTACAAGTAGATAGTTGCGGGAGAACATGTATTATCTTTTGGAGGATAGTCATGTATGAAGAAAACTGTATCTGATCTCCACACATGTGATGAGATGCTCCAGAATCCATAATCCAATTTGTCACATCGGAACTGTTGCTACTGGTACTGGTAAGCACATATGAAATACCTGATGAACTGGGTAGTGCTCTGGCGGTGGCCGCTGCATCTGATGGTCCTGCAGTCTGAGTCACAGGAGTGGTCACCATTTCTCGAAGTCTCGAGACAAGATCATCAAAATGTGCATCAGTAGTGGGTGCAGGTGAAGAGTCAGTCTGCTCAGTAACACGTGCAGACGCCGGAAAGCCATGCTTGTCAAAGCATGTCTCTTCTGAGTGGCCAGGACGATGACAATAAGAACATGGACCACGCTGATGGCCTCCACCTCTACCACGAGGTCCACGGCCACGGAAATGGGACGCACTGCCTCATCCACGAGAAGCAGCCATAGCCGAGGAAGTCGGTTGTGGCGTGGATGTAGGTGTGGTAGTAATCCTGCTCAGCCGCTTGTATACCTCCTCCATTGGTGGTATGGTCTCGCACAGTCAGTAGTTGAGTACGAGCAGCATCGTACTCTGAGTCAAGAGAGGACAGAAAAACTCCAGTCATAGTGGCATTCCGATATGCATGTTGTTGTTCCACACTGGTAGTGATAGGCATGAAGCTGTGGAGTCGCTCAAACATGCCTCTCAAATGTGAAAAACGTACATGTAGAGGTCGACCATTTTGCTTGGTCGAGAAAATGTCGAACTGAAGTTGGAGTATCTTGCTTTCATTTTTCGCTTGTGCATAGGTAGCGGCCAATATGTCCCACATGGCCTTTGCAGTTGGCTGATTGACAATATCATTAGCAATCTCTGTGCTAGGTGTCCCAGAGAGCCATATACGAACATATGCATCATCTTGTTTCCATGATGCGTTGGCCCATGTCTTGTCCATTGGCTCTGAATCAGTCAGAATTTGCTCCTTGTTGTGGCATTGCATCAGGGTACGAAACTGCATGGACCATAACTCGTAGTTGGTTCCATCCATCTTTACGATAGGTGCGTCCTTTGAAGGTACCGGAAGAGGAGAATACATCACCATTGACTTCTGACATTCTTTAATAGGCCAAAATGTGGAACAAGAGGGGAATATCTCCGCAAAAACTTGTCTGCAGCATCAAATGAGGGATGATGTGTATCTGTAGACTTATACACTCATCCCTAATGATGTGTTTATGGTCGAGGGCCGCAAATGAAGGGAGAAATCAGACCAGATCTGTCTAGACCTTGCCTGATGTGAACAGGGGGTCTGTGGGGTCACCGAGGATGCGCCGAGGCCTTGTGTGAACCCTCGAGGATCCGGGTACCTGTTTACGACACATTTCGCAGATATTCCATTTATTGACATCACCTTAAAAGCATAAATTTATGGGGAAATTTTTTGCGCGGCTAATTTTCCACGTGACATTCACATCCACAAGTTAATAGAGAATATTGGCACCAAAATCTTATTTCATTAATTTCCATATGATTTTACAACATGTACAATGTCTGCTAGTACATACAACATCCCAAAAATTTGACTGAAGAGAAGAAGCATTTTACAATATCAATTGAACTAAAAACTGTAACAAAAACCACATACTGGCTGGTATAGACCTTGTCTCCTGGAACCATGTATAGCTACTAAACAGCAAACTGTTTGCCTGCCAAACATGTTAGGAAAGAAGAGGCGTCAGCATGCGCTGGTACCTCCCAAAAACTTATAAACATAAACAAGGTTTTAATAAGTTCAAAAGTAACAAGTAGAAAGGTGGAACAACTCATTTTAATTTTATTTCTACTTGCGAATGTAAAAGGTTTCCAAATTTCTAGTAAGCACCTCTCATGATTAGCCATTTACCCAACATTTCCCACATAAGCATATTTATATTGTAACTAATTGATCATAAATAATTATATTTAATTCTCAAATTACTTAGAGATCATATTTGGGGATTTTGATGATGGAAAAGCTGAGATAAAAAAATATAATGATTTATTAAATTCTTAAGTCTAGTGGATAGTCTGTGGTCTTGGTTCGTGTGAACCTCACACTATGACTCTAAGACTTGAGGAAAGTCTTAGGGTTGGGGTGCCTCCGTAGGCATGCGGTGTAGAATAATGCATCCTAACTAAGTTCCCAACACGTCGACAAGCTTATTAAGATTTCGAATTCAGATTATAGTCACTTCCATTTACTCAACTTAAACTGTGATCTTTATAGGAATCGCCAAGTCTGTTAGCGAAAGAAAACTCAAGCGGTGAAGAAGCCTACAAATGGCTCTTCTAACTCGGCCTCTAGTTGGAAGGACGGTCCAATAGAGGGATAGGTCTACTCCCCCAACTACGCCACTGAGACGGGTGAGAGAGACTTCCCGGAAAAGTCACTCTAGAAAAACAGCCCGACCGGTAACGGGCAACCGAGCTCGTACGTAAAACTGAAAACCAAGGATGCCCCGCCTGGGTATCCTAAAACAGGGTCAGCGGAATGGTCTAAAGTCGGGATCCCAACGAGGCGTAAAAACACTGCGAGCTCGCGTAAAAACCGAAAAGGGACTGGGATCCTAGACCCGCGCACTTGGTGGCCGCTGTCCTAACTGGGTTTCCTATTCTCCCGCCCAGTTGAGGGTCACCGCACCCTCGCACGGTCAGGTGCAAAGGTCACCATGACCGGCACAATTAATTGATATCTTGATTCACTATCATACATGCTTGATTCATCAATCCCTCCTTAATATTCTATGTGATCAATTTTACAGATCTGGTTATCTTGTCAATGATTCCAATTATAATGATTTAAGGTTAGCAGATCTCATATAAAAGATTGACTTATGAAAATGATTAGACCTTGGATCAATTAATGTAAAGTATATAGTAGCTATATTTGCAATTAAGAGAAAACATGTCAGAAATTAAGCCAGGATAGAGCTCTAGTACTGTTTAATATGTAGATCTAGATTTCTCGTTCAACGATCTTATTGATATCACTTTATGGTTGACTGAACAAGTTTAGGTCTTTAGTCATGATAATGGATTAATTAATGATGATCATTTGGCATGTTTGATAGCTTCCTAAGAGAATGATATTAATATTGTAATATTTATATTTCTAAAATTCTTCTATGAGGTCATGAGAATTTTAAGTAGATATTGGTGTGATTTGATAATAATGGTATATAATTGGTTCCATTAAATGGAATTTTACTATTATTTCCTGGGTAGCTTTTCATATCCAGATCATCAATCTTACTGCCTATCCTTTAACTACAAGGGAGATTCTAAGATCTCAATAGTTTCTTCATCGTACTTCTCACATCAGTATAACAACCAATAATATAACTATCATCTTTTTCTTCAATAAATACTACTATAAATGCACTAAAGGCCCGCGAATCATTATAGAAAATTTTGATTCAGAATATAAGATTAGAGTGGCTCTACGGCACCCAACTTTATTCCATCAATGATTCAGACCCTTTTTTTCAAGTATATCCAACCTTCTAATGAGGTCAACCCATCCTAACACATTACAGTTACTTAAAGCATTAAGCTTGATGTACCATTCACTATAATTCTTGAAAGGACAGAGCAACCCATGAATCATACATTATTTATAATTTAACAAAAATTTGTTAAAAATTTGAATGGGTCAAAATTACTAAGACGATACAATATCAAGCCATGACACAACAAGATGATTTATTTTTCACGATTTGAAGGTTAAACTAGACCAATTTTCAATTAATGGTATTATTACTAAAATATTGATTTTCCAGTATGTTATCCTATAAATATCAGTACATATTCTCCCAAAATGTTTACTTTCTAAACCTTCCCTTTTTTTAAGAAAATTTAACCCGTGCATGAGAATGTGTAAGGACGCACATCTTAAAAAATATTTTGGTCAAAATAGATAAGTTTGAATTTAAGATATGTTACCTGCATGACTAAACTAATCATCTAGAAGCTAAAACCTTAATGAGGGAAAACTGTACATATTTATTTGTATTGCACAGATATCATAATAAAAAAAATTAATTTGATAAAGTAAATATTACCAGAATAAAATTATACATAAATCAATATGTATAACTCCCTTTCAAGGACCTCTGCTTGGAATGTTATTAGTATTCGAACTTGAAAGAACAGAAGTTCCAGGAAGTTGAAATTAAAGAAAAAGAACCATATTTTTCTTATATCCCTGGTTCACAAAGTCACGTTGAAGTTTCCACTCAAGAAATTTAGGATTTCTCACCATGATATGCAGACAAGTAGAAGCCAATGAAATTGTCCATGATAATTTCTCTTAGAATTACTTGCTAAAAAAATGGCAACTGACTGCTATCCAAAAGTCTAAAAAATTTTACTATCTCAATACATTACTTGCAAAACATCCTTAAAGGCAACACCTATAATGCAGAGAATTATTTTAGTAGACATAAGAGCATGAGAAGTTGTAGGACAAAGAAACAAAATTGGGATCAAAAGGGGGAAAGAGACATGCATGACTGCAAGGAGGAAAGGGAGAGGATTGTACCTTAGATCTTCAATGTTTAAAGATCAATGCATGCAACAGTTTGTAAATTTGGAGCAACAATTGCAGGGAGCTGGGAGCTGCTTTGCAGCCTGTCTGGAGTAGTAAAATGGTTGTTGCTGCAGCATCATTTAGGTGCAGAAGAATAGTACCAATTAGTGCTACTTCTTGCAGCAACAGGAAAAAAAAAACTTACGCAGCAGTTGGGCTTTGGCAAAAAGCTCCAGCAGGAAGTTGCCTACTTTGGACAGCTACTCTCCAACAGTTATGGAAGAAGAAGGGGCTTAGGCTCCTTTAGCCGGAGATTGAGAAGAACTGAAAGAGGGATTTTTGAGGAATTAGGAGAGGAACGAAAGGGAAACAAGAGAGATGGAATGGGAGAGGGGTTGGCGTTAATTTATAGAGGAGGGAGGGGGTAACGTGGAGTATTTGGGTTAAAGGGGATGCATACTTGTGCATTTTTTTATATATATACATCTTTGAACCGAGCATACAGAAATAAAAGAATTAAATAATTATTTTTTTAAATTATTTCTTTTGACAAATCTTAAAGTGGACCGTATTCATGCCACGAGCCTCGGATTTCGACGTGAAATATCTCAAATTGATCGTCTCAAGACGACGATCAATATGAGTACAATATTGGCATACTTCCGATCGCGTTTTGAATACCCGAAATTTTCGGATACGATTTTTGTTTAAGATTAAATTTTGTGATTTTAAAATATCAAACGACCTCCGATAGACGAACGGTCGATTCCGTTGGTCTTGTATTTTCGAATCGAATCTAATGACAGTCTCGGTTCGTTTTGCGGTTTCCGAATTTGCGTCGCGGCTTTTTACGGCGCGCATTACGAAGCCACCGATTTTTGGTCGATTTCACCCGAACGACTTTTGATTCACAATCAACTGATCGATATAAGTCATCTGATGCCGACCAACAACTTTATTGGGTTAGACGGACCCTAATCAGGTCGGGTTTGGGTTTGTGCGGATTCGGATGTTACAAATATAAAAACTTCAAAGGGAGTCTCGTCCTCGAGACTGGAATTAAGGCTATTAGGTGTCTTGTTTGGATTTCATGTGTCCATAAAAACCTCAAAGAGTTTTGAACCCATAAAAACCTCAAAGAGAAAACAAGTCATATATCTAATTACAAAAGCTTGTTTTGCTTATTACCTCTGAAAAGCTGCGGTATCGTGCCTGCATGTCCGCTTCGGTCTCCCACGTCATTTCTTCGACGTTGTGTCGGTGCCACAAAACCTTGACCAATGAAATCTTTTTGTTGTGAAGCTTCTTCACAACACAGTCAAGTATCTGAACTGGCTTCTCCTCATAAGTCAGATCTACGTCAAGATTCTCATAACTAATGACGTGTCGAGGGTCGTGTACATACTTCCTCAGGTTGGATATGTGGAAGACATTGTGAATCGCTGATAGATGTGGAGGAAGGGCTACTCGGTAGGCCACCTTCCCCACTCTTGCAAGAATCTCAAATGGACACACATATCGCGGCGCCAGCTTGGCACGAACACCGAATCTCTGCACTCCCTTTCATGGGAGATACATGGAGAAATACCCAATCTCCAACCTATAATTTATAGGAATGTTGTTAATATGAGATTAAGTTGAACATATATATATATATATGTCATAATTGAATGGATGGAGAGGAATGAATTGGATTACCTGGAATTCCAATTCTCTTCTCTGACGGTCTGCATAGCTCTTCTGATGGCCTTGTGCCGTCAGAAGTCTCCGTCTCACAAGATTAACAGCTCTCGTTGTCTCCTCCAGGAGATCCACGGAGTAAAGAGCATGATTACCTACCTCACGCCAACTGAGGGATGTGAGGCATCTCCACCCGTATAAGGCTTCGAATGGTGCCATGCCTATACTGGAATGATAGTTGTTGTTGTACGTGAATTCCACCAGTGGCAGATGGTCCTTCCAGGACCCTTTCCATTCCAAGGTGCATGCGCGAAGCAAATCTTCTAATGTCTGAATGGTGCGCTCACTCTGCCCATCTGTCTGCGGATGATATGCAAAACTTATCTTCAGCTCTGTCTGTAGTGCTGACATGAACTGATGCCAGTAATGCGAAGTAAATCTCAAATCCCTGTCAGATACCTCCTCTCGTGGTATATTATGTAGTCTGATAATGTTCTGCACATAGAGCTTGGCCAATCTGGATGGAGTGTAAGTCGTGTTGGCATGTATGAAATGGGCTGACTTGGTCAACCTAACAACGACCCAAATGGAACCATTGCCACCTGGTGTCTTCGGCAGACCTGTGACAAAATCCATAGAAATGCTCTCCCATTTCCACTCGGGAATAGGGAGAGGCTGTAGAAATCATGACGGTCTCCTGTGCTCGGCCTTGACCATTTGACAGGTCATGCATCTTCTAACATGTAGCGCCATATAGCGCTTCATTTCATCCCACCAGAAATGTCGACGCAGATCACGGTACATCTTCGTACTGCTTGGATGGATAGATAACCGTGAACTGTGTGCCTCATCGAGAATGTCTCTGCGAAGCTGCTCGTCATTGGGTGCAACGACCCGTCCTGCCTTCCATAAAATAGACTCTGCTACGACAAAATCAACAACTTCGTCCTTGACAGAGCGCATGTATCTATCATGAATCCAAGGATCGGTCTTCTGGCCTTCTGCAATACGATCCCAAAGGTTGTTGTATCGAGGAGGCACGGCGGTAGAAATGGATGCGCTCTCCTGAGGATGCCAATCGCTCAAAGCTGCAAGTGTATTCCACGTGTATAGCCAGTTCGCTGTACCCTCTGCATGCGCTCTCCTACTAAGTGCATCAGCCACAGCCACCACGTTTCCCTTACCGGAATGGTAAGAGTATGTGCAATCATAATCCTTCAGCAATTCGAGCCATCTGCGTTGTCTAATGTTCAGCTCCTTCTGATCAAAGATGTACTTCAGACTCTTGTGATCTGTGAAAATCTCGAAGTTCACCCCATAAAGATAGTGGCGCCAGATCTTCAAGGCGAAGACAACTGCCGCCAACTCCAAGTCATGTGTGGGGTAGTTCCGCTCATGCAGCCTCAACTGTCGTGATGCGTAAGCAATCACCTGTCATCTCTGCATCAACACTGCTCCTAGACCTTCTCCAGATGCATCTGTGTATACTGCATAATCCTGAGAACCTGAAGGAAGAGCAAGAATAGGCGATGTAGTCAACCTCTCCTTCAATGTCTGGAAGGCCTGCTCACATGAATCGTTCCAAATGAATGGAACTCCCTTCTGCGTCAATCGTGTCAATGGACGGACGATGCGTGAAAATCCGTTGACGAAGCGTCTGTAATAACCTGCTAATCCGAGGAAGCTCCGAATCTGAATATTTGTCTTGGGCTGCTCCCAAGACATAACTGCATCAATCTTCGCAGGATCAACCGCGATACCTGCTCCAGAAATGACATGCCCCAGAAATGAGACCTGGGATAACCAGAACTCACATTTGCTCAAGTTAGCATATAGCCTGTGCTCCCGTAATGTAACTAACACGATTCGTAGATCATTCTCATCATCTCATTCATTCCTTGAGTATATGAGCACGTCATCTATGAACATCACCACAAATTTGTCCAAATATGGATGGAAAATCATGTTCATCATATCCATAAATGCTGCAGATGCATTGGTGAGCCCAAACAGCATCACCACAAACTCGTAGTGCCCATAGCGAGTTCTGAAGGTTGTCTTTGAAATATCTGACTCGCGAATCCTCAGTTGACGATAGCCTGATCGAAGATCGATCTTCGAGAACACCGAAGATCCCTGGAGCTGATCGAATAAATCATCGATGCACGGCAAAGGATAACGGTTCTTCACCGTTCTCTTGTTTAGCTACCTGTAATCGATGCACAGTCTCATGGATCCATCCTTCTTCTTGACAAATAGAACCGGAGCACCCCAGGGTGAAGTGCTCGGCCTCACGAATCCCAAATCAAGTAACTCCTGCAACTGTACTTTCAGCTCCCTCAACTCGGCTGGTGCCATGCGATATGGTGCCATAGAGATCGGCTGTGTATCTGGCAGCAATGTGATCTCGAACTCGATCTCTCTCTCAGGAGGTAATCCTGGTAGCTCATCTGGAAACACGTCAGGGTATTCTTAGACTACTCAGATGTCCTGTGTCATCGGTTCATGGTCAGATACCTCCCGAATAAATGCAAGATATGTATCACAACCCTGATCAACAAGTCGCTGAGCCCGCAACACTGAAATATACTCCATGGTGGAGTCATGCAAGGTACCCTCAAAAGTAAACTCGGGTAGATCTGGAATTCTAAAGACAACCGTCTTCCTAAAGCAATCAACAAGTGCATGATGAGCGGATAACCAATCCATGCCCAAAATCAAGTCGAACTCATCAAGTTGCAGAAGTAGACAATCTGCGATCATCTCGTGACCGCCAATCAGTACGGGCAAGTGCCTGACTATCAGTGAAATAATGAATAACTGGCCACCTGGCCCTCGGATGTGATATGGAGAAGATAGTGTTTCTACAACTCTATCTAAAGAAACTAGTAGCCTCGAAGCAAGGAAAGAATGTGTCGCATCAGAATCAAATAGAACATAGAAAGGTCGATAAGAGTAGTCAGTATGTGTGCTAGTTCGTTAGTCATCTCCTGGTCTGGTCGGGATGACATGGCTCTGCATGAGAACCATTTATAGTCATGAAAATTTATGGTTCGCAGATAATATGATATATGCTTTTTCTCTTCTTGGGATATAGTATGAAAATTAATGAAATTGGTGACATATGTGGTGATTGAATATGAATGTCATATTTCCCTTCTCGGACTCACGACAAGTCGGAGGAATGTCGCTATCCGAAAATTCAATGCGATCTGAATTGAAATACTACGAACGTGCGTGTCGAGGTACCACTGCTCTGATACCAAAAATGTGAACCCCTGAGGATCCGGGTACCTGTTTACGACACATTTCGCAGATATTCCATTTATTGACATCACATTAAAAGCATAAATTTATGGGGAAATTATTCGCGCGGCTAATTTTCCACATGACATTCATATCCACAAGTTAATAGAGAAAATTGGCACCAAAATCTTATTTCATTAATTTTCATATGATTTTACAACATGTACAATGTCTGCTAGTACATAAAACATCCCAAAAATTTGACTGAAGAGAAGAAGCATTTTACAATATCAATTGAACTAAAAACTGTAACAAAAACCACATACTGGCTGGTATAGACCTTGTCTCCTGGAACCATGTATAGCTATTAAACAGCAGACTGTTTGCCTGCCAAACATGTTAGGAAAGAAGAGGCGTCAGCAGGCGCTGGTACCTCCCAAAAACTTATAAACATAAACAAGGTTTTAATATGTTCAAAAGTAACAAGTAGAAAGGTGGAACAACTCATTTTAATTTTATTTCTACTTGCGAATGTAAAAGGTTTCAAAATTTCTAGTAAGCACCTCTCATGATTAGCCATTTACCCAACATTTCCCACATAAGCATATTTATATTGTAACTAATTGATCATAAGTAATTATATTTAATTCTCATATTACTTAGAGATCATATTTGGGGATTTTGATGATGGAAAGATGAGATAAAAAAATATAATGATTTATTAAATTCTTAAGTCTAGTGGATAGTCTATGGTCTTGGTTCGTGTGAAACCTCACACTATGACTCTAAGACTTGAGGAAAGTCTTAGGGTTGGGGTGCCTCCGTAGGCATGCGATGTAGAATAATGAATCCTAACTAAGTTCCCAACACGTCCACTAGCTTATTAAGATTTCAAATTCAGATTATAGTCACTTCCATTTACTCAACTTAAACTGTGATCTTTATAGGGATTTCGAAACAGAATATAGTCACTCCCAATCCTCTCAATTTTCAATTGTCATTTCTCCAAACCTTTACAGTAACTCTCTCAGATGTACTCTCAATGATGTAGATATAGATGTAGATATGGACATGGCCTCAAATTTCAGCGAAATTCGATCGAATTTCTGTCGAATATCGATATCCAGTCGAAATCGAAATTCGACTGAAATGACCGAAATGACCGAAATATGGGGGTCCTAGTACAAAAAATGACCGAAATGACCGAACTTTCGGTCGAAATTCCACCGAAATTCCATCGAAATTCTGTTTTGGTCGATACCGAAATGGTGACCGAAACCGATATTTAAGGCCTTGGATATGGAAGATCTGGATGTAGAATCGCCAAGTCTGTTAGCGAAAGAAAACTCAAGCGGTGAAGAAGCCTAAAAATGGCTCTTCCAACTCAGCCTCTAGTTGGAAGGACGGTCCAATAGAGGAATAGGTCTACTCCCCCAACTACGCCACTGAGACGGGTGAGAGAGACTTCCCGGAAAAGTCACTCTAGAAAAATAGCCCGACCGGTAACGGGCAACCGAGCTCGTACGTAAAACTGAAAACCAAGGATCCCCCGCCTGGGTATCCTAAAACAGGGTCAGCGGAATGGTCTAAAGTCGGGATCCCGACGAGGCGTAAAAACACTGCGAGCTCGCGTAAAAACCGAAAAGGGACTGGGATCCTAGACCCGCGCACTTGGTGGCCGCTGTCCTAACTGGGTTTCCTATTCTCCCGCCCAGTGAGGGTCACCGCACCCTCGCACGGTCAGGTGCAAAGGTCACCATGACCGGTACAATTAATTTATATCTTGATTCACCATTACACATGCTTGATTCCTCAATCCCTCCTTAATATTCTATGTGATCAATTTTACAGATCTGGTTATCTTGTCAATGATTCCAATTATAATGATTTAAGGTTAGCAGATCTCATATAAAAGATTGTCTTATGAAAATGATTAGACCTTGGATCATTTAATGTAAAGTATATAGTGACTATATTTGCAATTAAGAGAAAACATGTCAGAAATTAATCCAGGATAGAGCTCTAGTACTGGTTAATATGTAGATCTAGATTTCTCGTTCAACGATCTTATTGATATCACTTTATGGTTGACTGAACAAGTTTAGGTCTTTTGTCATGATAATGGATTAATTGATGATGATCATTTGGCATGTTTGATAGCTTCCTAAGAGAATGATATTAATATTGTAATATTTTGTATTTCTAAAATTCTTCTATGAGGTCATGAGAATTTTAAGTAGATATTGGTGTGATTTGATAATAATGGTATATAATTGGTTCCATTAAATGGAATTGAACTATTCTTTCCTGGGTAGCTTTTCATATACAGATCATCAATCTTATTGCTTATCCTTTAACTACAAGGGAGATTCTAAGATCTCAATAATTTCTTAATCGTACTTCTCACATCAGTATAACAACCAATAATATAACTATCATCTTTTTCTTCAATAATTACTACTATAAATGCACTAAAGGCTCGCGAATCATTATAGAAAATTTTGATTCAGAATATAAGATTAGAGTGGCTCTACGGCACCCAACTTTATTCCATCAATGATTCAGACCCTTTTTTTTCAAGTATATCCAACCTTCTAATGAGGTCAACCCATCCTAACACATTACAGTTACTTAAAGCATTAAGCTTGATGTACCATTCACTACTTTAATTCTTGAAAGGACAGAGCAACCCATGAATCATGCATTATTTATAATTTAACAAAAATTTGTTAAAAATTTGAATGGGTCAAAATTACTAAGACAATACAATATCAAGCCATGACACAACAAGATAATTTATTTTTCACGATTTGAAGGTTAAACTAGACCATATTTTCAATTAATGGTATTATTACTAAAATACTGATTTTCCAGTATGTTATCCTATAAATATCAGTACATATTCTCCCAAAATGTTTACTTTCTAAACCTTCCCTTTTTTTAGGAAAATTTAACCCGTACATGAGAATGTGTAAGGACGCACATCTTAAAAAATATTTTGGTCAAAATAGATAAGTTTGAATTTAAGATATGTTACCTGCATAACTAAACTAATCATCTAGAAGCTAAAACCTTAATGAGGAAAACTGTACATATTTATTTGTATTGCACAGATATCATAATAAAAAAAATTAATTTGATAAAGTAAATATTACCAGAATAAAATTATACATAAATCAATATGTATAACTCCCTTTCAAGGACCTCTGCTTGGAATGTTATTAGTATTCGAACTTGAAAGAACAGAAGTTCCAGGAAGTTGAAATTAAAGAAAAAGAACCATATTTTTCTTATATCCCTGGTTCACAAAGTCACGTTGAAGTTTCCACTCAAGAAATTTAGGATTTCTCACCATGATATGCAGACAAGTAGAAGCCAATGAAATTATCCATGATAATTTCTCTTAGAATTACTTGCTAAAAAAATGGCAACTGACTGCTATCCAAAAGTCTAAAAAAATTTACTATCTCAATACATTACTTGCAAAACATCCTTAAAGGCAACACCTATAATGCAGAGAATTATTTTAGTAGACATAAGAGCATGAGAAATTCTAGGACAAAGAAACAAAATTGGGATCAAAAGGGGAAAAGAGACATGCAAGACAGCAAGGAGGAAAGGGAGAGGATTGTACCTTAGATCTTCAATGTTTAAAGATCAATGCATGCAACAGTTTGTAAATTTGGAGCAACAATTGCAGGGAGCTAGGAGCTGCTTTGCAGCCTGTCTGGAGTAGTAAAATGGCTGTTGTTGCAGCATCATTTAGGTGCAGAAGAATAGTACCAATTAGTGCTACTTATTGCAGCAACAGGAAAAAAAACTTACGCAGCAGTTGCGCTTTGGCAAAAAGCTCCAGCAGGAAGTTGCCTACTTTGGACAGCTGCTCTCCAACAGTTATGGAAGAAGAAGGGGCTTAGGCTACTTTAGCTGGAGATTGACAAGAATTCAAAGAGGGATTTTTGAGGAATTAGGAGAGGAACGAAAGGGAAACAAGAGAGATGGAATGGGAGAGGGGTTGGCGTTAATTTATAGAGGAGGGAGGGGGTAACGTGGAGTGTTTGGGTTAAAGGGGATGCACACTTGTGCATTTTTTTATATATATACATCTTTGAACCGAGCATACTGTACAACAGAAATAAAAGAATTAAATAATTATTTTTTTAAATTATTTCTTTTGACAAATCTTAAAGTTGACCATATTCATGCCACGAGCCTCGGATTTCAACGTGAAATATCTTGAATTGATCGTCTCAAGACGACGATCAATATGAGTACAATATTGGCATACTTCCGATCGTGTTTTGAATACCCGAAATTTTCGGATACGATTTTTGTTTAAGATTAAATTTTGTGATTTTAAAATATCAAATGACCTCCGATTGACGAACGGTCGATTCCGTTGGTCTTGTATTGTCGAATCGAATCTAATGACGGTCTCGGCTCGTTTTGCGGTTTTCGAATTTGCGTCGCGGTTTTTTCACGGCGCGCATTACGAAGCGACCGATTTTTGGTCGATTTCGCCCGAACGACTTTTGATTCACAATCAATTGATCGATATAAGTCATCCGATGCCGACCAACAACTTTATTGGGTTAGACGGACCCTAATCGGGTCGGGTTTGGGTTTGTGCGGATTCGGATGTTACACCTTGCAAATCAGGCCACAACCCTACGGCTGCCTCAGCGTCGCAAAGGAGGCGGCAGCAGCCGCTGGGGGGTCGTCGAAGCCTTGCTGTGTCGCTGCGAGGCGGAGGCAGCCGCTGGGGGGTCGTCGAAGCCTTGTTGGGTTGCTGCGAGGAGGCAACAACCGCCGGGGGGAAGGGGCGGCACCTCTGGGAGTGGGTTGCGACGGCGCTAGAAGGGCGTGGAGGCACGGAGGGACGCGCAGAGGAGCGAAGGCGCGTGGAGGGGGGCAGTGGGTAGGGCTAGGGTTAGGGTTTTGGTTCGCGAACCCCGGTCTAGGACCGTTGCTCTGATACCATGTTGGGATAAAATTCATTCATATCAGAAAAGAGATCCCAAGGCTCTCTTATATAGGAGAGGAGCCAAAGGTTAATTACATAAGTAATACCCAAAGAAAATATAAACCGTAAATATAGTACGGTGATAAATAAACATCTCAACAGAACCTATCGGATCAAGCAACACACCACTCCGGAAAGGCAGAATCGGGTCCGGCCTTCCAAACGAACCGAGCATGCATGCGCCTGAGCCAAGGCTACCCACGACCGAGACCCGAGAGACAACCAAACCGTCGCTCCCCTGCGAAAGGATAACGAGATCCGCACAAAGTATCCGGACACTCGATCCCAAGCTCGAAGAAGGCGAAAGGTGAGGATCCGCCCAAGAGACTCATGCGAAGTCGATGGGAAACACAAACGTCGCGGGAGAGGCGCGAACATCCAAAACAGGCATCGTGAAAAGCTCTTGACGCTTCGATTCCGCAAACTCAGCAGACCCGGTGTCTGCCACACACGCCGCCAACCTTTCCTCTTCCAGAGGAGGAGAGGAACCGTCGCATCCAACCCCCGCCCAGCCCGGCGGAGGCTGGGGAGAAAGAAGCCAGACGTGGAGGCGGAATGAGAAATGGTCAACGGCCAGAATCCCCATGGAATCAGAAACCATGTCTGAAGGGCATTCCAAAAGAACCAAAGCAGCCTCCGGGTCAGAGCCCGACGAGAAGCCATCCTCCAATACTCGAACCACCGTGCCCAGATGTATCAACGGCGGTCCCAGAGAACAGACATTGCGAGAAAGGAAAGGTTCCCCGCGAACCTGCGCAACCCAAACGACGGAGTGATCGACAGCACCATTGGCAAAACGAGGCTGCCTCCAAGCGACTGCACCACCGTCATTAGAACTCAGCAGGGCTTCTTTCTGCATCTTTGACAAATTACGGACACAGCACTGCCCAGCCCCCAACAAGGCGACGTCTCCCGCAAACTCACCCCCGAACCGGCGCGAGATCTCTGCTTCCACCGAAAGCTTCGAAAACGTAGGCGTCGAACCCTCCAACCAAGATCCCACCAATAGACCAGCCAAGCCTCCCGCCGAAGAAGAAGAAGAACTCGGCAAGAGGCGCAACCCACCTCCGCCCAACCAGCGCCCTGATAGGTGCTGAGCCCCCCCCCCCCCCCCGCCCCGTAGGGGGAAGAGCAGCCACAACCGTCCGAACAGGGAGAGGTCGACCACCCATCAGTGCACAGGAGCTGCAGCGGTGCCCAACGCAGCCGCAGGAGAAGCACGTGGGAGGGAAAGCACAGGCTGATGCAAGATGGCCCCGTCCACCGCATCTGAAGCATCATCGCCCGGGCTTTCGATGAGAGACGATCGTCCAAGAAGCCTCTTCGGCCCCAACCTCAACAAGTTGCTCCCGAACCTCACGTTGCTGAGTCCCCTCCTGCTCGCTCCTGCAAGCCTCCCACCGCAAACACTCTCTCCGAGCACATTCTCGCCAATGCTTCACCCCCCCCCTCGCTCCCTTCGCGCGACTCACTTTCATCGCTCTCAAATCATTATGGTTAACTACTGCATATGTATCATCATAGAGTCATGCTGGGATCCATATGATAGTAGCAGGTCTGCAGTCTGTCATCCCAGTCTCTAGAAGGAGATCAGTAATATATCTTCTCTGGGTCTTCAAAAGTCCTTCCTGATCCTCGATAAATTTAAGGCTAAGTATTGCAGTTATACAAGATCCTTTGGTGACAGATTATTGTCCAAGGAATGCCTTCGCCTCACTAACCCATTGAAAATCATCTCGTGTAATGATAACACCATCAACATCATGTTGCTCTATCAAGTCTGAGAGCTTTTGGAACTATGCTCTCGAACATTGCTTAAGGTCATAAATAGCCTTATGGAGTATGCATATCGTTTTACACTCCCCCTCAACAGCAAACTCAGGTGGTTGTTGCATATAGACTTCATCATGCAAGTCTCTGTACAGAAAGGTGTTCTCCACATCAAGCTGAGAAAGCATCCAGTATGCCACTACTTAGACAGAAAGAAGGATCGAAAGGGTGGAGTAATGTACACAAGAGAGAAAGTGTCATGGTAGCCAACACCATATGTCGAAGTGAACCCACATGCCAAGTATGGCCTTGTAGCGATCAATATTGTTATCTGCACTATGCCTTATTGTAAAGGACCATTTGCAGTCCGTCACAGAGGCCCCTGTTGGGGCAGCAACTAGGCTTCATCTCCATGTATCGTTTGACTGTAGTGCAACCATTTCATCCTCTATGGCCAGACACCATTAATTGTCTAATAACCTCCTGGTATGTGTGTAGGATTGTAACAACCCACAATCTCACCACAAACTTTATGCAGTTCTCTAATAGACACCCCAGTAAGACATGTCTTGAGAGAGGTATGTACGCATGTATGCCTCCTCTTCCGAAGTGCAATAAGCTGGTCCAAATCCTCCAAAGGATCATCCTCATGTATAACAATCTCATGAGACTCTACACTATCATCTCGTATAGGTGTTTGTTTTACTCAAACATCAACAGTGCCATCAGTGAAAACCATGAGTTCAAAATTTACATGGGGTATATTGGATATTGGAGAAGACACATGAGCAGAAGGTCAAAAGTTAATAGATTTGTGTACTCATGAGGCAAAGTCTGAACCATAGGGGACATAGTAGGAACAGAAGGTAGAGGTGGAATGTAAAACTCTTTGTTAGACTCAGAACATTATTGCAATATTCCCGAATTGACCGAATATTCAGGGGAGGGGGATGACCGAATAGAATATTGATATTCAATCAATATTTAATCCAACCCGAATCTTTCAACATGGATTTGAGCAAGAATCCATGTAGCTGACCCTACTTATAGTGGGAGAAGGCTTTGCTATTTTTTTATTCAATCCTCCTCCAGAATATTCAAGTATTCGGATGAATATTCGAGCTACTATTGCAACAGACTGCTGATTTTTTATAGGTTCCAATTCATCTTGGTATCACCACAAATGTTAAAACTCCATATATGTAACTTGTAAATTGATACTTTTATCTTGAACTCTTACTGATTGATGACTATATACGTACAAATATATAAGAATATAAATATTAGACATAATTTTTGTACTTGAAATAATTTCCAAATGCATAAGTGAATAATTCTGAATATTCCCCTTAATACTGAATATTATTTATTCGATGACCCTTTCGATTGAATAGTGTTAGAAGAAAAGTGATTCATCTATTCCAAAGAACCCTAGGCTCACTTATATAAAGACGGTCCATAGGTAATTTACATAAGATGGAAACAAGAAAATAAAATTAACATAAATGGTACATAGACTATATAGATATCAAGACGGAGCATAGATATCAAGCATGCTCAGCTTGGAAGAGCACTTCTGGAATGGTCCTCTGAGCAACGCCTTGGTGAAGATGTCGGCAATCTGCTCCCCTGAACTGACATGCGAAGTAGAAATCAAGCCCTTTTGGATCATATCTCTAGTGTAATGGCAGTCTACCTCAATATGTTTTGTTCTTTCATGAAAGGCAGGTTATTGGCAATGAATAGCACGGCTTGATTATCACACTGTAGCTGCATGGGTAGAGGTACACCTATATGCAAATCTTCTAATACAGCTCGAACCCACATCATCTCAGTACTTGCTTGCGCCATGGCCCAATATTCAGATTCAGCACTAGACCTAGCCACAACTGTTTGTTTCTTTCTTTACCAAGAAACCAAGAAGTACCCACAAAAACTGCAAAACCCGAAGTAGACTTCGGATCCTTACGGCATCCTGCATAATCTGCATCCGCACATGCAGAAACAGAAATATTTGTTTCCTTTCTAAACAGCAATCCTGTGCCTGGAGACGACTTTAGATACCTTAGTATCATATATATGGTATCCATATGTACTTGTCTCGGCTGTTCCATGAACTGACTCACCCGACTCACTGCAAAAGCGATATCAGGTCGAGTGATAGTAATGTAGCGAAGCTTACCCACCATTTATCTATACTTTCTCCTATCAACCTTCTCTGTATCATTGTCATATAATTTCATGTTGGGGTCCATAGGAGTAGTTGACAGTCGGCACCCTACCATGCCCGTCTCGACAAGCATATCTGTAATATATTTCCTTTGGGTCATCACTAGACCCTGCGCATTCCTGGCAAACTCCAATCCCAGAAAATATCGTAGAGTACCAAGATCCTTAGTAATAAACTGATTGCCCAAAAATTCTTTTGCCAGCTTTATCCGCTGTGTATCATCTCTTGTAACCAATATATCGTCAACATACACGATGATGACAACCATACCTCTAGAAGTCTTCTGGATTAAGAACGAATGATCCGCATTTGATCTCTTGAATCCTTGTTGTTCAATTAGATGGGAAAGCTTCTGAAACCATGCTCGTAGACTTTGTTTAAGGCCATATATCGCCAAGGTTGCAGAAAGCGGTAGTCGGTATTCAGTCGGCGGGGTCACCTACTAAGGATTAGTCGGCAGTCGGGCGACTAGTCGGAATTAGTCGGTCAATAGTCGGTTTTGAATTTTTAATTATTTTAAATATATAAATCAGTTTTTTATACATATATTCGTATGTATATACATATATTTGTACATTTTATATGACATAATGATGAAACAAAAGAAGTAATTGACTTTAAATATAACATTAAGCATATTAGAATATGTTTGCTTTAAAAAAAGTGAAAAACAAAAAAATTAAAAAAGGTTGTTGTAAAAGTCGGCCGACTAGGCCGACTAGTCGGCCAGACTAGTCGGGTGGACCGACTAAGGGCCGACTAGGCCTAGTCGAGTCGGCTACCCCCCCGACTCGACTAGTCGGACCGACTAGTCGGCCCAGTCGGCCGACTTTTGCAAGCTTGTATATCGCCTTATGAAGTCTTTATACCATGTGACTCTCTCCCTCAGCAGCAAACCCCAGAAGTTGCTGCATGTAGACTTTCCTGCAGATCACCATACAAGAAGGCGTTCTTAACATCAAGCTGAAACAAGGGCCAATCACGTACCACAGCAACGGACAGAAGGATACGGAGAGTGGAATGACGAGTAACTGGAGAGAAGGTGTCCATATAATCTACTTTGTATGTTTGAGTAAAGTCTCGCGCTACTAGCCTTGCCTTGTAACGGTCAAGGCTACCATCTGCATGATATTTGACAGTGAACGCCCACTTACAGACAACAGATGCTCTTGAGGGAGCGGGAATCAAGCTCCATGTACCCCGTGATTGTAGAGCGGCCATTTCCTCCTCTATAGCAGAACGCCAGCAGGCAATCTTCAAGGCATCCTGATAATTCCGTTGTATCTCCACGGCTGATAAAGCCACAGCAAACCTCTGAAAGTCCTCTGTGAGATAATGGAAGGAAACCTGTGAAGCAAGAGGATATGAAGGACAGGTGCGTTTCTGCTTCCGTATAGCAATAGGGATGTCCAGATCATCAGCAACAATACTCGCCGGTATATTTCCCTCCTGCAATGACGATCCCAGCATATAACATTATCCGACCCATCGTTAGCAATAATATCTGGACAAACCTGAGGCGTGCTGGATGATTGACTAGCACCATACGCAGGAACCAACCGACGGGTATAGAACTTAGGTAAGGGCAGAACATGTGATTTTGTGGTGGTGGTGGTGGAGGAGGAGGTGGTGATGATGTTGGTGTGATAACGAGAACAGGAATGGGCATCGGTGGACACGAAGGAGGAGGAACATAAATCTCGTCATTAGATGTGGATGAGGCCAACCTGTCACCTGTAGGAGAGAAGTACATGGCAGACCCAAAGAATGTGACATCAGCACTTAGAAAATATTTCATGTTTACAAGATCATAGCAACGGTATCCCTTCTGAGTCCGAGAGTAACCAACAAAAACACACTTGACAGCTCTAGGTGAGAGCTTGTCAAGTACCGGAGACAACTGGTGAACAAATGCAACAGCACCAAAAACACGAGGAGTTAGTGAGAATAATTCCTTATCTGGAAAGACAACAGAAAGAGGAATTTTCTCACCTAGTACCGAAGATGGCATACGATTCACAAGGTAACATGTTGTAAGGACGGCATATCCTCAAAAAGAAATAGGGGCACAACTCTGGATAAGTAGGATCCGAGTGATATCGAGAAGATGACGATGCTTTCTCTCAGCAACGCCATTCTGTTGAGACGTGTAAGCACGGGTGGTTTAATGAATAATGTCTTGGGATGAAAAGAATTGTGAAAGAGAACGAGTACAAAATTCCAAGGCATTATCCGTACGTACATATCTCATAGGAGAGGAAAAAACATTCTGCACTTCATTAATAAGTTTTTTTATAACACCCCTTGCTTCATATTTATTCTTTAACAAAAACACCCACGACAGACGAGAAAAATCATCAACGACAACAGAATAAAACATGTGTCTCAGGTGATCTGGAACACGACTCAGACCCCAAATATCGACATGAAATAACTCAAAAGGGGAGCTACTGCTCCGACACTGACGACTAGGGAAGCTAGGTCTATGGTGCTTTCCCAATTGACATGCTTCACACCGAAAGGAAGAACTCGGTGAAATCTGAGGCAAGATATGACGCATCTTCTGAAGAGGGAAGTGACCAAAGCGTAGATGCCATGTAAAAGGAGAGACTGGTCCGCTTGAGTGAGAGGAGACACCAGCGTAGGATGTCCAGACCAGACGATAAAGACCGTCCTGCTCAGAGCCACAACCAATCCCCATGCACGTAAGAATGTCATGAAAAACAAGAGACGATAGGTCAAATATAGCGCGACAGTGCAAAACTTTCGTAATCTAACTGATAGACAGCAAATTCATCGAAAAATCAGGGGCATGTAACACATTCTGTAGACGCATGGAAGGCAATAAAGTAATCTCCCCCTGTATAATGGGTGAATAAGTCCCATCAGCTATCATAACGGATCGCCCCAGTGGAATCTCCATGTATGACGTAAGTCTATCTCTGTCTCGGCAAAGATGATGTGTCGCACCAGAGTCCATAATCCAATCTGAGACATCAGAACCATGACATGATGTAAAAGCATAAGCACTACCTGAGGTGCTAGCAGTGGCAGAGGTACTGGCAGAGCTGAAGCAGCAATATCTGAGGGGCCACCTAGAGAATATGTAGATACGGGAGGCATAATGTCACGCAATCTCGCTACAAGCTCATTGAACCTCTGATCTGAAGTAGATGCCAATGGAGATGCAACGTGCTTGGTGACTCGCGTCGAGGCTAAAAATCCATGTTTAGAATAGCATGTATCCTCGGCGTGCCCGGTGCGGTGACAAAAAGTGCACGGCTGACGAAACTGACAGCCTCGACCATGAGGTCCACAGCCGGAGAGGCTCCTCCACTACCTCTGGAGGAAGCCATCGTCGAAGGTGGCTGAGTAGATGCATTGGAAGATACCGAAATGCGGCCCAGTCTGCGGTAGACTTCCTTCATAGGAGGAATGGTAGCATCTGCAAGGATCTGTGAGCGAGCAGCATCATATTCAGGGTCAAGTGGCGCAAGCAGGACCCCCACCATGGTAGCATTCCTAAATGTCTTCTGCTCTTCTGGGTTGGCCGTGAGAGGAATGATGTTGTAGAGTTTCTCAAACATCCCTCACAAAGATGTATATAAGGAGTGAAGTGGCCGCACATTTTCTTCACTGTAAATATGTCATGTTGGAACTGAAGAATCTTGGTCTCATTTCGCACCTGTGAATATGTTGTTGCAAGTATGTCCCACATTACCTTAGCAGTGGGTTGATGGAGAATATCATTAGCAATCTCCATCGATAGTGTGGTTGAAAGCCAGACCTTGGCATATGAATCATCAGCGTCCCAAGAGCAAAGCCCTAAATGTCGGTTTCGAACACCATTTCGGTGACTGACAGAAACGGAATTTCGGTGGAATCTCAGTCAAATTCGATTGAAATTTCAGTCATTTCAGTCATTTTTTGTATTAGGGCCCTTCTATCATTTCGGCTATTTCGGTCAAATTTTGATTTCGACGGGATATCGATAGTCGACGGAAATTCGACCGAATTTCGCTGAAATTTGAGGCCATGCCCAAGAGGCATAAACCCCAGTCTTCTCTGTCGGCTCATCCTCAGTAAGAATGTGCTTCTTACCATTCAACTTCATGAGACTCATGAACTGCATCGTCTAGAGCTCATAGTTCGTCCATCCATCTTGACGATTGGCGCAGGACCTTTGAAAGCGCCTATGAAGAGCATATCGACCTTGTTTTCTGACATATTGCCGAAGATAAAGACCTAGGATTTGTAGACCAAAGAACAAATGTCTACATAAACTCCAGAGGATTTGAGTGCATATGTAGACCTTACGCACTCAATCCATGGATAAGAGGGGCTGCGGTAGGTGGGACCGGCGGCAGTGGGAGAAGCCGGTGGTGGAACCGTGGAAGAGAGCCGGCGGCGGGAGGGTACCGACGGCGGGAGGGCGGTGGCGACAGAAGTGGAGTTGCCGGCGGCAAGAGAGAGAGCCGGCGAGAGAATGGCAATGGCAACGGCGAGAGAGGGTCGGCGAGAGAGAGCGGCGGGGTGAGAGGGGGGAAGAGGGGCTAGGGTTTTGGCTCGGATACCATGTTAGAAGAAAATGATTCATCTATTCCAAAGAACCCTAGGCTCTCTTATATAGAGACGGCCCATGAGTAATTTACATAAGATGGAAACAAGAAAATAAAATTAACATAAACAGTACATAGACTATATAATTATCTCTACAAATAGCGAATATTGAATTCTACAACACTGACTCAGAAGGTGTCATCCTATCACCTATGGGGGAAAATACATGACATACTCAAAGAATGTGACATCAGCATTGACATAGTACTTCTGCCAGACAAGATCAAACCACGGATATCCTTTTTGAATTCCGGGAATAGACAATAAAAAAGCATTTGATAGATATGGAGAGAGCTTGCTACGTCCAGGAGTAAGGTGACAGACAAAGGGCACACAACCAAAGACGTGAGCTATTAGACATAACGTGTCTTTTTCAAAAAAATGAAACTTGAATAAGGAACCTTTTCTTTAACAGCAAGAAGTAAGGATAGGATCTCCTCGGTAGGAGTGAGGAGCATGATTCTATATCAGAAGACTATTGTTAACATCAAAGAGAAGACAATGTTTGCGCTCATCAAAAGGCACTAAACATTTGATGGAGGATCCCAAGAAACTTGAAAAATCAAGATAACTAACCAATACAAATTTTCAAAGTGTTGTCAAAGTAAACATATTTAAGGTAGCAAAAAGAGATTCTTTATTTCAATTATAAAAGTTTTCATAATAATCCAACCTCATACTTATTTTTTAAATTTCATTAGAAAGACCAGAGAAAGTCTGGTAAAATCATCAACAGCATGGAAATAGAACTTGTGCCCTTGGTGATCAGAAACACGATTGGGACCCTTAGGGCCAGTTTGGTTGTTGGTGTACACTGGTGTACCCCTCGTTCCAACCCTCTCAACCCTCCAAACAGTTTACTATTCACAAGGGTACCCTGACCCAACCCAGTTACCAAACTGACCCTTAATATCAAAACGCAACAACTTGAATAAAGTATTATACAACTCCGACGACTAAGAAAACCGGTACCATGATTCTTCCTAGGTTTTCAAACTTCACACTTGAAATTGGACTAAAAAGAGTTATGAGATAATATGCTACAAAAAATATTGAAAAGTTGTTGGAACTAAGGGGTTCATCGATCTATAAATGGCAAGGTCGTGCTCGTGCGAGAGGGAAATGGGCGATGCTCTGTTAATTGTGAGGAATATAAAGCAATGGATCTGACTAGTTGGGCAAGAGTTGGAGAAATATGTAAGGAAGAACGGGAAGCAAAGAGGTCAAGAGAGTGGGGGAAAATGATGGACGGAAACGGTTTTAAGGTGTTGAATCGAAGAAGAATAGGGGGAGGAGAAGAGGCAAGGAAATAGAAAAACAGAATCGAAAGAAGAGCTGCAAAGAAGGAAAGAGAGGTTACCATGGATTGGTTTGCCCAAGGAAGAAGCCCGAGTGAGCTGGTTGTCCCCTCCAGTTGTTACGCATCAGCCATGAAGCTTTACAATCCCATGAAGAAGAACTGCAGTACGGAGATGGAATCTCCTTGAATCTAACCAGCAAGGAGATGTTGCCTGTCTTCACCTCGATGTGGAGGAGTAAACATTGTCACTTAGCTCGAGGGCAGAGGCAGGTTGACTCTCTCTTTCACACACAAATGGAGGATAGGATTCACGATGATTAGGGGCTCTTTTTTGTCGTGGTGGCAGTTGCTGAGAAGTGGGTCATGGGACATAGGTATGAGAGGAGATGGGGATCATGGAGATGAGGGTTTTGAGAGGTGGGTGTAAATTTTCTGTTGGATTGTGACTGAAGATCAGTTTGAGGCGGCAGTTGCTAGCGAGGGGCTTTACTAGATATCGTGGTTGCGAGGCTTCGCTAGTGTAGGTCGTTGGATGAAGGCAAGGGATGTGGGGAATATCATAAAGAGGGTGTGGAAGGAGGAAGAGGCAGTTGACAATGCGGTCAATAACCCGAGATGATGTGGCAATGGGTGACCAATGGACCTAGGCCAAGCGTGGGAGGTAAGATGGAGTACGCGGCCGAATGAGGAAGTGCCCATTAGTCCATTAACTTGTCACAAATAGGTTTAAATTAAAAATGGTCTAAATGAAAATTGTAGATTCATTGAGATCTACAATTTTCATGAAGACCTCAAAACAAAAATATACCGTGTGCACTAAATACATATTTTTGACATTTTATAGGTGTAAAATACTTGTATTTTATTGTTTTATATTTTTTCCTTTAATTTTCTCCCGATATTATATACACAACTATTTTCATAAAATATTGATGACATCTCTTTATATTAATCCATTTTTGGATTTTTAATCCTTTTTATTTAGGTCATTATACGCAAGGTCTATTGTCCTTTTAATGTTTTCTGTTTTTTTAGTTGTAATTATTTTGTGGTCAGTTAAGACATAAATCAAAGATAAGAAATGAAAATGAAATAAATTGACAATGTTAAAATATATACATAAATAATAGACTAAAAATAAATAATTGTACAATATATAATTAGGTACTAAAATCCAAGTTCACTTATGAACTCCAACTCCTTTGAATTTGATCTTATTTTATAGATAATTTGATGTGCATTAATTCAAAGGTGAACAGAGTTTCATAGGAGACTGTATGAGATACAAATTCAGGTTTTAAATCTTAGTCTTCTCAAAACTAAGGTTTAAGTTTATATATAACACGTTAGTATTTTATTTTTTATGATTTTTCGTTATTAATGTTAGTTATTACGCATAATGAAGTTGGTTTCATGTTGATTAGACATAACATAAATTTACTAAAATAGGGGAAGATTGTAGCATATATATGTAGAAAACGATGAATGTGGAAGTGTACTATCAAAGATAATAAAATAAAAATGAGGAACATCAGGATTTTACGTGGAACCATACTCCCAAAGGAACACGATGAAACCACGGGAGAACTGTCTCAAAGGGTTGATGTTATCATTAACTTCTCAATCGATACAATGATGTAGACTTCTTATATAGCCCCACCAGAATGACAGAGTCCCACTGATAGACGATGCGGGACTAACATAGGTGCATGAAGTAAATAGGGATCCAATTACCCACCTATAGACGCATGCTCTAACACTCCTCTTCAAGTTGGAGCATGCAATGCTCAACTAGGACAAATAGAAATAAATCACTCCCTGACACAATACAGGGCACAACAAACAATATCAACTCAACTGCCAGCCTGCTAAGGATGATGCTTCTCATGTTGTGCTTGTGAGGAGGAACTAGAGGGCTGGAGTGGAATATGTCTCCTCGCTAGAGAAAGTGTGATATGTTCTGTGTTTATCATAATCATTGAAACTAAATTGAGTCTCCACCTGGAAAACTCAGATCCATAACTGCATCATCTCTCTGAAGAGATAAACTAGAGAAAGTCGTGGAAACATCCTCGTCGGAGTTCACGGATGCTGGAGAACAGAGTCTGAAACTGAGTCTCTCTCTGGAGAACTCGAAGAAATTGGGTCTCTCGAACATGAAATGCCATGGGTCACTCTCATACTGGCTTAAAAAATGGGATCTCTACTTTGGAGTCCCTATAGATCCACATGAAAATCATGAGACTACACTGGCTTAGAGAATGGGATCTCTACTCTGGAGTCCCTATGGTCGATATGAAACCCTTAAGCCAAAAACAAGATGGGTATAGGGACCTGTCAAACAATGAAAGCATACATGTGCACCTTAATCTGTAAACTCTGAAACAACTGTAGAGTTTGAATTTGACAATCTGAAGAGTCTGAAAATTGACATGTAGAACTTTACATAATACCCCTTTCTCCTATAGTTGTTAGAAAGATGGCGTCGACCAAGTTTGGAGAAGAAAAATGAATGCGGGGAAAACAAAAACACATAAGTCGTCTCAATTTTTTTGGCTTTCTGTCTTTTTTTCCAAATCATTTATTGCACGATTGTATGATTACCTTTTTCAATAACATTTTATTTGAAATCGCGGGCCAATTTGGCCAAAATATCTCACAACTCCCCTTTTTTATAGGATTAAAAAAAACAGCCCACTTTGGGCCTAAAAGTCACACACACCATTTTTCTTCAATAGCCTGTAGTTGGGCTGAAACTCTTTCTACCTCTCTCGTTTGTTATGCATGGCTCATATGGGTCTAAAAATCTTGGCCCCTTTCTTTTCCTCGGAATTAGACCTGGCCGAAGTCCGGGCCAGGCCAGGCCATGGGTCGGGCCGATCGGGTCGAGGTTTTAAAACCCTTGTCCAAGGCCCGGCCCAGCCCAGTCCACGGGCCATACTTCAAGGCCCAAGCTCGGCCTAGGTCTGGGCCGGGCCGACCCATGGGCCGAATGTAAAGTACTTTTTTATTATTTTTTAATCAAATTTATGAAGATAATTAAATTTTTTTAGCATCATCTAATCTTTCTAAATCCAAGTAACCATAATATGTGTTACATTGCATGTAAACTATAAAATAAGATGTAATATTGATAATGTAAAATAAAAACGTGAAGTATATTATATTAAATGTATCTAAAATATAGTTTTTAAACATATATTTTTTATATGTGCGGGCCGGGCCGGGCCGGGTTTTATGGCACATGCCCACGGCCCGCCCAATTGACGGGCGGGCCAAAGAGCGGGCCGGGTCGGGCCGGCCCATTCCCAAAATCTCTTGCCCAAGCCCGGCCCATGAACGGGCTGGGCGGGCGAGCCCCCGGCCCATTGGCCAGGTCTACTCAGAATACAATAACATCCCATCTCTCATCCCCCCAAGTTCTCCTTTCTTTTTTTAAGAAAGGGGTATATGATCTCCCCTCTCCCAACAAATAGCGAAATAGGTTTCAAAAACGGGAACCCATCGCATCTTTGCATGCTGCCCCCCAAAGGGGCTTCATCTGTTAGGACTTGGACAGGATCGACCCAGAGATGGTGGGAGTCGCAGCATAGATCCCCTGGAGAGGGAATTATTACCTGAGAACCTGTCGTGTGGTTGCGAACGGGTGTGATATCAGTGCTCGAGCAAACATAGCATCGCGCTTCTGCTATGTGAGAGGGTGTAGAACCTATCGATGGCAGAAAAAGCACGGTGCGTTGTTGGCAGTGGGAGGAGGGCCATAGCCACGAAAATCTGGGATTTGTGTGCGTAGAGGAAGCGATCTTGACTGGAATAGGCATACATACTCTTCTAAATGGCACTGCCTGAAAATATTATTATGGTTGGTGCAGCAGCGATTGGGGGCTTGAGTTGAAGAGTGATGTCACCAGGAGTTCCTCTTCTCGTGCCATCTCCTCTCGTACTTGGGGTTTTTCTGAACGAAGGTGAAGAACTATTGTCTTTTAACCTCTCGAGCTCATGGAGTGATTGGGTGGTACCGAATCTCAAGACTAACTAACATCGTTTTACAGAAAATATATGTTCTGATGTTTTTGTACTATAGCCTTTTTCACCATGCCAAGGAGATGGAAGATTCTAAGGGAATTCAACACAATTGTTTAGAACGAGGAAGACATTGGCAGCATCTGCAGGAGATTCAATCACTACTTTCTAGGGTTTTGTTAATCCCATCAGAGGATTCCGGCGAAGATGATCATATCTGGGCACGCCTGGAGATGGTGAACCCATTGTTGCAACAATATCTCCATGCCGCTGGAAGTTTAGGGGCCTGGAGATGCACTGTTCTTTACAGAATTATGGTTTCATGAGAAACCCTAGATTTTCTTGAATCTCGAACTTGAACAGAACATGAACATAATCTCAACCAAGAACAAAAATAATCTTCTCAAACAAACTCAAAATCGAACTATATTTAGAATTCATATAATAGCAAAATCATTTGATACCATGTAGAAATCGATGAATGTGGAAGCGTAATATCAGATATAATAAAATAAACATGAGGAATACCGAGATTTTACGTGGAACTCTAATCACTAAAGAGCATGACGAAACTACGAGAGAACCGCCTCAAAGGGTTGTTATCGTTAACTTTTCTCAACCGATACATTGGTGTAGGACTTCTTATATAGCCCCATTGAGTCCCACTGATAGAGGATATGGGACTAATATAGGTGTATGTGATAACTAGACCCTGGAGGGATCCAATTACCCATATATGGACACATACTCTAACAATATACAAGTGAAAATATGTAATATTCTAACTCCTTATTTGTTTGAGTCAAAGGGGGGAACATGTTATGGTGTCCGCCCAAACATATTAAAAGATGAATAAAAGTTACAAGAAGACTTACAGAAACCAAGACTTGAAAAGAGTCTTAAATAGGAGAATTACATTCTCATAGTAAAAATGTTGAAAAGAAAAGAGTGCGCCATTTTAGCTAGTAGCTAAATTGCATATAAAATTGCAGCATACCGTAGAAGCTCCTCCCTAGGGCGATGTCGTGCCTCAAATAACGACTCCCAAAACAAGTCCAAGTTCTGTAAATTTAGCCAGCTAACATCAATCTCTTACCAAATAATGGGAATCTTCACGCAGTGGAAGAAAAGGTGCTCCACCATTTTAATATGTGATTCACAAAGGGATAATCTATTAGAGACATCTGTGAAAAGTCTTGCACATCGGTCCCCGTCATAATGCACCTTTTGTGAAGCATCCACATAAAGAAACCAATATGTTCGACAGAAATCATAGATAAACGTGCAATCACGAACAAAGCGTATGTCCTTAGTGGTGGCGGACTAGTAACAGCTTTGTAGGCTCGCTTAAATAACAAAGAAAGCGTGACCCTTCCAAACCCAGTGTTCTCACCCACTGGTAGGGCGATCTAACTGCATGAGGGATTTTAGAAGGAGAAGGAACTCCTCAAGTCGTTGGTTTGAGAAATCCATTAAGGAAGGCATCCAGTTGTCATCTAACCAATAGTCCAACACTTGTGCATCACGGTTAGCAGCCAAAGCAAAAAGGCGGGGAAAATTATAAGAGATGGGACCTTCACCCGACCAGTTGTCAATCCAGAAAGGCAAAAAATTTACTATCACCAAGTACCGAACGAAAGAGCTCCTGAAATGAGGCATCACTGGGTTGATCCCTTTCCGGAAAGGGGAAGGGTAAAGGTGCGGGTGTTGGGCATACTGCCTTGGACCTCAAATGTTATAGATATTGCGGAGAAGACGGTAGCACAAGTCTTCACCTCTTCCCTAAAATAGAAATAAACATGAAAGAAACATCGGGATTTTAATGTGGAACCCTATTCCCTAAGGGTGCGTTTGGTTGGGGGGTTACCCTCCACTTTGGGTGGGTTACCCCCCATAACCCATATTCCCAACCCACTAGGGGGACCCACTCTCTTTCCAATCAAAAAAATATATATTATACCATCATATCATCTAAATATCATAAAATACTCAACTTCTACTCACTATTCCAAACTTCAATACAATCACATCACAACAACCACTCACTTTTTCAAATTTCAATACAATCATACCATAATAACTATCAACCTTTTCAAATTCCAATACAATCACATCACACAAACCCTCCCAACCCTTAACCCACCAACCAAACATACAAACACAAAACCGGGTTATCCACCCCTGGATAACCCACGAACCAAACGCACCCTAAGAAACGGGAAGAAACCACGGGAGAATGCCTCAAAGGGCTGATGTATGTGTTGAGAAGAAATAAATGAGATGTTTATTCCATAGAGCTAGGGTCTCTTATATAGAGATAACTCTAAAGAGTACAAGTGTTAAGGAACTCGAAGGGTCACAGGGGGTTACGGACCCCGAAGGGTCACGGGGGTTTACAGAACCCGAAGGGTCACTGGCATAAATGTAAATATAATAACTCTAACACTCCCCCTCAAGTTGGAGCTGAGAAAGCTGCAGCTTGTAACAAAAAGAAAAAGTATACACTACATCTTCACACGAAGCATCATAAGAACATATGTCCGTTGTTGGTAGAAGGCATCGCTCGAGGACGGGTCTGCGACTTTCAGGTCACCGGAACGTATCTCTGCCATACTTGTAGAGTCGTTGCGACATCAGATCACCGGGTCACCGGAACATATCTCTGTCGTGCCTGGAGAAGAATTGATGTAGAAGAAGTCCAACACGGAGTAGTAGTCGGGTCATAAAAGAAGAAGTATACGCCCTGACGAAGAAGTCGATGCTCGATGAATACGGATGATCTGAATAGTAGTCTGGAGTGTCGGTCTGACAGTCATGGTAGGGCAGCAGATGTCTTGAAGAATCATCTCTGACTCCCCCTTCCTCCCATACTTGATAGAATAAAGACTATGGAACATCAAGTTGGGAGAAACAAAAGGTTGGGAGAAATAAGTCGTGGTGAAGTAAGGGTTATTGGAGGGGGGCTCCAGGCGGTGCCGGCGACGCAGGAGGTACGACTAGAGCTGCTAGAGCCTTAAGCGGCGTTTTAGGTGCCGCTGGAGGTGACAACTGGTGTTGTTAGGGACTTGGACAGTCGGATTGCCTTGCGTGAGACCATCGAATCCACGAGCGATGCAGGAGGTCCAGCCCACTCTCCTTGTCGGCGGAGAGAGGCCCGTGGTGGCGGCGGATTTAGGGTATTATGTAACATCCGAAATCCGCCCAAACCCGAACTCGTCCGATTTTGGGTCCAATGAACCCAGTAGCGTTGTCGGTCAATACTAAACAACCTAAAACGACCAATTGATCATGAATCAAAAGTCGTTCGGGCAAAATCGACCAAAAATCGGTCATTTCGTAATGCGTGCCGTGAAAAGCCGCGACGCAAATTCGGAAACCGCAAAACGAACCGAGACCGTCATTAGATCTGATTCGACGATACGAGACCAACGGAATTGACCGTTCGTCAATCGGAGGTTGTTTGATATTTTTAATTCGTAAAATTTAACCTTAAACAAAAATCGTATCTGGAAATTTCGGGTATTCAAAACCCGACCGGAAGTATATCAATATTATACTCATATTGATTGTCCTTTTGAGACGGTCAAAACAAGATATTGTGCGTCAAATTCCGAGACCCGAGGCACGCGTACGGTTTATTTTAAGTTTGTCAAATAAAAGAAAATTTCAAAAATAAAAATATTTTTTCTTTTTCTGCTAACAGAAGGTAGCAGACTGTTGGAAATTTTTTTAGCCATTAGTTTTTTTTCTCTTTCTTTCCTCTTTCTTGGCCTCCACATGCCCTTCAAAATTTTTCCACTTGGCTTGTGAGCCATTTCCACATGTCATCCTTTTAGCCCCTCTTCTCTCATATATATAGAGCTAATCTCCAGCCTTGACTACTCCTCCATCTTTTCCCAATTTTCCCCCAAAAGCTCCAACGAGAGAGGGTCTCCAGCCTTCTCAATTATTGCTGGAAAATCAATCAACAGCTACATGCAGTAGATTCTGGAGATGTTGCTGCTGCTCTAAGGCATCTCCAGCACTTGGAAAAACTTCTGAGAGCTCCAGGCTGGAGCTGCTATTCATCCAAGGAGACTTTGGATCAATACTCCTCACAAGAATAAATCCAAAGGTACAATCCCTTTACCTCTCTCCTTGCTGCCATACATGAAAAAAATCCTAAACTTTGTTCTTACCACTCTTTCTCCAATTGGAGCCTTCCTGGCATGCATAAGTCTTTGTTCAAAGATTTCATTTAATTCCATTTATGTGTCATGTTCCAGTTTTATTTCATAATACATCTAAGAAGGTAAGAAAATATGTGACATCAGTTGAAGTTTAGAAATTTGGTAATGTTAGCCTTGTGTATAAAAAAAATTATTATTAGGCACTTCTAGATATTTTAATTTGATATCTTTATAAAGTAACATTTGCAAATAGCTTTTAGATACAAAATGGTTGACATTTCCCATGAACGTCCATAAGTATCTATATTGATACGCACACATACATACATATATAAATATATATATATATGGATTATATGTATATAGATATATAGTGAGGAACAAAAATGCCTGGAACATTTACATGTGGGATTCAACAAGATCTAAGTACTAGAACATGCTTATGAGAATTTTTAAACATGTGTAGTCAACCCTCTCTGGAAGGATTCTGCAATATGTCATACTCTTGAGTTGATTTTTTTTATGGGGTGACACATACCATCTGAACATGCTTGGATATGATGGCTTCGAAATGTTATTTGTTTTGAGATTATTATTATTGGTTGGTAAGTACTAAGGAACTACATCTGAATTTCAACTTCTACCACTTCCCTGGAAATCCCAATTATTTTATTGTACTTAAACACTCAATTATACAAATTAACGAATGACCAAAACAAGTACCTCCAAATTTATGTACTTAATCTTTAGCTTCTTTTTCTAAAAAAAAAATTGAAACAGAGACAAATATAAAGAAAAATGAATGCTCACTCCTAGTGTTAGTGGTCATAAAATAGGACACAAGTGGTAGTATTAGTGATCATAAAATATGGCACAAGTTGTAAGAATGGATCAGGGGATGGTTTGTTGAAATATGAAGTATTACATGAGTATGTATAGAATATCATTTAAAACAACATGTTACCGTTTGGGGGTGTGAATTTAATCTATAATTAGGTGTATCTATATGGTAGGGTTATCCATAAGATCGTGGACAAAAGAACTAGATCTGAACAGTCAACTACAAAAATATCTAAGAGTTGACTAGTCAAGAAAGGAAAGATAATAGTGAATTTAATATTTAATAAGCCAGTCATGGTGACCTTTACGCCTGATTGTGCGAGGGCGCGGTGACCCTCAACTGGGCGGAGGAAAGGAAGTCCAGTTTGGGCAGCGGCCGCCAAGTGCGCGGGTCTAGGATCCCAGTCTCTTTTCGGTTCTTACGCGAGCTCGCAGTGTTTTTACGCCTCGTTGGGATCCTGACTTTAGACCATTCCACTGACCCTCTGTTTTAGGATACCCAGGCGGGGGATCCTTGGTTTTCAGTTTTTCGTACGAGCTCGTCCGCCCGTACTAGTCGGACAGTTTTCTAGAGCGACTTTTCTAGGGAGTCTCTCTCACCCGTCTCAGTGGCGTAGTTGGGGAGTAGACCTATCCCTCTATTGGACCGCGCTTCCAATTAGAAGGCGAGACGGAAGAGCCATTTGCAGGCTTCTTCACCGCTTGAGTACTTCGCCAACAGACATGGCGATTCTACATCTAGATCATCCATATCTATATCTACATCATCTGGAGTTATATCTGAATCAATTGAAGTTAAGATCTGGAGAGGTTATGATCAAAAGTTGAGATTGCTAGAAAATGATATATATGTATATACTCTTATACTCATGAATATTTAACTACAAAGTAAATGTGTCATATGCGGGAAAATGTTGGGTTCTGGGGAAGTCATTAGAAATGCATTACAAACAATTTGAAACTCATTTTTACTTACGCAAGTAGATGTAGATTTTACTTATACCACCTTTCTACTTGCTTGCTTTTGCACATATTAAATGTCAAGTTATTTTATAAATTTTAGGGAGGTACCAGCAATGGCTGACGCCTCTTCTTTCCTATTGTGTGTGGCAGGCAAACAGCCTGCAGTTCAGTAGCCGCTCAGTATATACATGCTTCCTGGAGACAGAGTTTATACTAGACGGTATGAAGTACTTTGTCTCAGTTTTTGTCTAGTTGGGGATGTATATGCTATCTCTTTTGTATCACTTGGGATATATGTTGTAATGTGGAATATGCTTGTACAAGTTGTAAATGAATATGAATATCAATGAAAAAAGAATTTTGGTGCCAATTGTATCTCTTTTACTTTGTGGTTATGTTGTGAATGTGAATGTCATGTGGATAATTAGCCGCGCGAAAAATTTTCCCTGCTTTTTGGTAATTTCATGCGATCTCATGTGAATAATAGTGCGATTGTGTGATTAACGGGTACCCGGATCCTGAGGGGTTCACATATTAGGCTTCGGTCTAGGACCTTCGCTCTGATACCATGTTGAGAAGAAATAAATGAGATGTTTATTCCATAGAGCTAGGGTCTCTTATATAGAGAGAAAACCCTAGAGAGTACAAGTGTTAAAGAACTTGAAGAGTCACAAAAGGTTACGGAACCCGAAGGGTCACGGAGGTTTACAGAACCCGACGAGTCACAGGCATAAATGTAAATATAATAACTCTAACAGTGTGCATTACACTTTCTCCTCTGATACAGGGGGGTCTGGGGCTTCGTATATAGCCTCCACAAACCATCCAAGTCCCACCATTGGTAAATGTGGGACTAAAATCTAGATGTGGTAAATGGATCTTGGAAGGATCCATTTACCAATATACACATATAAATGACGCATACTCTAACAACATTTTCCATGCGGTGCAAGGGCATCATCCCTATAACATATGATAGTTGACTTTACTTCCTCAGCTTCCATGAAACTCAATATTTATGATCACTTGATAAAGAATAAGCAGTGACTAATTGGACATATCCGATAAGGTACCTTTGAATTAAAATTTGAAAATTACTATTAATATATACATTGTTATATTTATACCTATCAGATCATAAATTAACAAAAAAAATGAAAAGTACCAAATTGAATTTCAATCAAATATAAAGAAAATTATGAAACTAAAAATAAAATATTTTTCCTATAACTCGATCAACTTTGTATCCACTTAATGGCCTAGTGGTAGTACAGTGTGTCTACCACACAAAAGACCAGGGTTCAAATCCCACTCTTGCAGGGGTTGCGTTAGGTAGTCGACGACCAGCGTAAAAAATAGTCGAATCTTTCAACATGGATTTGAGCAAGAATCCATGTAGCCGACCCTACTTATAGTGGGAGAAGGCTTAGTACTTTTTTTAACTCGATCAACTAGTAGGTAAAATGGCTGCTTAGTCGGACATGTTATTTAATGGGATAGAATAGCATTATGGAATAGAGTTAATTCAATTCGAAGACCACAACAAACCAGACCAACTAATTGGCATGGTGGCAACTATTGCAACACTGCATTCTGCCAAAGGAGATGGCCATGTCCTATCATTATCAGAGAAACAACCAGGCCATGTGTAACCCATGTCCTATCATTATCAGAGAAACAACCATCGTCCATGCATCCACTAACACTAGTCAAGACCACTCGGATCTAGAAGAGAATGCATCCAACAGAAATTACCAAAGATGTTGGAATAAAATTAACCGGTTAGAGACTTCACTACCACCAACATGAAGCTCGGATCACATTTATCCATACTCGTGCGCACATTCAACACCACCTGACATTCTGTAACGTCCTCGGCCTTAAGGTCGGTCTGTTATTGGGGAATACTAACCCAGACAACTGGTTGGGCTTGGACCTAACTGGAACCCTCAACCACAACCCAAAATGCTTAAGCTCAGGTTATCTAGTAGTAGCCCACACTACTTATAAGCTACTGCCACACTTTGCGATAACTAAATGGTACTGTTTAGGGTACTACAATCACCCCCACTTATATTCGCAATATCCACATTGTGCAGTGACCCGTGACCTATTCTCAGTATAGTGACGGCTTCACCTCTTGAGTGGCTCTTTTCTCTTAACTCTATGGTAGGGGTGGCTCCACCTATTGGGTAGCCCTTTTCACTATTAGAGGGAATCTGCTCTGATATCGTATGTAATATCACGGGCCGTAAGCCTAATCTGCTATTGAAAAATACTGTCCAGACAACCTGTTGGGCTTGGGCCTAACTGAAGCCCTCAACCACAATCCAAAATGCTTAAGCCCAACAGGTTATCTGGGCCAGTAATCCCCGATAACAAACCATGCCTAAGGCTTGGGGTGTTCCAAATGCCAAGTGATCGGTCGAACTCCGATCATGACACCTAACGGAAACAGTATGAAACTGGAAAGTTAAGATTGTTAAAAGATTCCAAAATCTAATTGCCCACGGTGCTTAAACAGGAATCAAACTTACTGATTGACTCCATAACTGAGGTCATCCTGAGAAAAGAGGATATCTACCTTCGAGGCACTTTGCCAAGATTCCAAGAAGGATGGTGATGAAAGTTGCATCACATCCCTACAGAAGCTTCCCCACAAGGCTTCGTCCATAGCACATTGTACATCCCCATGCATAACAGCACGCAAACCAACTAACCGACAAGCAGTCGGTGATTCCCAACATTGCTACCAACAGGGCCATCAGTCCTGGAACAACTGCAGCAGTCTACGTATCATTTCACTGGAAATAGAACCTGTCTAGGGCTCTCCTACTACTGGTGATTGTAAAGATATTTGTGTATTTCTATATTCTATATGTATCGTTTTCTTATTTGTATTCATGTTTTTCCGCCTTATGTAATTTACCCATAGGTCTCTCCTCTATAGAAGAGAGCCTAGGATTCTCAGAAATAATCAACTCTTACTTTTTTCCCAACATGGTATCAGAGCGGCGGTCCTAGACCAGAGCTCGTATACCCTAACTAGACCCCCACCCGCCAGCCCTCTCTCTACTTCCGCCTGCACCGCCGCCCCCTGCCGGCCTACCGTAGCCGCCCTTGCCGAGTCCCGCTCCCTTGTCGGGCCCCGCCTGCCCCTCCGTCCCCTTGTCGGGTCCCGCCACCGCCGCCTGGGCCTCCGCCCAGGCCTCTGTCTACGCCGCCCAGGCCTCGGCGATCTCCTGCTGCATCTCACGGAGCCCTAAAGATCGTCCAGGTCGTCGGCCTCAAGTACCGTCGGTCTCCGCCGTTGTTCTCCGTCTTCTTCGCGCAACTCGGGTGATGGATTTGATTGCATAGGTTTACATATGCAATCAAATCCCTATATGTCATTGTAGACAAATCTCTATTGGTCTACATACCCTGTGATCTTTGTTTGGCATCATGTCAGAAAATAAAGTTGACGTACCCGCCACAGGTGCCTTCAGAGGTCCGACACCGATTGTCAATATGGACGGGACGAACTATGAGCTCTGGGCTATGCAGTTCATGAGCCTCATGAAGTCTAACGGTAAGAAACATATCCTTACCGAGGATGAGCCAATGGAGAAAACAGGGATTCACGCCACATGGGAGGCGGACGACGCGTATGCCAAAGTCTAGCTATCTGGGACGTTGACGATAGAGATCGCCAACGACGTGTTGCATCAGCCCACGGCGAAGGCAATGTGGGATATTCTAGCGGCGACATATTCGCAGGCGCGGAATGAGACCAAGATACTACAATTGCATCATGATATTTTTACAGTCAAACAGAATAGACGTCCTCTCCACTCTACAGGATCAGCCTCTCCATATACTTGGCATCTCCGTTTTGGTCATCTACCGCTTCAGAAGATGTGTCGTATTTTGCCACATATTTCTCCAAGTCCGTCCTTCCAGTGCGAGACGTGTCAGTTGGGAAAGCATCATAGGTCCACTTTCCCGAGTCGTCAGAGTCGGAGCAGTAGCTCTCTTTTTGAATTAGTCCAAATTGATATTTGGGGTCCTAGTCGTGTACATGATCATCAGGGACTCAGGTTTTATCTTGTTGCAGTAGATGATTTTTCTCGTTTGTCTTGGGTGTTTCAATTAAAGAATAAATCTGAAGCAGGAAATGTGATCCAAATGTTCATCAATGAAGTTCAAAATATTTTCTCATCTACTGTGAAAATTGTGCGTTCCGACAATGCTATGGAGTTTTGTACTCGTGCACTTTCCTTGTTCTTTTCCTCTAGTGGTATAATTCATCAAACATCATGTGCTTACACTTCACAGCAAAATGGTGTTGCAGAGCGGAAACATCGTCATCTACTGGATATCACTCGGACCCTACTTATTCAGAGTTGTGCTCCACATTCTTTTTGGGATGATGCAGTTCTCACTGCTTGTTATCTAGTAAATCGCATGCCCTCGTCTATCTTGGGTGAGAAGACTCCTTTCTCTATAGCCTTTCCTGAGAAGGAGTTGTTCTCTTTTACGCTCCGTGTATTTAGCTCTGTCGCGTTTTTCCACCAGTCGGCTCTAGGTCTTGATAAGCTCTCTCCCAGGGCTGTCAAATGCGTGTTTGTAGGGTACTCCAGGACTCAAAAGGGATATCGTTGCTTTGATCCTTTACGTGGAAAGTACTTTGTTAGCGCCGATGTCACATTCTTTGAATCTGTGATCTTTTCTCTCCTACAGGTGACAGAATGACTACTCCCGAGTCTGACACTGAGATCTACATGTCACCTCCTCCTGCGAGTCAATTATCTCCTGTACCAGTCATAACACCACCACCACCACCTCAGATGCCTGTGACTGTGGTTCCACCATTACCAAAATTTTACACTCGTCGGTCTCCTTCTGCTCATGGTCATTGCCCGTTATCTAACATGCCCCAGGTTTGTTCTGATAACATGGTTTCTAACGATGGCTCTGGAGATGTTTCTATACAGGGATCAGTGCAGGATGAGGTTCCTAAGAACCTGGACGTACCTATCGCCATTAGGAAGCAGAGGCGTACTTGTGCATCCTACCCGCTTGCTTCTCATGTCTCCTTTCATCGTCTTACAGGAGACTTCCAGAAATTTGCAGTTGCTCTATCTGCCGTAGAAATTCCACGGACTTACCATGATGCATTGCGAGATAGCAGATAGCGTCTCAATATGGAAGAGGAAATGGCCGCTTTACAGTCCTGTGGTACCTGGAGTCTCGTTTCTCCTCCTCCTGGAGTGTCTGTTGTCAGTTGCAAATGGGTGTTTACTGTTAAACACCATGCAGATGGGAGCCTTGATCGTTACAAAGCAAGGTTGGTGGCACGTGATTTTACGCAGACCTATGGAGTTGATTACATGGACACGTTCTCTCCGGTTGCTCGACATTCCACTTTGCGTGTTCTCCTTTCAGTTGTTGTGGTGTGTGACTGGCCCTTATTCCAACTTGATGTTAAAAATGCATTTTTGTATGGAGATCTACAAGAGGAGGTCTATATGCAGCAGCCTCCGAGGTTTGTTGCTGAGGGGGAGTGTGAACAGGTTTGTAGGCTCCATAAGGCAATATATGACATTAAACAGAGTCCTAGGGCATGGTTCCAAAAGCTTTCAGATCTGATTGAACGACAGGGGTTCAAGAGGTCAAATGCAGATCACTCTTTGTTTGTGCAGAGAACATCCAGAGGTACAGTTGCTATCATGGTTTATGTTCATGATATAGTTATTACAGGAGATGGTGAGCAGGGAATCAAGATGGCAAAAGATTTTCTGGGCAGTCAATTTGTGACTAAGGACCTGGGTACCCTAAGGTATTTCTTAGGGTTGGAATTTGCTAGAAATGCACAGGGTCTTGTGATGACCCAAAGAAAGTATGTTACAGACATGCTTGCAAAGATGGGCATGATCGGGTATCGACCTTCTACTACTCCTATGGATCCTATCATGAAGCTATATGATGATGATACAGATGAAGTCGACAAGAGAAGATAATGAGAGATGGTGGGAAAACTTTTTTATGTTACAATCACCAGACCGGATATAGCCTTTGCAGTGAGTCGAGTGAGTCAGTTCATGGAGCAGCCTCGAGAAGTATATATGGATGTTGTATACATGATATTGAGATATCTAAAATCGACTCCAGGTGCAGGATTACTCTTCAAGAAAGGAGAAACTCTCTTTGTTTCCGCATACGCTGACGCAGATTATGCAGGTTGTCCTAAGGATAGAAAATCGACTTCGGGATTTGCAGTGTTTGTTGGCAGTTCTCTTGTTTCTTGGAAAAGCAAGAAACAAACAGTTGTAGCTAGATCAAGTGCTGAATCCGAGTACATGACTATGGTGCAAGCAAGTACAGAAATGATGTGGGTTCGAGCAGTATTAGTTGATTTGCATATAGAGGTTCCTCTACCCATGGAGTTACATTGTGATAACCAGGCTGCTATGTTTATTGCAAACAACCATGCGTTCCATGAGAGAACAAAACATATCGAGGTAGACTGTCATTATACAAGAGATATGATTCAGAAGGGCTTGATTTCTACTTCTCATGTTAGTTCTGGAGAGCAAACAGCAGATATCTTTACCAAGCCATTACTCAGAGGACCATTCCAGAAGTGTTCGTCCAAGCTGAGCATGATTGATATCTATGCTCCATCTTGAGGGGGAGTGTAGAGATATTTGTGTATTTCTATATTCTATATGTATCGTTTTCTTATTTGTATTTCTGTTTTTCCGCCTTATGTAATTTACCCATAGGTCTCTCCTCTATATAAGAGAGCCTAGGGTTCTCAGAAATAATCAACTCTTATTTTTTTCCCAACAGTGATCAATATAATAGGGGTGGAAACACATGACCAGATCATGAAAGTCATGCGTGAAATGTTCACAACCATCACAGCCAAAGCACCGAGCATTGCTTACAATTGGAAAGGGGAAACCTCTGTGCTCATCACTACCAACACATATCCCACCCTCCAAATTTGGGAATCTATATCGACGACGTACCACTCCCACCTCACATCTGCTTCACACGCTCGCTCAGCCATTATCTTCCTCTTGTTCCTTCTCTACTCCTTGCATAACAGTCCTCTCCCTCACTCCCCCATTCTTTCCATTTTCTACAATTTTCTAAAGCACTATTAATAACTCAACCATGGTCGGTCCAAGCTCAGGTAAATTGAAGAGGGTTGCGTGTTATGTAGCCGACAACCAGCACAAGAGATACAATTTCCTAAATAGTATTTTATTTAAGAACGCTATTTAAGAATTTGTCGCAAAAGAATTCAGGTCTTTTCAACATGAATTTAAGCAAACATTTAGATTTCGTTGGGGCATTCCCTATTAGCGACGTGTTGCATCGCCCGAATGCAATGAGAAGTTGGTAAGGACTGCTACATCGTTACCAAGGTTGCAAAAAACGGTATGCGGTATACAGTCGGTAGGGTCACTGATTACTGTTTAAACGGTATGCGGGAGTTTAAACGGAAATTAAACGGTCTATGCGGTTTTACATTTTTAAATTAATAAAAAATATTACATATATATATTTAATAAAAAAGTATAAATGAACTTTAAAAATATAATCACATATCCACAATTTTGATCAGATATTGTCAATTTCAATGACTTCTTTATCCAAATGTGACATGTCAAAGTAGATAGCATAATCAACATAGGGTTTATGTAACCTTAATGCAAAACGCGGTCGTTTAAACGGCGTGTAAACGGCCGATTACACCCGTTTAAATGGTCTGACCGTTTACATAGCCGATTAAAGGTTATACAGTCGGTCGAGGACCGAATGAGTTTAAACGGCCTTTTAAACGGCCGCCTGAACCGATTTTTGCATCCTTGATCGTTACCTGGATGTAGTTCGAAATTTGCAAGGATTCTCGTATGAGGAACGTATGTGAGTAAATAAGTTAGTTCGGTTGCATCTCCGCCCGGACGCAATCCAAAATTTGCAAGGGTTCTCGCATGATGGACGCATGCGAGTAAAGAAGTTTGTCCAAAAGAGGTTGCAAAGGAAATTACGGATAGGTAGTTGGAATATTGGCACTTTGACTGGTAAATCAATGGAGATAGTAAATATGATGGAAAGAATGAAGATTCAGATACTATGTCTCTAAGACAGAAAATGGGTTTGAGAGAAAGCAATGGAGATCGAGAAGACAGGCTTTAAACTTTTGTATTCATGTAAAGATAAGGGCAGAAATGGTGTTGGAGTGGTTGTTCATAAGGATTTGAAGGACTGTGTGGTTGAGGTGCAAAGATTCAGGGATCGAATTATTTTGCGAAAATTGATGCTTGAAGAAGTTCTAAATATCATTTCAGTTTATGCACCGTAAATTGGTTTAGATGAAAGGATTAAACAAGGTTTTTGAGAGGATTTGGATAAGGTTATGCAAGGAATCCCATAAAGAGGGATGATATGCCTAAGTGGAGATCTTAATGGACATGTGGGAAAGGATACTTTAAGGTATTGCTAGGGAGGCCATGGCTTCGGGGATAGAAATGAAGAGGGAAAAGTCATTCTGGATTTTGTAACGGTTTATGATCTTTTCATAGCAAACACTCTCTTCAAGAAGAAGAATGAACATTTAATTACTTATAAGAGTGGTCCAACTAGAACACAAATAGATTAATTTGCATTGAGGAGAAGAGATCGGTTGTATTGCAAAGGTTGCAAAGTAATCCCAAGAGAGTTTGACAATCCAGCATCGCTTGTTAGTGACGGATATGCAAATAAAAGGGCTAGTAAGAAAAGGAGTGTTTCCAAGATCACTAGAACTAGATGGCGGGTTCTTCAATTAAAGCAATCAATCTTCAGGGAGAAGGTTTTAGAAGACTTATCTTTGGATTGTAACAGATGTGCAAATGAGATGTGGGAGGACGTAGAATCTTGTATCCGAAAGGGAGCCAAAGAGATGCTAGCGAGTCAAAGGGATGAGCTCCATGTCAAAAGGCGGTTTGGTGGTGGAGTAAAGAGGTACAAGAGAAGCTCAAAATTAAAAGAGCATGCGTTAAAGCTATGTATAAGGATTTAACGGAGAAAACTTCCACAAACTACAAAATAGCGAAGAAGGAAGCAAAGAAAGCTGTAAACGAAGCTAAGTCAAAAACTTATAAAGTTTTGTTAAATAAACGACTCTAAGGAGAGTCAGAAGGATATATTTAGGTTGGCCAAAGCAAGAGAAAGAATGACCAAATACCTTTCTCAAATGAGATGCATTAAGGATGTGGAAGGCCATGTGTTTGTTACTCAGAAAGATATAAAGACTAGATAGAAGCAGTATTTGCATAAGCTTTTCATTGGGAAAGGAAAAAGAGAGATCACTCTAGGAGATCTAATTAGTAGTGAAAGTTACTTGAATCGTGCAAGCTATAGAAGAATACAAAGGAATAAAAGGAGGCTTTGAAGGTTATGAGACCTGGAAAAGGTATAGGACCCGATGACATTCCTGTAGAAGTAGGAGCATTTTGGGTGAGTATAGTTTGACTTGGTTTACGAATTTATCAATGTTATTTGGCAAAGTAAGAAAATATGTGAAGATTGGAGGAGAAGCACAGTGGTGCCTCTTTATAAGAACGAAGGAGACATTCAAACGGTTCAAATTAAAGAGGTATCAAGCTGATGAGTCACACTATGAAAATTTGGGAACGTGTGCTCGAAAGAAGGTTGATGCATGTTTCCAAAGTAAAAGAAAACCAATTCGGATTCATGCTACGTCACTCAATTATTGAAAGTCATCCACTTGCTAAGGAGAGCAATGGAGATTTATAGAGCTAAAATGAAGAATCTTCATATGATTGTCATTGATTTGAGAAGGCTTATGATTATGTACTGCGGGAGATATTGTGGAGAGTTTTGAAGAAGAGACAAGTATATATCCTATACATTAACCTCATAATAGATATGATTGGGCATCACATTGTGTAAGGATCTAGTCTGGGAAGACTGACTATTTTGAGATCAACATTGATCAATATCAAGGTTCAGCTTCGAGTCCATTTCTTTTTACTTTAATTATAAACGAGTTGACAAGTCACATTCAGGATGAGATACCTTGGTGTATGTTATTCGTTGATGATATAATGTTGATTGATGAGACTGGAAATGAAGTAAATGAGAAGATTGAGGTTTGGAGACATGCATTGGAGACTAAAGGATTTCGTATAAGTAGGATTAATACTGAATATATGGAGTGCACTTTTGATGGAAGCAATGGTGAAAGAATCGAGGTGAAGATTGGTGGTGATAACATTCAAAAGAGAGATTCTTTTATATACTTGGGATCTATTTTACAACATGATAGGGAAATTGATAGAGATGTTACTAATAGAATAAATATAGGTTGGCCAAAGTGCAAATGAGCATCTATTGTTCTCTGTAAAAAGAAAATTCCTTTGAAATTCAAAGGAAAGCTTTACAAAGCAGCAGTGAGACCTGCTATGCTCTATGAATCTGAATGTTGGCCTGTGATCCATAGACATGTGCAGAGAATGGCAGTAGCAGAAATGAAAATGCTAAGGTGGATGTGTGGACACGCGTAAAGATTGGATTCGGAATGATGCAATCAGAAAGAAAGTTGATGTAGCTCCGATCAAGGATAAAATGCGAGAAAATCGCTTAAGGTGATTTGGCCATTTACAAAGGAGGTTAGTGATGCACCAGTTAGGACATGTGAGTTTTGAGATATTGAGCTGGCTAAGAGAGGGTAAGGAAGGCCCAAGAAGTGTTGGAATGAGACTATACGAAGGGATCTTAGTTTTTTGGATATAAGCCCGAGAATGACCCAAAATAGATCTGAATGCAGGCAAAGAATCCATGTAGTCAATCCTACTTAATATGAGAAAAGCCATTGTTGTTGTCTTAAGCACTATTAATTGGCACAAAATATTAAGAGTATATCTGATGGATTTTATTTTCATTGACACCCAACCAAGTAACTTTATTTTATTGGTAAGGTAGAAGAATAGACACCAAGAAAAAGTCGGTATAGGTACATAATCAGATTAATGTGGTTAGTGGGTACAGTGACAAACATAAAGAATTCTCATGCAAAGAAAATGGCATCTTACTATGAAAATCAACACCCGAGGTACAAAACTTCGAATTTATGTTGTAAGAATCAGCAACTAGTAATGATGTCTTATGCAGCATTGCTTCCAAAACTTCTTATATATGCTAGATGTCTCATATTTTACCAACGAATTGCTTTTTCATGACATAATCATGAAGTACAATGACAAGGGAACAATAGGGGAGAGATGAAAAGTTGAACTAATCTGAATTTGTCAAAAAAGTTTCTAGCTATCCAATTCAAGAAAAAATGATCATTTGCTTTCATTTAAAGTCCAACTACTTAGCATAAGCAGCTTAGACATGGTACATAAGAAGGAAAAGGTCACATGAATTAACCTTGCACTGAGCAAACACAAAAACACTGTGGTAATTAAAAGTTGAAGGGGCCTTACCATTAATGCTTCTACACAAGCACCCTAAAGATGATGTTTTATCATTATAAATGAAGTAAAAATAGTGAAAAAAAAATAAAATTGTAGGGACATGATTGGAAGTTTGTCCAAAAAGTGCAGATTAACACTCTTAAGCGTTCTATAAGAAGGAAAATTACAGCAGTACTGATTGTACATGCAAAAAGTTCTTATAACAACCACTTTACATGCAAGAAGTTAGCTCAGGGTAACAAACTCAAGCTTATAATAAGGCATATATGGGTCCAAACAAAAGTACTTACGAGTTCCTCCCAAGCATCTTTAACTTCATCCTTAGCATATGCAAAACCATATCCCGGCAAATCAACCAAGCACAGCTTTGAGGCAAGCCTAAAGAAATTGATAGTCTGCAAATATCTATACAGTTAACAATTAAGAGCATGGCTATAAAGTACAAGGATGTCTTTGCTAGATGAACGAGAACCTGAGTAAGCCCTGGCTTATCCGATGTTCGTACCACCCCCCACTGTCTTGTAAGTGCATTTAGCAGGGATGACTTGCCAACATTTGACCTTCCTAAAACCAACAGAAACTACTCAAAAATACATGCATGGTGGATTTCTTACACAAGAATGCCCAACCTGTTGTCGTAAAAAGCTTATTTTTGTACAGATAAATGGAACACAGCAATGAATTAGATAATTGATCATTAAAATCAGAATTTCTGAGTAAATAATGTCATGTGTATGGACGACTTTGAAAATTGTTTCCAGATCTATATAAAATGAGATTCCAGGACCAAAATTGTCATAGAAAATATTGGGCGGTAACCAACATTTACAAGCAAGGATGTGATATATGTCAAATTACGAAATTGAGCATTTAAGCATTGTTACAATAATATTGATCATAATCAGTATAACAATAAAGCCTTATCCCACCTTAAATAGGGTCGGTTACATTGATTCTTTGACTCTGTTGGGTCATTATCAAACTTAGATCCAAGTAATTAAGATCTCTCCGAATAGTCTCCTTCCAACACTTATTAGGTCTTCCTTGCCCTCCCTTAGATGGCTCAATATTCCAAATCTCGCATCTTCTAAAGGTGCATCACCAGACCACCTTTGCAAATAGCCAAACCACCTAAAGTGGTTTTCTCTCATCTTATCATCGATTAAAGCTATGCCAACTTTCCTTCTAATCACATCGTCATGAATCTAATCATTTCGTCCATGATCATATATCCACCATAGCATTTTCACGTATGCTCCTACCTTTCTTTACACACGTCTATGATGCCCTGGCCAAAATAGCAGGTCTCAAGAATGCTTTGCAATACCTTTCTTTGATATTAAAAGGAAATTTCTTATCATGCATATACAACAACATTAAGTACAACAAAGCCTTTTGCCACGTTTAGTAGGGTCGGCTACATGAATTATTTGCCGCCGTTCATATCTATCTTGGATTAATCCCAGGCTTAGATCCAAAAAATTAAGATCCCTTCAGATAGTCTCATTCCATGGCCTTAAATTTCAGCGAAATTCGGTCGAATTTCTGTCGAATATCGATATCCAGTCGAAATCGAAATTCGACCGAAATGATCGAAATGACCGAAATATGGGGGTCCTAGTACAAAAAATGACCGAAATGACCGAAATTTCGGTCGAAATTCCACCGAAATTCCATCGAAATTCTGTTTTGGTCGATACCGAAATAGTGACCGAAATCGACATTTAGGGCCTTGTCTCATTCCAACACTTCTTGGGCATTCCTCGCTCTCTCTCTCAGCTCGCTTAACATCCCAAAACTCACATCTACTAACTAATGCATCACATGACCTCCTTTGCAAATGGTTAAACCACCTTAAGTGGTTTTCTTGCATTTTATCGTCGATTGGAGCTACACCAACTTTCCTTCCGATTGCTTCATTTCGAATCCGATCTTTACGTATGTGTCTACACATACACCTTAGCATTTTCATTTCTACTACTGTCATTCTCTGCACATGTCTATGGTTCACAGGCCAAAACAGATCCATAGAGCATTATGCTAAAATTTCTAACAGATGTAGTGGCTTGCTATGCTCATTCTCAATTTCGTTAACCATAGCATGTGGGAAAAGGCTTTGTTGTTGACGCAAACTAAAATTTCTAACAGATGTAATGGGATTATGCTATTTTGTTGGCCAAAACGAAATTGAGAATGGGAAGGCTTAGTGAATATTGGTGACGCAAACTAAAATTTCTAACAGATGTAATGGCATTATGCTATTTTGATCCAAATTTATTAACGAAAAGTTTACAAATGACGATTGTCCATTTTATTTTGATGTCAACAAAGTACGAAAGATATGGGCACTTGTGATGTCTTACAGGCGAAAGAAAACCAATAACAATGAGAAAAAGTAATTTATAACAGATGTTTCAGCCAATGAAAAATGCAAAAGTTAGGAGGGGAAAACACACACTCTTATGAGGGAGAAAGGAAACTTAAGAATTAGGATATTGAATGTGAGGGGACTACGGGGAGATAAATGGTACCAGGAAATGGTTCATTGCAACTGCGACTACGGGTGGCGACAGTAGTTTGACACATGGCTTCAAATTTTAGCGAAATTCGGTCGAATTTTTGTCGAATATCGATATCCAGTCGAAATCAAAATTCGACCGAAATGACTGAAATATGGGAGTCCTGGTACAAAAAATGACCGAAATGATCGAAATTTCGATTGAAATTTGACCGAAATTCCAGCGAAATTCTGTTTTGATCGTCACCGAAATGGTGACCGAAACCGACATTTAACTTTGACAACAACTTTGGCAGTGGTGTTGAAGGTGCAGCTTGGATGACGTTTGACAGTTACGGTGGCGGCCATCGGGTTGGTCAGGAGGCAAAGACGTGGTGCACGAGCGCTATCGACACTGAAGCAAGATGGTGGAGGCTACAGTTGGCACAGGTGGATGGAGAGGGTGTTGTGGGCGGAGGTGGGTTCCAGTGGGGAGTAGGTAATAGATTCTCTTCAGTTGTCGTTGGGTATAGGGGAAAAGGAGAGAAAGAGTGGTAGGAAGGGAAAGGGCAGGAAAAATAAGAGGAGAAGGAAAGAGAGAGAGTTAGTAGGGGTAGGTAGGAAAAATTAGGAAAGAGAGCTTGGGTCATGGGACAATGGAGAGTGAAGTTAGGATGGAAAGGGATGAGAAATAAAGAGATAGAGAGAATCATAATGAGAAGAATTGATTCCCAAGAAGAGATGGGAAATAAAGAGAGGGAGAGAGAGAGAATGCTGATGAGACGAATTGACTCCCAATAACTTGTATTAAATTTCAATGCCTTACATGGGGACTCGGACGTTCTATTTATAGGCCATACGGATGTAAATAAAAAATAATAAAATACTCATCAGACCCTTTGGTAACAGGATATACCCTTTTCACATATAACCTTTGGAAAATAAAATAAAAAATGGAATAATTGCATCAATGCTCTTGATAAGTAATTTTATATATGTTTGCATCATTAGGGGACTTAACACATGACCCCAACAAGGTCTTTCCACACTATCCAATTACAAAATTAACTCAACCATTCACTATTATAAACACTCCTTCCGGTTACAGCAAGCAATGCTCGATTTGGACATACTGAAAACTCTCCACTTATTCAAATGTATAATAATGAGTCAATGACATTGAATCAATGCATACACCTCCAGTTGTTGATGACAACGACAATGCATGATACATCTCAATCATGCTAGTGAAATGGAACTTGAGAACTGAAGTCTGATGACCAGTCGAACAACTGATAGAAACAAAGATGGTTGTGTTCCACAGCTGCCTTGATAAGAGCCATCAACACCTCTCTATGGGGAAATCTCTAGCCCATAACATGTTTCCACACAGGAAGCCGGCTCCCTCTCTTTCGGGGACCAAAAGTTAAAGGGAATGCACATTAGAAGATCTTAAAAATATATCTCTCCTAATTATCTCTACAAAAATTTTCGCTCACATGAACCTCAAAGAAAGATCTCATCCATTGAAAAGACATAAGCCTCGTCCTTTCCATAGGACAAACACGAATCTCGTCTCTAACATAAGAATGGACAAATGTATCAATCTGGATAGTTCAATAAAAGGTAGAATCAAACATAACTCTCTCACTCCCTAATTCTCCCATAATCGTCATCATCTTGATAATATCTAACCAAGTTGGGATGATATCTAACCAAGTAGTGTCATCTGTATTAATAATAGGACGACATTATTAAAATCCTTGGAGGGGTACAAAAACCCAAAAGTATGTTTGAAGCGTAGTGTGTTAGGCTCGGTTTATAACTATCCCTAGGTAATATGTTATTCTCGAATTTTTTTGTATCAAACATAAAATGAAATGTTTTAAACCAAAAAAGGAGTCATATCATTTTCCAAAGATTACTATTAGTGCTTTTCAACTATCATTCCAAGCCTTAGAAAGCTCTATTCATATCTAATATCCTTATTGGATCCTAAGAATAGTGCGAGCAAGAGTCACTATGAAATTGGTTCCAGATGTTAGACGTATTATTTGACAAAAAATGATATGCCCTAACGATAATCAATAATAACAAACGATTTGCATAAGAGTCCCCTTCACGATATGTCATAACATGTCAGTCACCATAATTTTTTCGAAGATCAATATGCATACGCCATTGGAATGCATCAATACAACACAAACTCAGAGGGGCTTCTTTAAAACAACCTACTAAAGTGCACATGATTTTTCATTCCCTATCTTCACAGATCATGTTTTAAGACTACCTTAAATGAATATACCAAATTTAACCAATAACCCCTTTCTAACTGTTCAGGTGGACTTTGTAGTCAAAGGTAAATAATTACTTTGTTGGTATATATTAATATTTAAATAAGTATTCAGAAGTCAGAATTTCATTATTTAAATCAAGTTTGCAAGAAGCCAACCAACTATGCTAACTTGTCAGTCCGACTAGTTTAATTGTTGCGGATGTATGACTAGATAAAGACTAGACAGTAAATAGTCGACTAAACAGCTAGTCGATCCGATTAGTCAACCACTAAATGATCGACTTGAATTCTATGACTATCAGCTCAACTCGTTAATCTAATTCGCTTGCTATGTGATAACAGCACTATTAACATAGGAGATGCATCTTAGTATGATTTGTTTAACATATCAGTTGATTCATACCTTCTTGGTTATATCAAGACACATAACATATCTAAATAAAGAGTTTTTAAGCATTTCTCTTTAAAAAGTGCGAGAAATAATATTTGTCTAAATTTTCCAATAAAGTAATGATTTTGGACGAAGGTTCAAGAAAGCGGTACGTATATGCGTTCGAACAGATCACCGAATAGAGATTAAGCGGCATGCGAGTGCATATGGAGTATATGTGGCTTCCTAATTTTTAATTTAAAAATAAATAAACATCTAGTAATAATACAATTGATGCGTATATATACTAGAAAAACACAGTGGTAAAAATTTAGAGTACTATAAAAACCTGTGGCATTTAACTTTTTAAACGTGAAGCATTCAATTTTAAGTTTATTCAAAAAAATATAACAATATCTAACCAAACAGAACCTTCCAACTTTCCAACTGTATATATTTTATTCAAAATTTATATTATATAAAAAACTGTTACCATAAATAGTTGTGTACATTATGAGAAGAATAAATTTTTGTGTGGGTGCATTCAAACAGAATTTTACTAACATATGCAGAGACACGGGAGAATAGAAACATCAATAAGATGTGATATAAAAGATAAAAACTATAAGCTCGGAGCTGTAGCAGTAAAAAACTTACCAATTAAAAAATGCAACAAAAAACGTTGTTGAAAAAAAAGCATAAGTAGATCCTCAACAAAGCAGCACCTTGCAACAACAATAACCCAAGGTCAGTGATCCATCAGCAAGTTCCCGTTGTAACAGTAGCTGCAACACCTCGCAGTAGCACCTCACACCATCAATAATGCAAGGACTTCGATGCAGCAGCACCTCGCAGCATAGGGGCTTGGGCGGAGGTACCCTTCAACAGAAGAGACTATGGGGAGGAGATGTGATGATGGTAGAGATAGTCTCTAATAGTGGAGGCATCAGTGGGAGGAGAGCGATGATGAGGAGGTAAGCTATGATGGGAGGGTAGGGTTTAGGGGGGCACAAATGTTTGGGAGGGCAAGAATTTGGGTGAAAAAAAGCCAGATCCGATTAAACAAAAATGGACTCAAAACCGCACAGGAGGCATATATGGCCCGTGTTAGAATACTCAGATGATTTATTCTATAGAGCCCTCAGGTCTCTTATATAGGGAGAGAGCCCTTGGGTAAATTACATGAGAGGTACATAAAGAAATTGAAATAACATAAGAGACGAACAATTGTCTCTACACTCCCCCTCAAGATGGAGCATAGATATCTATCATGCTCAGCTTGGAAGAACATCTCTGGAAGGGTCCTCTGAGCAATGGCTTAGTGAATATGTCCGTTGTCTGATCCTCTGAACTGACATGAGACGTGGAGATGAAGCCCTTCTGAATCATGTCCCTAATGTAATGACAATCCACCTCTATGTGTTTGGTTCTCTCATGGAAGGCTGGATTATTGGCAATAAATAATGCTGCCTGATTATCACATTGAAGGTTCATAGGCAAGGGAACATCAACGTTCAGATCTTCTAAGACTGCTTTAACCCACATCATTTCTGTGCTTGCCTGTGCCATGGCTCTATACTCGGACTCGGCACTGGATCTCGCCACAACAGTTTGCTTCTTGCTTTTCCAAGAGACTAAAGAGCTTCCTATGAAGATAGCAAATCCAGAAGTAGACTTACGGTCCCTTGGACATCCTGCATAATCTGCATCTGCACAGGCTGAAATAGATAGATCTGTACCTTTCTTAAATAGCAACCCTGTGCTTGGGGAAGACTTCAGATATCTCAATATCATGTGTAAGGCATCCATATGAACTTGCCTCGGCTGCTCCATGAACTGACTCACCCTGTTTACTGCAAGAGCAATATCCGGTCGCGTTATGGTGATGTATAAGAGCTTACCCACCATTTCTCTGTACCTTCTCTTGTCCACCTCCTCGGTATCATCATCGTACAGCTTCATACTCGGGTCCATAGGTGTACTTGAAGGTCTGCATCCAGTCATTCCTGTTTCGACTAGCAAATCTGTGACATATTTTCTTTGAGTCATCACCAGTCCTTGTGCATTTCTTGCAAATTCTATCCCCAGAAAATATCGTAATGTGCCTAGATCCTTTGTAATGAACTGGTTGCCCAACATAGACTTGGTGATCTCTACTCCCTGTGCATCATCTCCTGTAACCAATATGTCATCAACATATACCATAACAACAATGGTACCTCTAGGGGTCTTCCGGACGAACAGTGAGTGGTCCGCATTAGATCTTTTGAACCCCTGTCTTTCAATAAGCTGAGATAGCTTCTGGAACCATGCACGGGGACTCTGTTTAAGGCCATAGATAGCCTTATGAAGTCTGCACACCTTCTGAGTCTCCCCCTCAGCAGCAAACCCGGGTGGCTGCTGCATGTAGACTTCCTCCTGTAGATCACCATACAAGAAAGCATTCTTAACATCGAGCTGGAAAATGGTCCAGTCACGTACCACTGCAACTGATAGGAGGATGCGAAGGGTAGAGTGTCTCGCCACCGGTGAGAAGGTATCCAAATAGTCAACACCATATGTCTGTGTAAATCCCCGTGCCACGAGCCTGGCCTTGTACCTGTCTAGACGACCATCTGCATGATATTTCACCGTAAAAACCCACTTGCAACTTACTACTGAGGCACCTGGAGGAAGGGGAACAAGAGACCAAGTTCCCCTAGACTGCAACGCACGCATTTCCTCTTCCATTGCAAGTCGCCAGCAGTCAATCTTCATTGCATCCTGATATGTCCTTGGAATCTCAACTGACGATACAGCAGCTGCAAACTTCTGGAAATCCCCAGTGAGTCTATGGAAGGAGACCTGAGAGGCAAGAGGATACGTAGCACACTGTCTGCGCTGCTTCCTAAGAGCAATGGGCCTGTCCAAATCATCCAAGACCGTGTTGACCGGATGCTCCTCCTCCTGTAGTAAATGTTCCTGCACAGATGCAATTTCTAAGCCATCGTTAGTGTTAGTTTCAGAACAAACCTGAGGCGTATCGGATGGTTGAGTTGTAGCCTGAGCATTGCCTTTCCGCCTTGTATAGAACTTAGTGAGAGGAACAACAGGAGGAGGTGGTGGTGGTGGTGGTGGTGTTGATGGAGTAGAGGATTGACCCAGGCTTGGTGGTGGTGGTACAAAGACATTGGAATCTGGTGAAGTGGAGGAGGCCAATCTGTCACCCGCAGGTGAGAAATACATGACAGGTTCGAAAAAGGTAACATCTGCGCTCACATAATATTTGTCATGGACAGGATCATAGCAACGGTATCCTTTCTGTGTCCTGGAGTAACCCACAAAAACGCACTTGATAGCCCTAGGAGAGAGCTTATCAAGTCCTGGAGATAAGCGGTGGACAAACGCAACAGTGCCAAAGACACGAGGTGTAAGTGCAAACAAGTCTCTGTCTGGAAAAAGAACAGAGATTGGAGACTTTTCCCCAAGAACAGTTGTAGGCATTCGATTTACTAGATAACATGCTGTAAGGATAGCATCACCCCAAAAAGATAATGGAGCACAACTTTGAATGAGTAATGTGCGTGCAATATCAAGAAAATGTCGATGCTTACGTTCCGCAACCCCATTTTGTTGTGAGGTGTAAGCACATGTGGTTTGATGAACAATGCCTTTTGAAGAAAGAAAGTTAGCAAGAGAGCGAGTGCAGAACTCTAATGCATTATCAGTTCGCACATACTTAACAGTAGAAGAGAAAACATTCTGGATTTCATTAATAAGATTTTGAATGACACTTCCTGCTTCAGATTTATTTTTAAGAAGAAACGTCCAGGACACTCTAGAGAAGTCATCAACCACTACTAAATAGAACCTGTGCCCCTGATGATCGGGCACACGACTTGGACCCCAAATGTCTACATGAAGTAATTCAAACGAGGAGTGACTGCTCCGACTCTGACGACCTGGGAAGCTAGATCGATGGTTCTTCCCTAACTGACAAGCTTCACAACGAAAGGAGGAACTCGGAGAGATCTGAGGCAGTAGGTGACGCATTTTCTGCAGAGGCAGATGACCGAACCGAAGATGCCAGGTGTACGGAGATACGGCGCCTTGGGAATGCAGAGAGACACCAGCGTAGGAGTTACGGACTAGACGATAAAGGCCATTGTGCTCAGAACCACAGCCAATCACCCTGCCCGTCAGTATGTCCTGAAAAATAACAGACGATGGATCAAAAATAGCACGACAGTGCAAATCACGTGTAATCTGACTAATGGATAAGAGATTCATAGAGAATTCTGGCGCATGTAGGACGCTCTGTAAGTGCATAGAGGGTAGCAAAGCCGTCTCCCCCTGACCGATGATAGGAGAATGAGTTCCATCAGCTATGAGTACAGATCGACCAGGCTGTACAGCTCTGTAGGACTGAAGAATCTCTTTCTCACGGCATAGATGATGGGTAGCCCCAGAGTCGACAATCCAACCTGTGAGGTCATGACAATGAGATGAGACTGAAGGACTACCTGAGGCACTGGCAGAGGCGGATGTACTAGCAGACGCTGATGCTGCAACATCAGAAACTTCAGCATTCTCTGGCGACGATTGGGGCATGATATCACGAAGGCGTGCCACTAACTCTTCGAACCTGTGATCTGTGGCAGGAGCTGAAGGACCCTGAACATGATCCGCGATACGTGCAGAAGGGGGAAAGCCGTGCTTGGAATAGCACGTATCCTCCGAATGACCAGTACGGCGGCAGAAAGAACACGTGGACCGTATGCGACCTCCACGTCCACGTCCACCATTTCCTCTGCCACGAAACGAGGACGAACCACCACGTCCCCTGGAAACTGCCATTGCAGACGGAGGCGCATTCGCTGTAGCGGATGGAACAGGTACACGACTGAGTCTCCTGTATACCTCTTCCATCGGCGGGATAGTGGCATCTGCTAGAATCTGAGAGTGTGCTGCCTCGTACTCCGGGTCTAGGGCAGCGAGTAATACGCCAACCATAGTGGCGTTGCGGAACGTCTTCTGCTGTTCCGGTGTGGCTGTAAGCGGGATGGTGCTATAGAGCTTCTCGAACATGCCACGAAGCGACGTGTACAGTGAATGGAGAGGCCTCCCATTCTGCTTCGTGGTAAATATGTCATGCTGCAACTGGAGCATCTTCGTCTCGTTGCGTACCTGAGAGTACGTCATAGCCAAAATATCCCACATCGCCTTAGCGGTGGGCTGGTGAAGGACATCATTCGCTATCTCCGTCGTAAGCGTACCTGAGAGCCAGACCTTGGCATACGCGTCGTCAGCCTCCCATGAGGCATAAATCCCTGTCTTCTCCGGCGGTTCATCCTCGGTAAGAATATGCTTCTTACCACACGACTTCATAAGACTGAGGAACTGCATCGCCCACAGCTCGTAGTTAGTCCCGTCCATTTTGACGATTGGTGCCGAACCTTTGAAGGCACCTATGGCGGGCATCTCAAGCTTGTGTTCTGACATAATTCCGGAGAAGAACAAGTACTGATAGACCAAGAAAGTATTGTCTACCGAGACCTTGTAGGATTCAAGTGCATAGGTAGACGATTATGCACTTGAATCGACCATCACGCCGAGTCCTAGCGAGGATGCGGTTCCTCGGCCACGAGTAGAGGCTCTGGGAGCCCCTACAACTGGATTACGGCGGCTGAAGGACTGTTGACAGCGAGCAGGAGGCTGCGGGCTGGAGGCCGGGGGGCTTGGGCGGCGGTGTAGGGGCTGGGCGGCGCTGATCGGAGGGCCGCAAGGTGCTGGGGGGGGGCGTTGGGGCCTGGGGAGCCCGCTGGGGGCTGGGGAGCCTGCTGGGGGGTTGGGGAGGCCGCTGCGGAGGGCGCTGGGGGGCTGCGGAGCCCGCTGGGGGGGGTTGGGCGAGGAGGCGGCGAGCCCGGGGAGGGAGGGCTCGAAACCCTAGGCGACGGGAGAGGGGGGGGCGGCGGTGGAGAACCCTAGGGTTAGGGTTATGGCTCTGATACCATGTTAGAATACTCAGATGATTTATTCTATAGAGCCCTCGGGTCTCTTATATAGGGAGAGAGCCCTTGGGTAAATTACATGAGAGGTACATAAAGAAACTGAAATAACATGAAATAACATAAGAGACGAACAACTGTCTCTACAGCCCGCATAAGTGGCATATGCGGCACGCATATGCGCATAGGGTGCATAAGGCCCCAGTTCAAGAAATCGATTCCGCTAGGTGGCCGCATTCCTGAAAACAATCTTGGATTGTTTACTATGTGCCCCTATTGTTTAGAGTTATATTATCTTTTCCATGTTTATGTATTTCTCTTTTCTTTCGCCTCTAGCATGTAATTTGCCCAACAAGGTTGCTCCTCTCTACATAAGAGAACTATATGACCTCATGAATAAGCAATTCATTATTTTCTCTCTACATGGTATCAGGCGATGATCCTAGACCAGAGCCATGTGCCCTAGGACCCCAACCCAACACGTCGACCCCTACCAATGCCGTAGCCCATCCTCGCAGCCTCTTGCTGCCCAGAGGGACTGGCAATGGGGTCCTAAGTCGCGCACCAACTTGCATGGTCTGCGGAGGACTCCTAGGCTCCGCAGCACCACCAACCACCCCCCCCGGGTGCAGTTGTGGGTGCTTCCAGTGCCAACGGCTGCGCTCCAGAACCACCGCCAACCACCCTAGCAGCCCCGAACTCCCCCATCGCTTCTAGCAGCCCCGAACTCCCCCATCGCTTCATCGTGGACTGCTGATTTGTGTCCTAGCGGCTTCGCATGGTCTGTGGTGGTCTGATTTTGGGTTATTATTCCCAAAAGTATCTCCAATCGGTCTGATTTTGAGGATTTCTTGGTGAAATCAGACTTCCCGCTACATATGTGCGCCCTGATGAGTATCAAGATTGATGGAGATTGTTGTAGTATGAGCCTGCACCTACAACCAATTCACATACATGATTGTGTAGACATTTTTGCGATCGGTCTACAACCCTAATCGAATTCCGTATTGGCCTTCTTATCATCATGTCAGAAAACAAGGGTGACCTATTTTCCTTTATGCCTTCAAGGGTCGTGCACCCATTGTCAAGCTGGATGGGACCAACTATGAGTTGTGCTCCATGCAAGTTATGACCATCATGCAGTACAACAAGGAGCACATCCCAATGCAATATGAGCCAACCGACAAGACTAGACAAATGCTTCGTGGAAGAAAGACGATGCATATATATGTGTATCGCTATCTGGTACTCTGACCACAGAGATGGCCAATGACATCCTTTATCATCCCACTGCCAAGGCAATGGGGGACATCCTCGCAGCCAATTACTCTTAAGACGAGGAATGAGACACGCATCTAGCTTTATACGGGTGTGTCTTTACCTCCTATGGAGGAGGCTTACAACAGACTCAGCAAGATCACAGTACCTTCTACATCAACCTCCTATGCTATGGCCACAACTCGAATCAGAAAAGGTCCATCTCAATTCAAAGGATGGGGTGTCGGTTGCAAAGGAGGAAGGTGCAAGCGTCTGCCTCGACTATGTATCGATTGTCATTGTTCAGGCCACTCCGAAGTTACCTACTATCGGAAGCATGGTTAACTTGCTTCTACTCGTCTTGCCAGGTGAGTTGAACTTCAGCTACTTCTGCTAATCAGAAGTACGATGATTTTTATAATGTTTGAAGGGGATTATGACTCGCACTGCTAGTGCTCCTTCGAGCTCTTCGAGTATAGCGTATTCCCTTACCAGTTGTTACAGGGCAGACATGACAGAGTGCATTACGGATTTGGACGCTTCTCATCATCTGTGCGAAGATAGAGCTCAGTTCACGTCCTACGTATCCATGCTCTCATGCAGATACATTGTTATTGCAGATGGGACATATTCCCCTCTAATTACAGGGAGAATCTGTTTGAAACCATCTATATGTCTGCAGAATGTGCTTCACGCACTTGATTTCTATATGAATTTATTATCTATTAGTCAGATCACTAAGGATCTGCATTGGCGTGCCATATTTGATCCCTCTTCTCTTGTGTTTAAAGATATACTCATGGACAAGGTAATTGGATGTGGCCGTGAGCAAGGGGGTCTCTACAGACTGGTACAGACTCCTTATGTTGGTGCCTCTTCTGTTACCACTGGGTATGTCTCTCTACATATGTGGCACCTTTGATTCGGTCAACTTCCTCTTCAGAAGCTGTGTAGAGTCCTCCCACAAATTTCACCTCAGTCTACATTTCAGTGTGAGGCTTGCCAACTTGAGAAGCATCACCACTCTAGTTTTCCAGTGTGTTAGAGCCGTAGTAGAAGTTCTTTACTTCAGCTCGTTTGAGGGTCCCAGTTGTGTTCCTGACCACCAGGGTAGCAGGTTATGTCTTGTCACCGTCGATGATTATTTCAGACTTTCTAGGGTTTTCTTCTGAAAAAGAAGTCTGAGGAAGTTTTGTTATTCAAACTTTCACTAAGGAGGTAAAGAATTTTTTTCAACTATTGTTAAATATGTCCACCCAAACAATGCCTTAAAGTTTTGTACCATTCAGTTGTCTTTGTTCTTCATATCCCTGGGCATTATACATCAGACCTCTTGTGCGTACACCTCTCAGCAAAACAGTGTTGTTGAATGCAAACATCGCCATCTTCTTGACATGACCAGAACCCTTCTTCTCCAGAGTCGTACTCCCCACTCTTTCTGGGTTTGGTGCGATTCTCACTGTCTGCTACCTGGTAAACCGCATGTCTTCCATGTTAGGTGAAAAGGTTCCTTTTTCAATTGCTTTTCCCGATAAGGACCTTTTCTCACTACCACCTCGTATCTTTGGCTTCGTGGCATTTATGCATCATCTAACTCCTAGCCGTGACAAGCTCTATCCCAAAGTTGTCGAGTGTGCTTTTGTGGGCTACTCTCGAGCCTGAAAGGGGAACCGATGCTTTGATCCTACTAGATGAAAGTATTATATTAGTGTTGATGTCACTTTCTTTGAGTCAATTTGTATTTTTCTCTTGCAAGTGGCATGACTCCGTCTGACTCTGGAGAGGAGGTCTATATATCTCCTCCTACTCCACCACCACCTCCAACTATGGTTCCTCCTACACGACCACCACCTCCTACTGTAGTTTCTCCTCCGCCTCTGCCTCTTAGTACTTAAGCTCAATTTTTGCCGTATTTTTACATTCGTAGGTCGCCCTCCAGGAGGCTTCCTTGTCATCCAACACACCCAAGGTATGTTCTAGCACTTTGTTTCTATCGATGGCCCTGGTGATTTATCTATGCAATAGGTTACTTTATAGGATGATCATGCACCTCCTTAGGAGGCTACTTTACAAGCCACATATGGTACAAGTGATCTTGATGTGCTCATTGCTCTACGAAAGTGGAGGCATACATGTGTCATGTATCGTCTCGTTGCCCATGTTTATTTGAGGCATCCTTCAAAGGATTTCAGGAGGTTTGTTGTGGGTCTATTAGTTGTAGAGATCCAATGGGCATATCGGAAGGTTATGCGAGACAGTCAAGGGCGTCTTGCTATGGAGGAGGAGATGGCCGTGCTATAGTCGCGTGACACTTGGAGCTTGGTTACTACCCCTACAAGGTCTTCTGTGGTTGGATGCAAATGAGTATTTGCAGTGGAGCATTGTGCAAATGGCAGCGTTGATCGCTACGAGGCTAGGCTTGTGGCTCTTAAGCTCACCCACACTTACTGGGTGGACTATTAGGATACGTTCTCTCCTGTGGTGCGGCACTCTCCCTTCGGATTTTTCTTTCCGTTGCAATGGTATGAGACTGGTCCTTGTCCCAACTTGATGTAAAGAATGCATTTCTATATGGTGATCGGCAGGAGGAAGTCTACATGCAGCAGCCACATGGATTTGTTGTTGAAGGGGAGAATCAGAAGATTTACAAACTTCATAAGGCTATCTATGACCTTATGCAAAGTTCCAGAGCATAATTCCAGAAGCTCTAAACAAGATAGAGCAGTAGGGCTTCACCAGATCGACCGCAGATCATTCACTGTTTTTCAGAGGACTTAGAAAGGTATAGTTGCTACACTAGTCTATGTTGATGATATCACTGTTACATGAGATGATGTGTAGGATATAGGGCGACTAAGGATCTCCTTGGACAGCAATTTATCACCAACGATCTTGACGATATGACTTGGGTTAGCCAAGACACAGTGGGGTCATGTCATGATCCAAAGGAAGTACATTACCGATCTCTTTGAGACAGGAATGGCAAATTGCAGACTTGCCAATACTCTCGTGGATACTAGCATGAAGCTATATGATGATGATACGAAGGAGATGGACAAGAGGAGATGCAGGGAGCTTGTAGGGAATTTCCTCTATGTGACAATTACCAGGACAAACATCTCCTTTGTTGTGAGCGAAGTTAGCTAGTTCATGGAGCAGCCGAGATAGGAACATATGGATACGGTTCACAATTTTTAGTCAAAAAAGGGGAATCATTCCGAAGATGTCTACCCCAAGCTTTTATTAAGATGGAAGGGTTACAAGAGAACTTACAACAACTAGGTCTCAAGAAGAGATCTAGATAAACTGACTACATTCTCAACTTATAATTTATTTGAATAGAAAATCAGCCCACTACGTGAAAGCCAAATCGCGCAGATCACCATGAGCGGGTGGCGGGCGCAACATCTCAACCATCGGTCAGAATTGGTTGACCACCAAGGAAATTCATTTTTTTGTGGAAGGGTCCACCCATGAAATGTTCATCTCCGACCAAATCTCATGAACTCAAGCACATGTATAGAAGAGATGGTCCAAGTCTTCCTCCTCAATGGCACACAGAGCACAGAGTGTCAACCCCCCCCCCCCCCCCCCGCCCGGATGAAGGATGATCTCCTTTACTTAGTCAATACCCGTCCTAGCATGTAGAGCCAAAGGAATATCTTGATCTTCATCGATTTACATATAATTCAAATCAAATTGCAGTCTCTATCCCTATCTCCCTTGCCCCCCTCATCACCAACGTGAGGACCCCGTAGGCCTTCCTCGCAGAGAAGAAGCCATCCTGCCAAATCCAATGGTCCCACACATCAGTTGGGCATGTTGTATATGCCACCGCCTCCATCATCTGGAGGAAATCACTGAATCGTTGCTGCGAGATTGGAGAGGAGAAATACATCATTCATCGCTCATCCACTCATAAGTCTCTCATGTACATCTTCTAACAAGGACAAAAAACTGAGTGAAGCGCTCCTTAAGAGGTCCATCCCCATTCCAATCATCCTTCTGGAACAGATAGGATTTACCGTCACCAACCACCGGAAGCAACAACACATAAAGCTCCTGCAAAACCGAGCAGATCCCCTTCCAAAAAGCTGAGTGGTGACACTGAGATGAACCCAACAACCGTGGTTACACCCAAATGGTTCCTAAAGGAGCCTATACATGAGTTCCCCACCACTGCCCCATTGCATCGCCACCCACTTCAACAACAAGGCCTTATTCATGTCCTTCAGTCTGAGGACTCCCAATTTGCTCTCATTCACGAGGTTACCGTCTACCACTTCACCAACTAAATCCCTCTCAACTGCCTATTAAAAGGACTCCAAAAGAAACGGCGCATACATGACTCCAAGTGGTTTTGAATCCCAATCGATAGGAATCTTGACGAGAGGAAGAAGATCGAGATTGCCGCTAAGATCGCCTTAAGAAGCACCACCCCCCCCCTACGCGAGAGACATGAAGCCTTCCACCTAGCCAGCTTCTACTCCAACTTCTCAATCACGGGTAGCCAATCGGACTGCTTCAAGCGCCCACAAGTCAAAGGTAAACCAAGGAAGCAAATAGGCATAGACCCCCGTAGAGTCGCCAAGATCCTCGAGCAATCCTCAATCTCCAAATCAGAAAGGCCGAACGACACAAAGGTAGACTTTGATATGTTCACCACCGGCCCAGACATTCACCTAATGCGGTTCACATGATTCTGAGAAATTTGAAGACATCTCCATGTATAGGACTGATTTTTAGCAGAGGGACATCTCTCGCCATTACAACATGTGTACATGCATATTATGCAGGATGTCCCAAGGACGGGTTATCTACCTTAGGATTACAGTGTTAATACGGAGCTCTTTGGTGTCATGGAAAAGCAAGAAGTAGACTGTGATTGCTTGCCAGTTCTAGTGCTAAGTCAGAGTACAGAGCCATGGTGTAGGTAAGCATTGAGACGATGTGGGTCAGATAAATTCTGACTGATCTAACTATTTACGCATCTTCCCATGCAACTACAATGCGACAACCAAACATACTCTTTTCATTGCCAACAATCATGCCTACCATGAGAGGACCAAGCACATTGAGATAGATTATCACTACGCTCGTGACATGATTCAAAAGGGCCTTATCTCTACTACCCACATCAACTCAAGGAAACGGACAACAGATGTTTTCACCAAGGCTCTACCCAAAGGGCCATTTCAGAGATGTTCCAAACTGAGCATGATTGACATCTATGCTCCATCTTGAGAGGGGTGTTAAGAGTTATTTTATCTTTCCACATTTTATGTATTTCTCATTTCTTCCGTCTCTAGTATGTAATTTGCCCAATAAGAGAATCCTAGGGCCTCAATAAGCAATCCATTATTTTCTTCTCACACCTATCTATTACAATAACTATGTAATGTTCGTCTGTAATTGGAACTTATATTATATATGGGTTTAATGTTGTCTTGTTGGAGAACTATATTGTTGCAACACTCTTGAATGTCTAATATGCATGCCTCAAATATTCGATAACAATGTCGTCTCGCTAAGATCGAAATGGGAATCTCTGTGAATTTTGCTTACATTTCATTCATATCAACAAAAAATCATGAAAATAGATACAAAAATCATTTTTCCAGAAATTAATATTTTAAGTGCTCTTTAATCATTAGATAAGATAGAAATGTACACGTATTATATATAGGAAAATTGTAATTAGGATGTTTATGTTATAAACATCAAAGACGACATGCTAAAATGTCAATATATGCAACTGTTTAAATAGGAGAACATGGTTCTATAGTCAATTACAAACGATTATATATGACCGATCATATGTGTGTGTATGTCAGGGAAGTAGGAAGGAGTTGATGTAACGATAAGTAGACGTGCTTCAGGAATTACAATTTTATGGGGTACCTTAAATCTTAACTTGTCAATTAGCTCTATGGAGTTGTAGTTGGGTTTATGTTGGCGATCTCTCTCACGAAAGAGGGACAAAGTCTCCCATCTAAAATGAGAATCCCGATGCCCGATCAACAAACTACGGGGGTCCAAGGCGGAGTAGGTATGCCACCATGCGGGAGGTCGGTGCCAAATGCTCTGAACCCTAATAAAAATGTGTATGTTTTTTGAGTAAGATTTCAATAAAATGTATACATCATGGTATACTTATATACTAGGGGGACTATATAAGCTTTAAGATTATTGTAAATAGTCATATGTATCCAGTGATATATGATACCATGTACAAACTAAGGATCTAGGACTTCTTATAAGAGGAAGATGACTTGTCAAAGAAACGACATAAATGTTATTAAGAAATTTTCATATGTCGGCAAAATTAGGTGAAATAACATCAATATGCCACCGATACTTGAAGAAAAAGATATAATATGGGGCTTTTGATATTGTTGACTTAGTAATATACGATATATCTGTGATATATAGCCAAATATCGATGATATTTAAGTCTATATTGTTATGTGAAAGTTATTAAGGTACCTATTACATAGCTAGGTATTAAATATCGTGATATATTGATGATACATCGTCGAAATATTACTATCGAGAGGTTCGGGGTTTCGATATTGCATAGCATAGCGTATTACCGGATATCGATCGATGTTGACTGAGATATCAACGATATACCTGTGAAATGTCCCACATCGGTCGAAATTGATAGTTTTCAGTACAATTTTTCCCAGATATCGGTCAATATCGACCGATACCACCAATATTAGACATATTTTGCTCGATATCGGTTATTTTCCTTTTAGTGGTCGGTTTATTTGAGATATTACTTATGTAGGTATTCTTAGGATTAAAAAATACATGATTATTTATATATTTTGTTTCAGGGCGTATGAATTATATATTTTGTTTTGGGGTCGGGGGCGATGCCCCTCGCGGACCGGGCAGCAAGACCCCCATCTGGTGGGGTATGGTACGACAAGGGGGTGCATACAAAAATTCTTCAACTTAGGAGCGTCACCCCCTTATAGGTTTTAGCAATGGATATGAACACAACTCTAGAGCTGATCAAGGAATGTTTGCATGCATATATATTACAATGCTCAATAGCTTGTTTGTCTGATATCCGATATAGCTTAGCATTTTTTATATATAATATGTTATTTGATATAAAGTAAATATGCTAAATGCATTCCATGATGTCCCTAAGTTGTTATTGTTTGAATTTCATCATTTCCTTTATAATATCTCAGTAGTCAACAGTTAACAGTCAGCATTAACAGTAGTGATATGCGTGATATAATAGGTATTGATGTGCTAAATAAACCTCATTCTTGCATATAAATGAATTTTTGTATGTTATTTATTGTTTGAAGAACTGGGATGATCTTAATTTGCGAAAAAAATGACTTTTGAGCCATTTTCGATATTTCCACTGATACCGTCGAGATATATGACGATATATCCCTGATATATCCTTTTCCGAGCAGACTGACACGATATAGTTATCGATCTTTCGAACTTTGTACATAGCTATTAAATCCAATTTGATACGATATTGTTACCTCATAGCTATTAAATATTGGGTCTTGTTCTATGACAAACATTTCATTTTCAACTTATCACTTTGATTCCCTCAACTATGTTTAGTGATTAATTGTATATTTATAATTATTCAAAAATATGAGTATTAGAACTGATTTACATAGCATTCAGAATACTAACTCGACTAAATTTGATTAGTCATTCGGCGACCGATAAATCCTTACTGAAACAGCTGACTGAATATTGACTATTAACTTTTACAATGTTGATTTGTATCATGGACTAAATCTTGATGATGAGGCAAAATTTTGGACACCCAGACTTGGTCAAATAAGAATGGAATGAATAATAAGTGTAATGGTCTCAACAAGTAACTCGACAATGAAACCAAGTGATGCAAGATTTGCATCAAATATATACCCTCGCCATCTCCAATAACCACTTCATTATATCCTCTACCGTATGCAAAATGATTACAAATTATCCTCAGTTTATACTCATTAATATAGTTAATGTATAGACTCTGTTTACTAGCTTCGCAAAAATGGTACATCATCTACAACTGTAGACGATACAACTACATCCACATTTATATCTCACTCCATCCATTGTATCGATGATTCCCTCTTTAAATTTTAAAATACCAAACATCAACAATTTTGTCCATATTTTGGAATTTTTGTAACACGTTGGATGAGCTACTGCAACTACACATTACTCGAATATATGTGAAATTGGGTACACAATAAAACAAGTGTTATATATATTAACTTAATAGGTTTCGCAGATCTTTATGGTTTGTATAAATCACAAAACTCTAATCAAATTCAACTTTCTTTTTTTAGTAAAGAGGAGAGGGTGAGCCATCTTTCACCCAACAGCACCTTTTATTTAGTATAAACTAATTACAAGTGTGTGAAATTCAGCTCATAAATATAAACATAAAACTATTAATAATATTATATTAGTTCATTCATTGTATAGAAAATATTTCGAAGTTATTTACTTAGGTTTAATACGATGGCCATGGTCAGAGATTTGATTAGACTAAAGCGCAGAATTAGAGTTAAAGGTTTATATGCAACTTAGATTAACAATAAAATAATAAATAGTTATTCTTATTGAAGTTGGGTCAACTATATTTTCCAAAAAAATTACAAACAATATGTTCCAACATTCACAACTAATGAAAAATATTTACAAATATTACTCGAAACTCACGTTTGAGAAGTCACATGTGGTAGAGAAGTTGTCGCTAAATATAGACAATCAAATCAGGTGTAAGAAGAAGAAACGGGGAAGATGATATATTGGGAAGATGAAATAGGGTAGAAGAAATAGAAATATTGGGTTACGAGACCTCTACGATAAATACAAAAGTAGTGACATTTCGGGGCATCAATTTTACCCTTAAAAGTAAACCGACATCTAAGACACCGACTCCTTAAACAACCATCTCCAACAATCAAATGATCGATTAACATGGCATTTAAGAAGTTGATAATTAACATCTGAGACACCAACTACCAACTTATGCCCATTTCACAAAAATAAAAGTGGGTATGGCTCCTACTAAAATCAGAAGCGGGAATGCCTCAGCAATCAAATCCCCCTCAACATGTAGGTTGGTCGTATAATGGGGGCTTCCACTTGTCTTTTTAGTATAATCCTTCTGTTAAACAGTGAAAAGATTTTTTTTGAAACCAAGAAAGGGGGAGACACTCATAGGTGTTTACCCAAAATATGCATTAATAAAAAGGAGATCAAAAAGCAACTACAAAGAGACGCACTAGGCGAGCCACGAGTTTAACAAACCCGACACCTGGGTACAAACATTTTCCTTGTAAAACCTTTGACCAGATAACAGCATCGCATTCCTAGCCAACCAAATGGCCCAGATCACCGCAAGCGGCCGAAGCAGCTCCCTCCTTGACCGATGCTTGGCCGCAACCAAGCCACCACAGAAAGCCCCAATGTTCTCCCTGTTGACCCATCCCATCTCCGGGTCATCCCAAACAGGTGTCACACCCTAACAGGAGAAAAAGAGATGATCCACCATCTCGATTCCCACACCACGCAGAAGGAATCTGTCAGAGACCACACCAAGCAGCCTAGCACAACGGTCCCGCGTCATCAGCCTCTTCCTCAGAAGCCAATTCTTACGGGAAGACCCAGCTCCCAGAAGAACCCGCAGTCTCTAACCAGCTCTGCCGAAAGAGAGGATGGGGGCCTGCAGATCGCCATATAAGCCTTTCTCACTGAGAAAGAGCTCCCGCGCCAAACCTAGTGATCCCGCTCCGCGGAAGGGCCCTTTACCTCCCTAAGCGCGTCAAGCAGCCGCAGAAACTCCTTCAGGCGTTGATCAGAGAAATTGGAATGGAACAACCGCATCCAGTTCCCATCCGACCAACAAGAGGCAACCCGCACATCCTGGTCCGCCGCCAAAGCAAACAAATAAGGGAAACGCAAAGACAAAGCCCCCCCATCCGTCCAGTCGTCTTTTCAAAAAGCAAAGCTCGCCCCGTTCCCCAGCATCGGTCTGAACATCGCTTGAAAGTTGGGGGTGACCGCCAAAACACCTTTCCAAAAAGGAGAGGGCCTCAGCCCCAGCGCACCGCCCAGCGCAACGCCCACCGGCGTCGCACCAGTGACCGCGTAGATCCGAAGAACAAGAGTGGTGCAAAGATCCTCGCTGCTCCCCCAGATCCTAGCCACCCACTTCAACAACAGGGCCTCGTTCAACGCGCCCAGCCAATAAACCCCAAGTCTGCCCTCGCACTTCTGTAGCGTGATATCCTCCCAGCTGACTAGGTGGATACCAGCGGTTCCCTATTCATTCTTGCCCCACAAAAAACGTTAACAAAACATATCAGGGAAAAACTAAAACTATAAAGAAATCTTGGTTTTGTTAAGAGAAGTGTTTAGAATTACCGAGGGATGGAGAAGAAAGTCAGAGTTGCAGAGACTATGAGGAGGGCCGAAGATGCAATGGAAGTTGGAGTCACGATGGTGATAGAGAGGAGGGCAAGGGTCACAGAAACAATGAAGAGGAGGGTTGAAGTCGAGACGGGGAGGGTTGGAGTCATTGAGGCGATGGGAAGGGGAGCCAAAGTCACAAAAGCAATAGCAAAGAGGGCCAAAGTTAAAGTCACAACAATAAGAAGGAAGAAAACCAAAGTCACGAAGGGGAGGGCGTTAAAGTAACAACAATGATGTGGAAAGCGAAAGTTGCAAAGGCAATAAGGGTCAAAATCGCGGAAGGGAGGGTTTGACTTGAAAGGATCATGAACATGATGGGGCAAAGAGCCAAAGTTATAAGTTGATGGGAAGATAGAGAGTCGGGGCAAGAGGGATGGAAATGAGGTGGCGATGGGGAGGAGAGCTAAAGTCACAGAATATTCAAGGGAGAGGGATGACTCTTGATGGTGACAGTGAGGAGAGTCAGTACCAGAAGTAATCATGAGGAATACCAATGATGCAGAGGGAATGATTGATGTCACGACAGCAATGGGGAGGAGAATCAGAGATATGGAGATGACAACACGGACAGTTGAATTGTTGTTGAGATATATGTATCTCATTATATCTATTTCTTAGTACCACTTATGTAATGTACCAGGGACTTTCTCCTATATAAGAGAGCCCTAGGTCTTCTATGATTTACACGCTATTCTATTTTCCTAAATGGTATCGGAGCAACAGTCCTAGACCGGAGTTCCCATATCCTATCAAAACCTACCTGCCCCCCCTGTCTCGCCGACCACCGCATGTCGCCCGCCTGCCCCCTGTGGGTCGCCTGCCGACCGACCGCCGCATGGCCGCTCCCTTGCGGGCCTCCTATGGGTCGTCGTCGTCCCTTAGGGTTGCAGGGTGTAGCCTCCACAGCTCGGCCACCCGCCCCTACAGATTGTTGCATGATGCAGCGTGGAACAGAAATATAGGGCCGTATTTTTATTTATGTTTATTTGAGTCGTCGAATTTTAATTTAAAATAATGAGATCGCATGTGATCTCCAAATTAGTAGTCAATTTTAAATTTGAATTTCGAATTAGTCGGTTAGTCGGTTAGAGTCAATTTAGGATAATTAGTTATTTTTCTATTTTTGTAATCTCATCCCTCCTATATAAAGGGATGATTGTCCATTGTTTTAGACAGTTCAGTATTTTACAAAAAATTGAGATTTATTCTCTATCTCTCTCCTCTCTCTAATTTATCTCCCTCCCTGCGTGATCTTCACGTTCTTCCCCCCCTAATCCCTCGTTCCCAACAAGTTTTCTTCTTCTCAACCCCTCCAATTTATTCTTCCACCAAAATCCACCAACAAAATTATTATTACGCTGTCGCCGAATTTCCGATTTGCATCATTTGGTATCAGAGCATGGCCTACAGTTCGTCCTCACGATCTGACGATCCGTCCAGGCATTTGCGCCGACACACGACGAAACACCATCATTCGTCGGAACAGAAACGACGAGCCGAAGAAGCATACAACAAGGAGATGGACGCAATGCGTGATTTCCGGTCCAAATGTCAAGAATTCGAGTCCAAATGTCGAGAAATGATAGCTGATTTCAAGGCTATGTGCGCCGCCAAATCAAAGGCTCCAACGACACCAACCACCGAAGCCGCTATCCCGAGCCGTGACGAAGAAAACCTCGCTGTGGAGGAAGATTCGATCGCTGTCCGGACCGGTTCAAAGGGAAAAAACAACGAAATACTTGCTGTCCAGGTATTTTCAGATCTGCGTTCGTTGAAAAAAGCGGTTTCAGGGCCACATACGACCCTTCCGCAGGTTCCCGACGACATCCCCCTACCCCCGGCCTCTCCCGTCGCAACCCTCGCACCTCCGACGACCCTCCTCGCCCCACCACCACCTCCCGACTCCACCCCCGCGCCACCAACCACACCCGTTGCACCCGTGCCCCCTCCCGCTGCACCTGCAACCCCTGTCCCAGCCCCATTGACGCCAACCTCGACCTCCCCGACCCTCGCCTCGGCAACCTTCCCCACCACCCCAGGACCCATCGCAATACTCCCCCCCCCCCCGCCCTTCTCCCCTTCCAATCCTCTCCCCGCCGCCGCAGCCCTTCCCTCCCCCTTCCTTTCCCACCCTGCCGCCCAACCTTCCTGTCCCTCTCTTCTCCCTTCGCCGCCAGTAGCCTACCTCTCCCCCTCCTGCCTCTCTCCCATCGTGTCGATACCCTGTTCGACCCACACCCACCACTCATCGTCGTCTTACGCCCCGCCCAGTTTCCCTATCGCCTGACCCCCAACGCCTATCCCTCCTACTCCTTTCCCTACCGCCACCGTCGCTATCCGTTCCCCCGCGCCACCTCTCTACCCCTCGCCGTCGCCGCTGGACCAGCCCTACCGCTGCCACCTTGGTGTTCGACCACTCAACCCGCCACCCCTGCTTTGGTGTGTACCTGCAACGCTGCCCCTCCCCAACAGGGTCAACCCGGCCCGCCACTCGCGCGACGATTGCAAGCAGCCACCGCCTTGCCGCAGCAGTGCCCCACCGTCAAGGTCCTTCGCCAGTGCGCCGCCGCCGCCCTTTGATAGAATACCTAGCGAGTCCCTCAACCGAATCCCTTGGAACAAGGGATATGATTTGGAAAAATTGCAGGAACTTCCCTAGATCTAAAACCTTTGATATAAAGGTTAAGATAAATGGGAATGTAAGGGGAGACAATTTAAGTGAAGAGGTAGAAAATTTGCAGTCGTACCCATGAAATCAGAAAGATTATAAACGTAACGTGAAAAAGAAGCGAAAATGGGAGATTCGACCCACAAGCCATGTGGAAATTCTCCATCAACAGCCCGAAGCTCAAGCAATTCGTCGGGAGACGAATTCTTAAAAGCGGAGGAGAGTTGATGCAGCGTGGAACAGAAATATAAGGCCGTATTTTTATTTACGTTTATTTGAGTCGTCGAATTTTAATTTAAAATAACGAGATCGCGTGTGATCTCCAAATTAGTAGTCGATTTTAAATTTGAATTTCGAATTAGTCAGTTAGTCGGTTAGAGTCAATTTAGGATAATTAGTTGTTTTTCTATTTTTGTAATCTCATCCCTCCTATATAAAGGGACCTCCTATATAAAGGGATGATGGTCCATTGTTTTAGACAGTTCAGTATTTTACAAAAAATTGAGATTTATTCTCTATCTCTCTCCTCTCTCTAATTTCTCTCCCTCCCTGCGTGATCTTCACGTTCTTCCCCCCCTAATCCCTCGTTCCCGACGAGTTTTCTTCTTCTCAACCCCTCGAATTTATTCTCCCACCAAAATCCACCAACAAAATTATTATTACGTCGTCGCCGAATTTCCAATTTGCATCATTGCACCTGCGATCTGTGGGTCGCTGTCTCTCATCCTACGGGTTGCCACCCCCTATCATGTCGCCCCTCAACCTGCGGGTTGTTGCCCCTCCTGTGTGTCGCCCCACCTCCTGCGGACCGCAACCCAGACGTGGTTGCAGACTGATACAGTCTGATTTTGACCGGAAGCCGTGATTTCGGGCATTTAAATCGCAATTTCCGACCTGAGCATACAACAAGGATTGAAGAGGATGGTTGTATGAGTCTACACGTACAACCACTCCTCCATATGATTGTGTAGACTCGCTCAGAGTAGTCTACTCCCTAGTCTAGTTCTGGATTTTCAGCAATTGTTTATCATGCCCGAGAACAAGGTTAACATGTTTTCGTCGTCCGGTGCCTTCAAGGACCCGGCTCCCATCGTAAAGATGGATGGGACCAACTACGAGGTTGTGGTCTGTGCAGCTTCGCACCCTTACAGTGACATAACAAGGAGCACATTTTAATGATTCAGAGCGACAGACAAGACTGGGGTTAATGCTTTTTGGAAGCAAGATGATGCCCATGCACGGATTTGGCTCTCATGGACGGTCACCACAGAGATTGCCAATGACATTGTTAATCAGCCAGCCAAGCTATGCAGGACATCCTAACTGACACATATGGGCAAGCCAAGAATGAGAGCAAGATCCTCCAGTTGCAGTATGACATGTTCTCGACCAAACAGAATGATCGGCCTCTTCATGCTCACTTCTTACATCTTCGAGGCATGTTTGAGCGAGTCCTTAGCTTTATGCCCATTATTACCAGCATTAAGCAGCAGCAGGCACACCGGAATGCCACTATGACAGGAGTCTTCCTGTCATCTCGACTCTGAGTACAATGTCGCATGTACTCAGCTGCCTACTAAAGAGACGGTACCACCAATGGATGAGGTCTACAAGAGGCTGAGCAGAATCACTACTTCATCCACTACCATGGTCCAAACTCCCTCTACGATAGTAGTTTCTCGTGGCAGAGGGGGTACTTCACAGTTTCGCGGACAAGGATCATGCAGTCGAGGAGGAGGACGTCAGCGTGGCCCATGCACACACTGCCACCGTCCAGATCATTCGAAGGAGACATGCTATCTGAAGCATAGGTATCATGTGTCTGCTCGTGTAGCTGAGTAGATAGAGACTACTCTGGCTCCCTCCCATGATGCGAGGTGTGACGATATTGCCTCAAGATTGAGATAAATGATGACTACAATGCCCACCCCAGTTGCAGGACCTTCAGATGTTGCAGCTATTGCCAGAGCTTTTATGAGTTCAACAGGTATTGCCTATATCCTTAACAGTTGTAGCAGCTCCAATTTGATTGATTGGATCTTGGACTCCGATGCATCTCATAATATGCGTGGAGATCGAGCACAGTTTAGTTAATATATATCTATCCCTCCTAGTAGAACAGTGGTGATTGCAAATGGGGTTCTGCTGGTCAGGGGAAGATTGTCCTAGCACCCTCAATGCGCTTGCAGAATGTCTTGCATACTCCAGCATTTCAGATGAATCTTTTGTCCATTAGTCAGATTACAAAAGATTTACATTACTATGCCACATTTGACACATCTTCTCTTGTGTTTCAGGACATACTCACGGGCAGGGTCATTGGAAGTGGCTGTGAGCAGAGAGGACTTTACAGACTGGTCCAACCTCCTTTTGTTGGTGATGCTACTATTCCTACTGGGTCAGTCTCTCCGTTCATGTGGCAACTTCGCTTTGGGCATCTTCTTCTGAGAAGCTACATCATGTCCTTCCTCGGATATCAACTCGTACTACACTAGAATGTGAGGCATGCCAGCTCGGAAAGCATCATCGTTCCTCTTTTCCAAGTAGTCAGAGTCGTCACAACAGTCAGTCGTTTGAGTTTTTTCATTTTGATATTTGGAGTCCTATTCGTGTTCCTGATCGTCAGGGGCATCGATTCTGTCTAGTCGTTGTAGATGATTTTTCAAGGCTCTCGTGGGTTTTCTTGTTAAAGAATAAGTCTAATGTTGGTTATGTTCATTAAATCATTTCTTGTCGAAATAAAGAAATTTTTTTCATGTGAAGTTTATCCGCAGTGAGAATGCCTTGGAATTCTCCACATTACAGCTATCTGACTTCCTCAAATCTCTCGGTATTGTTCATCAATCTTCTTGTGTGTACACATCTCGATAGAATGGCATTATTGAACGCAAACACCATCACCTCCTTGATGTCACGAGGACCTTTTTTATTCAGAGTCGTGCTCCTCACTCGTTCTAGGGTGATGCAATTCTCACAGCATGCTACTTAGTGAACCGTGTTCCATCCACGGTCCTTGGAGAATAGGTTCCTTTCTCGATTGCATTTCCCGAGAAGGACCACTTCTCCCTTACTCCCAGGATCTTTGGGTATGTGGTCTTTGTGCACAACTTTACTCCTGGTCGTGATAAGCTCTCTACAAGAACTGTCAAATGTGTGTTCGTTGGCAATTCTCGTACCCAAAAAGGGTATAGATGTTTTGATCATATACGGATAAAGTATTATGTGAATGTTGATGTCACATTTTTTGAGTCTATTATATATTTCTCTCTTACAGGAGACAGATTGTCTAGCTCTGACTCTGGTGAAGATGTTTTTGTTCCACCACCTCCTTTACTTCCACCACCACCTCCTCAAGTTGAGTCCCGATCATCTCCTTCACAACCACTTCCTCCACCACCGCCTACCCTGACACAGTTTCTACCATGATTTTACATTCGCAGGCTCTCTACTTGTTCATCTGATCATGCGCCTTACCTGTCATCCAACACGCCTCAGGTATGTACTAAACACATTGTTTCTACCGATGGCACTTGTGACATGCGTGTACCACAAGGCACTTTACAGGAGGAGCTGATACCAGAGACCAGAGAGGCTGATACCCATGATGTGCCTATTGCCTTGAGGAAGCCACGTCGTACCTATGCCCCTTATCCCTTAGCTGCTCATGTTTCCTTGGATTATCTTTCTGAAGAGTACAGGAAGTTTGTAATGGGACTCTCTGCGGTCACTACCCCACAAATTTACCAGGAGGCAGTCAGGTGCCTCTATTGTGGGGGTGCAAATAAATCTTTACGGTGAAGCAACGGGCAGATGGTAGTGTAGATTGCTACAAGGCAAGGCTTGTTGTAAGAGGGTTCACCCAGATATATGGGGTGGACTACCAGGCTACCTTTTTACCAGTGGCTAGACATTCGACATTACATGTTCTTCTATCAGTTGTTGTGACTCAAGACTGACCTCTTTACCAACTTGATGTGAAGAATCCGTTTCTATATGATGATCTACAGGAGGAGGTGTACATGCAGCAGCCACCAGGTTTTGCAGCTGAGGGGGAGTCTCAGAAGGTGTGCAGGCTCCACAAGGCAATTTACAGCATGAAGCAGAGTCCGAGAGCTTGGTAACATAAGCTCTCAGAGTTGATAGAGCACCAGGGTTTGTGCAGTCCACTGCGGATCATTCACTTTTTGTTCAGAGGACACAGAGAGGTATCATTTCCATTCTTGTATATGTTGATTTTATTGTTATGGGTGATGATGAGCAAGGTATCCAGGTTAAGGAGTTCCTAAGTTGGCAGTTTGTGACTAAGGACCTTGACAGTCTTCGTTACTTCCTTGGATTAGAGTTAAGCAAGAACCAACGTGGTTTGGTGATGATCCAAAGGAAGTTTATGACTGATCTCCTTCTTGAGACAGGTATGACAGGGTGCAAGTCTGCTACTACCCATATGGATATGAGCATGAGATTATATGATGATGACACTAAGAAGGGAGATAAGAGGAGATACATGGAGCTTGTTGAGAAGCTCCTCTATGCTGCTATCACCAGGCCAGACATATCATTTGTTGTGAGCAAGGTGAGCAAGCTCATGAAGCATCCCAGGAAGGTACATATGGATGTGGTCTAATCTGATTTTGAGATATGTGAAGACTTCACCAGGTACTAGCCTTATATTCAGCAGAGGTACATCTCTTGGGGTGACAGCTTGCGCAGATGCAGATTATGCAGGATGTCCTAGAGATAGGAAGTCTACATCTGGCTTTGCGATGTTTGTTGGGAGCTCACTCGTGTCATGGAAAAGCAAGAAGCAGACAGTTGTTGCTAGGTCCAGCGCAGAGTCTGAGTACAGAGTCATGGCTCAGGTGACCATAGAAATGATGTGGGTTAAATTGATTTTGATTGATCTTGCAGTTGAGGTACCTCTTCTCATGCAACTTTTATGTGACAATCAGGCAGCTCTTTTTATTGCTAATAATCTGGTATTCCATGAACGAACCAAGCATACGCATAGAGGTAGATTGCCACTATACCAGAGACATGATCCAGAAAGGACTCATATCCACCTCCCATGTCGCTACAGGAGATCAGACGATCGATATATTCACCAAAGCTCTTGCTAGAGGTCCATTCCAGAGCTGCCGTTCCAAGCTGAGCATGATAGACATATATGCTCTAGCGTGAGGGGGGTGTTGAGATATTTGGATCCCATTATATCTATTTCTTATTCTTATATCTCTCGTGTACCTCTTATGTAATTTACCCAGGGCTTTTCTCCTATATAAGAGAGCCCTAGGTCTTCTATGATAAACATGTCATTCTATTTTCCAACAATTGTACCTACAATGAAGATGAATACAGTACTTGCATAAGGGTTTTGAAGAGTTTTTTTCTAAACTTTAGGGGGTGAGGCACCTTTAAGTGATGCTCACCCAAAATAGACCCCTTTTATTGCTCAAAATTTAGTTACATGTTTACAGTCCAGTCGTTACATAGATTCCTCGATAAAAGTACAATGTTCTCCGCATAATATCTCGAACCCCTGAAGGTTGTCGCATTACTCGATAGCCAAATAGCCCAGCATGTCGCAAAATTTCGTGTGTGATTCATCTTTGTACGATAAAAAGGAGTGCTAAGGGATTTCCGAGAAGCCGCCAAATTAGACGCATCAAGCCAAGTGATCTTCTGTTGATCCCAAACCCCTTTCACCTTGCAACATTTAAAAAATGTAACCGACATTCTCTTCCTCTTGTTCACAAATTGAGCATGTGACGTCCACATTTGGTATCATGCGAGTGCGTAGTTTTTTCATCATTAGCCTCTCGCGTCGAAGAAGCCAAGCGAAAATCTTAATCTTCAATGCCATTTTTGTTTTCCATATTAAATTTCAAATTCTAACTACAGCAGCGTCCAGCATCTCCAGCCTCTCAATCAAATGGTGATAAACCTCTTTGACGGAGAAGCAACTACCCAATTTTCAGTGATCTCTACCACGGCTAGGACCTCGCACTCCCTATAGCATCTCCAACAGCATGCCAAGTTCCAATATTCTCGCCTCCGATAAGGGGCATGAAAATAACGGCACCCAAGCTCCCATATCGTCGTTAGACAGGGACCAAGCTTCAGCCAATGAGATTAGCTTGTCTGCATCCAACTCAAAAGGCCTTGGAAACTTAACACAGAGTGGATCACCCCCCAACCACGCATCAATCCAAAAACGAAATATAGTACCATCCCCCAATACCGGTTGCAGGAGTAGCTCAAGCTCACATTTCCACGCGCGCGCACGCACACATATATTCTTCCAAAAAGTGGACAAACCTCCTGATAATTTCCTCCTCGACGCCATTCCATCGTGGCCCTCGTAAATTGATCTTAAGAGAATGCAAACCAAGCCCTCACCAGGGCCCCAGATGTGCATTACCCACTTAGATAGCAGGGCTTTGTTCATCTACAACCTTAAAACTCCCAAACTACCATGTTTGCAAGGTCTAGCCACCATATACCAAGAGACTGAGGCAACTCCCCACTTATCATGCCCAAACGACGACCAGAAAAATTTTCTCATGATGCCCCCAAACCTATGTCTAATTTTTTGGGGGAGCATGCACACCGACAGGTGGAACAAGGGTATCACCGGTAGCACCATCTTGAGGAGCACGAGCCTCCCTCATAGAGAAAGCATTCTCGCCTTCCAGCCCGCCAATTTGTTTTTGAGATTTTCAATCAACGGGATCTACTGCTCCATTTTAGGTCTGCCAAGCATAAGGGGAATTCCCAGATATTTCATCGACAAGGACCGTTGTGAAGTGTCAAGAATGGAGGAGCATTGTTGACCTCAGAAGCCCCCATAAGGGCCATACCAAAGGCAACAAATGTTGATTTAGCGGTATTCAACCTTAGGCCAGAGAAGCCGCCAAAAATATCCATGAGAGCAGCAGTCACTTTCACCTCCAACAAACCACCCTCAATGAAAAGGATGGTATCATCCGCGTATTGTATAATTGTAGTAGGGGGCGGAGATGTTGCCTCGGTATAACACTTGATAATTCAATTTGCACCGTGAATCTGGATATAATATCTAAAGAGTCTACCACGATCAGGAATAATAGAGGGGCACTGGGATACCCTTTCTGAACCCCATGTTGGGGTTGGAAAAACCCCCCTCGCAGCTTCCCATTAACTACCACCGAAGAAAAGATGTGGTAATGCAGCATTTCATCCACCAGGTAATTCATACTTGAGGGAAACCACATTTATCAAGAGCCTACCACAGAAACTCCAATCTAAGCTAGTGTAAGCTTTAGCAAAGTTAACTTTCTAGAGAAAACCAGAAGTTATGTTCCCCTTCTATTCGGTGAAGATTTCCATAACTGTAATCAAATAATCACACATAAATCTACATGGGACAAATGCAAGGCCTTAAATGTCGGTTTCAGTCACCATTTCGGTATCGACCAAAACAGAATTTCGGTAGAATTTCGGTGGAATTTCGATCGAAATTTCGGTCATTTCGGTCATTTTTTGTACTAGGACCCCCATATTTCGGTCATTTCGGTCGAATTTCGATTTCGACTGGATATCGATATTCGACAGAAATTCGATCGAATTTCGCTGAAATTGAGGCCATGGACAAATGTTGATGCAAACAAAAAGATTTGAAACTGTAGAGAAATAATTTTGGGTGGAAGAATTTTAGAGAGGGGAGGAAGAGAATTGAGAACGCGGCGGCTGCGGAGGATTTTGGAGATGAACTGCAAAGATCGCGTCGAGGGAGAGATAGAGACAAAGAGAGATAAACCAAATTTTCATATATCCTGAACTGTCCTTTACAATAGACTACGATCCCCTTTATATAGGAGGGGAGGAATTACAAAATAGAAAGAAATTTGAATTCAAATAAAATCATACTCGATCCTAATGAACTCTAACCGATTCTAATTGACTCTTAACTAATTTTATCTACCAAAAAAGTTGATATTACAATCTCAATTTATTTAGATAAAATTAGCAAGCTAAATAAAATAACAAATTAGGAACGAAAATTCCTAATTTGAAAAATCTCCAAATCAGTCTTTTCTTCAATTCGGGTTTCCCTGCCAATTTGGGAATGATTGCATCAAATGTCATCTGAAGTTGACCGATAATCCGTTGCAGGACTGCATTTAGTCAGTTCGCAAGAATCTTCGCCACAATCAAGTACACCCTATTTGAAAGAGTAATGGGTATGTACTCTTCCACTGTGTCCCCACCATCACCTTTAGGAATTACAATAAGCAAGGCTCTGTTAGTACGTTCGAAACCAGCACAACCGGTCCAGAACTCGGAGATAAGTTCCAAAATGTTCGGTTTCACTATTTTCCAAAACACCTTCTGGAAGAATATCAGAAATCGCCTGGGCCTAGGGTGGCATCCTAATTAAGATCAAAAATTGCATGCCACACCTATTGTTCACTGAACTCCCTAATTAGGTCCTCAACTTGAGATGGAGATATCTGTGATGCCTCTTTGCTTGACCATCTTCGAGGTAAGTTATCGACTCTCCTACTAGCACGCCTAAAGAAATCCGCCAAGGCTTTTCCAAGTTGGTTATCCCTGCTAACCACCGCAATCCCAATTCGTTGTTCCTTAATGAGGTTTCTCCTCCTTCTACCACTAGCCAAGGCATGAAAAAGAATCGTATTTGTGTCACCTTCCCTTATTCAGGTCGCATGTGATCTCTGTCTCCAGTCCATAGCCGACTTCTTATCCTCTTCTAGCAAAATGGCCTCCTGAGTTGCTCTAGGAAGCACCTCCTCCTGCACAAGTGGTCTAGAGTCCTCCAGCCTATCTAATCTGTCAACCTCAGCATGAGCCTCCATCTTTCTTTGGAATCTGTCTCTATGAATTTTGACTTAGAGCATCATCAAATCCTCTTTAAGCTTTCTCAATTTGTACTCTACTCGGTTTAACGTAGGGCCCTCACAGTGGTAACCACACCATTTGCCAGTTAACTAATCTCTGAACCCAAGTTCACTGAGCCATAATCGTTCAAATTTGAAGTAGGCAGACACACGTGGATCCTCCCCTGAGCACCACAGCAACGGTGTATGGTCAGAACATGTTCAAGGTAAACCTCGCACCTCAGCAAGATGGAACCTTTGGAGCATCTCAAGTGAAGCCAACAATATGTAAATACGAGATCGAGTAGACGGATTTCTCTACGTATATTTGCAGCTTCTCGCATCCAAGATTTCAAGATGCAAGTCCCCCAGAGTTTCCCAAAACCTCTCCGAGTTCGAGTCCCTGCAGCCCACAACACAAAGTTTGTCTGCATCAAGAAGGGTGCAATTGAAATCCCTACCGATCAGCTAGGGTGCATACAACAAGGTAAATATAGCATTCTGAAGCTCCATCCAAACTACATCCTTACCAACATGGGTCGGAGTACCATACACTGAGGAGACTGCAAAGAGAAAGTCGTCAGCTTTTCTCTTCAGCAAAACCATCACCACCCTTGTCTCAACAAGAAGCCAATGTTCTCGAATAACTCATTATTCCATCCAATCAAGATACCGCTAGTACTCCCAGTGGCATTCACAACCAGCACCTCAAACAATCTACGCCCCCCACGCTTTTCCAGGTCGATGCATCACTGGAGCTCAATTTCATTTCCTGGAAAAGAGCAATGTTTGCCATCCATTTAAGAGATCGAAAATGACCTTCCTTTTAAGTTGAGCCTCGAATATTCCAAGAAAGATATTCATTTAGGGATAGAGATGGAACTCCCGGATGCAAATACCCCGACAATGACCACCAGCTCCGCCGTCAACGTCGGGAAATCAAAAAATACATGTGTGTCACCGTTTACCAGGAGAGGAGGTGCAAGAGGCACATTGAAGGGTTTATCCCTCTCCGACCTCGGGTGTTTTCTATTCCTCTCCCCTTCTTCAGGTTCGGAAGGCGATGGCGACATCCCACAAGCAGCACTCCTCCCTCTACAATGATTTCTACAAGTGAGTTGCCGAACGTCTTTCCTCACAACAAAAGAGGAATTAATCCTCCCAACCAAGTCCTTAGAAAAAAAAAGGAAAAGGGTGTGTATCACCAGGGTGCTCCAAGTTGGGTCCTTGGTCGAGTTGATCTGCCCAAATAAGTGGATCCTGTAAGAAAAAATCCGAACTAGGCAAATATAATAGCAAATTCCCGGGTTCACTAACTTTATTTTGCATCATCGAACCGTCACCCTTAAGATTTTTATGTCACCCAGTCCCACGAAACGAGGGGTAATGTCTTGCGCCTTCTCGCCTCTCGAGAACGATGGTTCGATTTCTGAAGAGGAACGTGGAAGATTTCGGAGATCATCAACGACGACTGAAAAGTGCCTCGGCTACCCTTGTTAATTCAACCGGATTAGTGATCGAATTAAGTTTTGTCGTTCGTTGCAGTCAGGTGATCGAAGACTTATCAAAAACCACTCAGATTTAATTTTCGATTAAATGCAAAAGGCAGATTTATTATACTTGGACAAGCCCAAGGTCGAACTCAGGGAGGCAGCTGTCTCCTTAGGTAAATTTTCAGTTAATCTTGATGTCAGATTTTCAGAAGAATATTTTTGGTGTTTTTATGCCCTTTTTTATGCAATGAAGGAAAACAAAATGCAATTTCGAGTCAAAATTTAAGTGAAACCACGAATGATAGTCAAATGAAGTCCAAAATTAATAAAACTTGGCCAGAAGATGATATGCGATGAGACTAAGCTACTGTAATTTTTTTTTGAAATCTCAGCCATGGCCGGTCCCAAGCCCGGGTAAATGAGGAGGGTTGCGCGTTAGGTAGCCGACAGCCAGCGCAGGAGAGATAAATTCGTAAATAGTGTTCTTAAAGTTCTTCTAAGAACACTATTTATGAATTTATCTCGAAACCGTTCGGATCTTTTAAACATGGATTTCCCTACTTAATTGTGGGAAAAGGCTTTGTTGTTGTTGTTGTTGTTGTCTAGCTACTGTAATTTTTTGGAATTTTTAAACTATGAATGAATTAAAAATGAATTTAATATGAATGTAAGGTAGTTTTTGCAAAGTTAATTTTAATAAAGACCAAAGCACATAATTTTTAGATATAAAAATTATCCTAGATGTATCTATGTGAGAGGAATACAAGAAAATTAATAGACCCAAAGGGTGATGTAAATTGGATCTATTAAAAATAAATCAGGCAAAAGACTAATGAATTTATTCAGGCCTCGTGATGCGTGCAAATGATTTGATGTTTGGGCACAGTGTAGAACAACGTAAATTAAGTCTAATGTGATTTTATGGTGATTTTTGGAGCAACAAATAATTTATTAATTAATTAAAAGCACACAGTAGGCAAATTATGTCAATTTCCACAAGAATAATAATATTAAAATCCTTGATGCTCACAAAAATACGACACGTGTCTCAAAAGATAAAGCGCAAGTTAAACTAGAACATGCAATTTTTGGAAGTTAAAAACGATGATAAATGGATGCCTAAATATGCGTGCAAACACAGGGACCAAAATGCAAGACAGAAATTAAAATTGCTTAAAATAAAACGTGCATACAGGGACTAAAGTGCAAATACCTATAATGCAAAGGGTATGGATGCAAAATTTCCATAAGGACATGTGCTCCTCATGTGACGCGCCTGGCAGGGACTGATTTGCAATTCTGGAAAGTTGCAGGGGCCTCGGAGAAATTTACCCGGTCCACACGTGAGGAACACGTGAGGAGCTAGGCTCGGGAGGCGTAGGAGGTTCGGACGTTGGCTCGGAGTCTCTGGAGGTTCGGGCGTGCTTCGGGTACTCCGAGCCTAGGGTCGGGGAAGAGGCTCGGAGGGCGCTTCGTGGCGACTGTCGGACCGTTAGATCTGGAGAGATCCAACGGTTGCTGGAGTTGAACGCATGGCGCGCTTAGGGACCGTCAGATCAGGATGATCCAACGGTGGTGGTAGCGGGCGATGTGGCTTCCTTTGCTCCGTCAGATCAAGAGAGATCCAACGGAGGCTGATGCGGTCGATGTGGCGTGATGCGGGTCGTCCGATCCTCGCGTGATCGGACGGTATCTGGAGCTCGAAGGCGATGGCGACGTGGCAGATGGTGGACCGTTAAATCAAGAGGATCCAACGGTGCCTGGGCGTCGTCTCCTCTGGGTCGCCGCCTCCTGCGGCGGACTTGACGGGGATCCGGTGAAGGGGGTTTGGCTCCGCCGTCCTTCCCCGTGGTCGGTGAAGCTTGTTGGTGGCTCCTGGTTAGCTCGGATCGATCGTAGATGCGTCAAGAAGCCGCCGGGATGTCTGAGGGAAGCGGAGGCAGTCCGGAGGACAGCGGGGATGAAGCTCGAAGGAGCTCCGGCAAGACGTCCGATCAGTGACGTAGATGATACCTACAGCATTAGTGGGTGCCAGAAAAGATGCGCTCGTGCTCGTGGGGGTGCAAGGGGTGTGTGAGAGGTCTGGGAGCGAAGCGAAGGGTGACCGGTGGTCTTCTTCCGCCGTAAAGGCGGAGCTGTGGTCGGAGAGGGTGCGACGTGTCGTGGGGACGAACAAAGGGGTGCGCGAAGATCAGAGCTCCAAGGCGGAGCTCGGTGGAAAGTTGGTGGAGAGCGGTGTCAATCGAGGATGGTGGAAAATTTAAGAGAAAAACAAAGGAAAACAAGAAAATCGGAGGAGGAATGGAGGGATCTACCTAGGGGTTAGAAGCTCGGAGGATGCTTCCGATCGTCGCTCGAGGGTCGGTAAAGGGCCCAAGCTCAAGCAGCTTGTCGAAGGAGCTGCGACACGACGTGGCTATGCCGTGGATCTCGCGGAGGTGAAGACCTGTCGTCGCTCACTTTCACTCGCAATTGTTGTCACCAATGGATAGCTAGGAGTTCTAGGATGCCTCTCGCTATGGCGGATAGGGTCGAAGGTGGCCAGAGGCTGGTTATTTATAGGGAAGAGATGGAGGTGCAGGTGATGGAGAGGGTGGTGTGCGTGAAGTTGCGGAGCGAAGGAGAGGGCGTCATGGGGATCATGGGTGCTGGCGAGGATGGTGGAGGTCGGGGCTACGTCGTGGGGGCGTCGATGGGCGGAGATGGTGGTTGTAGTGGTGCCAAAAATAGAAAGGGGAAGAAGGCGATGCGAGGTGGGCGACGTGCGCGAGGAAGACAGTCGAAGGTGGAAGACGACGTCGTGGCCATTGGATCTCGCGATCCAACGGCCACGAGATGGGCGTGAGGGAACAGGTAGGATTAGATCATGCGGGTCAGATCGAACCGCGATGGTCAAGCCACGTGGCGGACGGAGTGTGAGGCGGAGATGAACGGCATGGATTAGGTCTGGGATGATGATCCAAGGGTCGGGATTTAGGGGAGATTGAGCGGCTGAGATGAAAGCTCATGGAGGGTGATCGAACGGTGTGGAGTGCGCTACGTGGCGTAATGAGATGAGGGCGCTGGTGAGCGGCCCAGATGCGATCTGGGCCTTGATCAGGCGGTCGAGATTTGATGCAGCGTGGATGGCTGGGATTTGGAAGGAGATGAAGCCATCGGATGGTTAAGAATAAGAGGCGCTTGGCGCGTTATGAGTGGGCCGCGTGGCGCAACCAGAGGACGTCACGTGGCCCAATCTGATTGGCTGAGGAAGAATGTGAAATAAGAGGGAGAAAATGGCCAAATTTGGAGAAACTCAAAACATGAAAGTTGTAGATCTCTCGATGAGATCTACAAGTTTCATGTTGACCAAAAACGGAAACGATGTCAGATAAAGTGATAAAATACAAGGGTACAAATATACATACATATAGTATACAATGGGGGCCCAAAACCCAAATTTTGTATACGAGCTCCGATTTAAATGAAATTGGTCTCATTTTGAAGGTCTATGAATGTGTATTAATTTAAAAGTGAGTCGACCTAAATCGGACACTGTGTGAGAGAGATATGTGCATTCTAAGGTCCATGGTCTCCAACTTGGTTTGGGGTTTTATTTGTAAATTTTACAAGTTAGCATTTTTCTGGTATTTTTCTTGTATTATTGTTAGTAATATATACAGTATAGAGTGAATTTATGGAGTATAAAATATATACATATAGGTGATTTTTATAGGTGGATTTGGCTTCTTATTTGATGCAGATGTAAATGCTAAAATGCAGATGTTATCAATGCATGCATGAATGCTAATTATGCAATATTGGTGGAAATATGCTCCTAATTACTCGGGAACAAACCTCTATTTTCAATTAAAGAGTGATGAATCACATATTCATCAATGACCAAGGCAGGACGTCGTACCTCTATTGTAAACCTATCTTGCGAGCGAACATGTCCTAAGTTGGAGGCGTTGCAGAGGTGATGATATCCTCCAAGAAACGTGGCCCACCTCGGCATTCACCATTGTTGGCAACTCCACGACCGAACAAGGGCCACTAAGACTAGCACATCAGCTAACCCACCCGATAGAAGGCCAGCGGAAACACTGGAAAGAACCTCGACCACCCTCCCAACTGATGTTGAAGCTATGAAGTTGTGGTCCCGAGCTCGAAGTGGCAAACCCTAAACTACCACCAGAGTCACATGGTTCTAAGATAGAAGCTCATCTTGAAATCGAGAGCTGCGTTAAAGAATGTTGGGTTCATCCTTTCCTCCTGCAAGGAGAAAATCAATCAGAGATGGTTCACCTCCACGAGCAATTGCCATGTGATTGTGTAGGAGAAGAAAATCCCCCAAGAAATCCTTATTGAGACTCTCCTGGACAGCATCCCGAAATGAGACACCATCACGGATGACACATGAGTCCACCTCGAATGCTAAGATTTTGTTACGGGGACCTTGCCTAACCCAAGAAATCGGAACTTTGTCATTGAATAGCAGCAGATTGTCATTTGTCCCTTGAAACCTTCTTTCACCATATTCCAGTCGTAGTGCACTAAAAACGTCGACGAACGGATTTGCCACACCGGAAGAAAATGATGTCTCCCTTGCAAAGCTTCGCAGTGTAACCCTCATGATCACATCAGAAGCAAAAGCCACTACCACCAAGGATGTATTCGGAGGGAGGGGCCATCCGCTCAAGCTCTGTGACGAACCCGATGCGAACGTCGTCTGCTCTGAACAAGATGCCACTCCCTGACTTCCAAGCATCCCTCCGCACACCACCTTTGCTTTCACTGCCACGACTCGCATTCTCCCTCGTTTTCCATCCATCTAGACCGGCCCCCCACTCGTTATCCCACTCGCTCTCTCGTTCTTGCACGTGCTCACTCTCCCTCGAACGCTCGCTCTCCCTCATGTGCTCTCTCTCCCTCATGCATTCACACCAAAAACCTATATCAAGTTTTGAGGAGTTGTTAAACATTGATGATTAACATGGATGGGGTTGTGATGGGAGGGATGAGTTTAACGGAGAAGGGAATCTTTTATGGTAACAAAAGTACAAAGTCTTTATTTAATCCTAGCTGTTGGACTGTTCTGATGGTCACCATTGGTTCACAGCATCAATGATTATATTCGGCTCCTCAGTTTTCCCTTAACTTTAGTTGTTTATTATATACATTTTCATTGTTTTACACAGCAGCATTGACAATCTAATAAAATTTTAATTTGAAAATGGCATCTATTGCCATGTACCGTGTTATGTGTTTGATTTAGAAAAGTTACTGCTCGAAAGTAACCAAGTGAAAATCAGGTTATTCGTTCAGAAAACACCAGGAAAAAGAAGAGAAGTAGAGCACGAGAAATTGTAAGAATAAGCACTGATGATAATACTTATAACATGAAATTTATGAATAACACCGGCAGATAATTTTGTAAGATTTACCTGCAAACGCAATCTCTGGAAGAATAGGGGGAGGAAAGGAAGTAGAAACCTTTGCAGCGGCAAAAAATTCCAGACTATTTCTGAATACCTGCTTGTAGAAAACATTGTAACTAAATTAAGAACATTTAGATGCACAGTGGCATTCTTTTAAGTTATTTGTAGAGGGAATATATGTAGTCATAAAAAGGAAATTGATATGAAAATGATGGTATCGAATAAAAAACTAGTGCAATACCAAGAAAAGATAAAATGATAGACATTTTTAAAGGGAATCGAAATCGATTGATAATATTTAATTAATGCTCCCCAATTAGAAACAAGAGAAGTAATTGATGAACATACATGTGGGCTTGACTTGAGGAATGCTGAAGAATAATTTCTACTCGCTAAGAAACCATTGAACATGGCATTGCCTCATCTGGATATAACTAAGCATATCTGTTTGGTGGCTAAGAATCCACGAAGTCAACTGCACATTATAGGCATGGTTTTTGTTTGATTATATTGATACAATGAACTTAAATGTTTGACACTTGATCCTAGTACCTGTTTCTTTCACTTATCATTATATGTATCTCATTGTATATATTTTTACAATAGGCATATTTGTGCATTGGCCGTTTTACCATGTTTAAGGTCAGGAAGCTACGTATAAAATCTAGCATTTAAGTTCCAAATAAAAAGATGTGAACCATTGTCACCCACAAATCTAACATTTTCTCTTTTTTTATAAAGGAGAGGGTGAGATCCCGAGATGGGATTCATCACAAAGGTTGTATTAAAGAATAACCAAAAGAATATACAGATGTCCAAGCCGAAGCAAGGAAACGGAATTGAGCAAGTACATTCTTAGGATAGAAATGCCGGCCCCTAAAAATCAGATCATTCCTCACTCGCCACATAGACCAAAGGAGGGCAAAAATTGGAGATGTATCCTCCTGTGAGTTTCCGCACGTTGATCTGATAACCTCCAGAACATCCTGCAATCACCAATCCTGAGCCAACACACGTCTGCCCCACCCCACACACACACAGTTATCGATGTTCTGCAATTCAAGTGATCTATGACCTCATGTTGATCGCCACATCTGTCACAAAACTTATCCCCAGTATGCAGCAACTTATCTCTCCTCATCTTGGTGAGTAGACGACCATGCCTAAGCAGCCAAAGGAAAACCTTGATTCTTTATGGGATTTTACAGCTCCAAATGATTATGCAGTCATGTGCAAGATCCTCCTGGGCCGCAACTTCACTACAGGAGAAGAATTGGTAAGCCTTCCTAACAGATAATGTGCCACGATTCTAAAAGAAATGATACATTCCTTCCGTTGGGCCCTCCACATCAGCCAGATCACCAAGCCGCGCACTGAATTCATTTAACTGTTGGTCGGAGAAAGATCCATCAAAGCAAGGGCTCCAAGTACATGTCGTCCAGATGTCGCGTAGGAGGGCGTTCTGATTGTTTAACGCAAAAAGCATGGGGTATCGTAGCCCCAAACATCCCATCCCCATCTAATCATCAAGCCAAAAACGAAAGGAGCATCCATCTCCAACAATCGGTAATAGCACCTCTTCCAACAATGGGACCACACTGCAAATCCCCAGCCACAGAGAAGATGGGTGGTGAATAGGAGTCACCATAAACAAACCACGAATGCCATAATCTTCCACGGAAGTCTACACACCAGATCGTCCTTTTTACCCCACAGTTGCAGCACCCACTTGGTTAGGAGAGCCATGTTCATATGTTCAAACTTCAGAATCCCAAGGCCTCCTTCCTTCTTTCGACATGTCACCACCTCCCACTCAACGAGATGAATCTCCCTTCTTTCATGCTTCCCATCCGCCCAGAATAACATCCTCATTAACTTATCAATCCTTTTCCGCACCCCAATAGGAAGCAAGTGAGTGGAGCAGAAGAAGACAGGAATGGCAGAGAGGACATGCTTGAGGAGAACCAACATCCCGCATCTAGATAATGTTTTCGCCTTCCACCCGGCCAATTTATTCTCCAATTTATCAAGGACCATCCTCCAATCAGTTAAGCGAAGCCGACCGGCTACCAAAGGGAGGCCCAAGTAATAGCAAAGAACCAACTGGACAGCGCAAGATCCTGGCAGTCAGCTCAATCACCTCTTAACTCAGCCCGAAAGGAAAAAAAGGCAGACTTTTCTATGTTGAGGTGAAGGCCTGACATGTCCCCAAAGATCTCCATGATTTGAGATGTGTGGCGTATATGATCCAGATCACCATCAAGAAATATCATCGTGTCATCTGCATATTGAAGGATGTGTAGCGAAAAGTCCTCTTTGGCATATCCCTTGGAAAGATCGGAATAAGCAGCCAGACGTATCATACTCATCAAAGCGTCGGTAGCAATCACAAACAAGAGAGGTGCCAAAGGGCATCCCAGTCGCACCCCACGTTGAGGCTGAAAGAAACCCCTCTCAGGCCTACCATTCGTTGATACGACGTAAGACGTCGTCATAATGCACCTCTTTATCGAGGTAATCCACAAGTCCGGGAAACCTCTCCTCTCGAGAGATGCCCATGGGAATCTCCAGTCTACGCAGTCGCATGCTTTAGAAAAATCCACTTTCCACGCCAAGCCGTGCTCCTAATTTCTCTTGAAATCCAGCAAGATTTCATATGCAAGCACCTAGCTATCCGCCATACATCTCCCGGGAACAAAGGCAGATTGCTCAGGCAAGATGATAGAAACAAGAACATCTCCCAGTCGATTCACCAATACCTTGGCCACGATCAGGTATAACCCAGTCAACAGTGTAACAGGTCTGAAGTCCTCCACTCTACTAAGAACCTCATTCTTTGGCAACAAAAAAAGTAAGGCTTTGTTCAAGCAATCAAAATTATGATTACCCTCCATGAATTCCTGCAGCACCGCCAAAATGTCCCTTTCGGCAATATCCTAAAAAACTCGGTAAAAGGATATAGAGAATCCATCATGTCCCAGAGAACCACCGGCGTTCAACTGAAAGAGAGCATGCTTGACCTCTGATTCCGTGAATGGGTCAACCAGTCTATCTGCTTGCGTTGGGGATAGAAGCTCGATCCCCCTGCCATGCCAATCCCATCCCATACGATTCCTCCTTCTGCTGAAGCGGTAGAAGTAACTCCGTAGAGCTCTCCCAATTTCCAAGTCTCCATGCACCTCCCTATCATCGATCATGATAAAGTGAATGAAATTCCAGCGTCGACTCCCATTAGTAACGAAATGAAAGAATTGAGTGTTGTTATCCCCTTCTTACAGCCATTTCTGCCTCGATCGCTGCCTCCATTCAGCCTCACACTTCTGGTCCTCTAACACTATCTCCTGGAGATGGCTAGTTCTCAAACAAATTTCTTCAACCAACAACTCACGCTCCTCCTCCAACAAGTCCAACTGGACAATCCCATCCTGCGTCATCTTTCTGCGTAATTGACGCTGCATCCGAACCTCCTTGTTATAATCAACTAGATGCCTCCGAAGTAATCTCAATTTAGTCACCATTCTTGTTACAGCAGAACCCTCGGGTTGGCAGCTACACCAAAATATGTCAATCATCTCATGGAAACCGCTTTCGAGCAACCAAGAATGTTCAAATTTGAAGAAGTTCTAGGGGCGAACATCCTTAGCATAGGGCCAAAGAAGAGGGCTACGATCCGAGTGGGTTCGAGGAAGAGCCCATGCCCAAGCTAAGGGGAAAGCATGCGAAGACTCCACAAAAGTTAGGAAGCGATCAATGCATGATCTTGAGCACGAATTTCTACAAGAATACTGACATCCACTGGCATCCACAATCTCCAAGCCATAATCGTTGACGAAACTTGATGATTTAGTTAAACCTTCGTCCATGACACCCCGCAGCTGAGGGCGGTCCTCCGGGCGAAAAGTCACGTTGAAGTCACCCCCAACAATCTAAATAAGCGAAGAGTACATGGCTCGCACAAGGTGAAGACTCGCAAGCAAACCGGAGATGTCGCCACCATTGCTAGGCCATATACATTAGGCAGGATAAACTTCAAACCATCTGCAATTCTTTGTAGCACGGCCGAGATTGAGCAAGAGCCCAAGCTAGCATCATCATCTAACCTAAATTTATCACCATTCCAACCGATGACCAACCCCCTAGCCACCCTATCTGCATCCAAGGCCCGAAAGATAGATAGCAAAGCACCACCTACCGACCTCCACAGAACGTCCATCTCTTGTGAAATTTTTGTCTCATGTAAAAGGGCCATATCTGCTCTTGCCTTCATCAACAACTCATGCACCGCCCACCGCTTCTTCGACTTCCCTAGCCCCCTCACATTTTAGGAAACCAAGTTCTTTTGGACACCAAATTAATACTTTGGGATGGGACAACGCCTAGACAATCCACTAATTCTTGTTCCATCTCCACCGAGGCTGCCTCAGCATCGGCCATGTTCGATATCGTCCCAGCACTGCCTCAGTCTCCCTCGACTGCCTAACCACCTGCATCTAGCCAAAAGCTACTCCCGTGCCTTCAGCATACCCCGCAAGAGTCCCACTCGCTCCACCATTACCGTCCCCAATAAGTGAGGAAGAGGCTTCGCCATTCCCCGTCATACCTGCAGAGGTCAACTTCTTCAACCCCCATCGACGAAAGATCCCCAGGAATCTCCAACAGGTTCCCCAAGGCTGAGAGGATCGCCATCCTTGTCCGATGGCGACGCTCCTTTTAGGTTCATCTTATGTACCTCTTACCAAACCTAGATGGGGGCGAGAGACAGAGAGAGAGAGAGGACCCCTAGGCTTCGAAAGACCCATCGTAGACTGGGCATCCTCCCAAACCAAGATTGCTGGTAAGCTTCCATCGTCCCCGACCTTGGGATCCGCTACCTCCACGCTTGAAGGTGCAAATCCATGAAAAGGTTGCCCTGATTTCCGAAGCACGAAGCTCGCCTTAGCGGAGTTAGTCCAAAAGAAATTGGATCTCAGTGGGGGGAGTCACTAGAGGTTCTCCCTTGTGGCATCACCCGACTAGGCGAATTCAGGACCGGGCAAGGATTTGAATACACGGGCTTCGAGAAATCCAGCTTAAAGAAGGAAACGCATGTTCTTTACTCGTGTAAGAGAGGGGCCTGCAATCCAAAGAGATCTATCTCGAGAAACGCCCATCGAAACAACTCTTGGGGAATCGTAACCAACGCGCAAGCACCGCTTCCTTCAAATGATGGAGTTGATCGAATCGCATTGTCAGTATCAAGGCCTCAAATGTCGGATTTCGGTTTCGTTTCGGTAAGCCCAGAAAAGGAATTTCGGTGGAATTTCGGTGAAATGGCCGGAAATTGGGAAAACGACTTGAAAACTCATTTTTTTCAAAATTTAAGATTTGTAATGTTGTTTAATCAATAAAAGAGACATAAATACAAGTTTTTTTGCTTATAATAAGATGTTATAATGTTCAGTACCTTAAAATAATGATTTCGGTCATCATATCGATGACCGTCCAGAGTGAAATTTCATATTTCAGTACACAGTTAAATTTTGGCATTCAATTTTTCTATCAATTCTCAAAAGAATAATAATACTTTTATTTAAAAATAAAATAAGACACACACACAAACACGAATATTTTAACATGTATGCCAAAATAAATGCATAGTAGAGCTTGTGATCGTAAAATGTATGTTATACGAGACTTGGAATTTGGAAACTTGGCTCTCCAAGACTTAAGTTAGGTTGTGAATTGTGACTTGTGAAGTTGTGAGATGGAATGAGAACATATACATTATATTTATTGGGTTTAAAGAGGACCCTTAATGGCCTTATTTATTACAATGGTTGTTGAAATAGTGGCCTATATTGCAATGGTGATTGAAATAGTGACCTATAAATTTCATTTAGTGACCAAATAGTACCTATGAATATCAATAAGTGGCCTAGGCATGACATACGGTGACCTAGAACAATTTCAGTCGAAATGGACCGAAATGAACCGAAATTCCACCGAAATCCGAGAAATCTGTGAACAATTTCCACCGAAATGGACCGAAATGGACCGACATGACCGAAATGACCGAAATTCGACCGAAATTTTGGCTGAAATCCTGGAAACTGATATTATACATGGTTTCGATATCGGTATCGCCACGAAACCGAATTTCGACCGAATTTCGGTCGAAATTCGCCGAAATTTAAGGCCATGGTCAGCATTGCCGTCGCTGGTGACGCCAACCTCCTCGACCAGAATCATGAGTGTCGATCTTCCAACACGCAAACAAAGCTCGGATGGTAGAACTTCCCTCCTAACCGCCACCTCAACTCTCAGATGAATAACAAATCCCTTCTCCAAGCCATCATCCACAATCGTTATAACCATGCCGAAGTCCTCCATGAGGCTCTGACTGTCTTGAGGTCTCGAGCACAAAGCGGTAGTCCAAGTAGGCGCAGCACCTTGTAGAAGATAGCCAATGATGCACTATCACGCAAAGAAGGTCACCTCCAAACCACCGACTTCGTTGTTGACATATGTGGTCGACCATCCATCAGAGCTCTATTTCATCATCCATGAGCCCTCACGCGCAAACCGTCGATGAGTCAAGACTCGAGAAGGATCGCGTCCCCTATAAAGGAGGGTCTGATCTTCATAGCAACATCCGCCATCACAGCTTGAAGAAAGAAATCTAGCTGAAAGCATATACCCACCAACATGCAGTCAAGCGAGCTCCTTAAGGGCTTCGCAATGCCAACTCCGCATGTACTTGATCGCCAACGTACCCTTTCTTGAAACCACGTCAACAGGCAAACCTACACCTAAGCACTGCTCTCAGAGTTTGATTGGACATGCCCTATATCGATGCCCTACTCCCCCGCAAGAAAACAAGTGGTCGCATTCCTGCATGTCACCGCCAAATGGCCTTTCTTACCACACTTGAAGCATCCATAAAAAAAATACCAGGGCTTCTTGTCGCTCCACCCTCGTGCACAGGACGCCAAATCCAAGCATGACCACCAAAAGTCTTTCCCCTCGCCGCCCTCTCATGCATAAGATCGTCGCTCCGCTAAGGGTGAACGACAACACTCCACCCTTCTCGGGAAGGGATAGCTCTCGCTCTCCCCATGACCTCCCAGAATGACAATGCTCCCCAAATCTAACATTTTCTTTCCCATGATGCTCTATCTTAAACTTTGCCAGATGTGACCATTTCAAGTTCAATATAGAAAATATGTGAAGCTAATTATTTTCCACAAACCTAGAATGTTTTTCTCCTAGCTTAAATCTTTCTTGAAGATGTGACAAACAAACCCGCTTAACGATCCAATCATTGAGTAATGTATTTCACACCTAAAGGACTAAGGTTCAAACCTTGCAAATTATGAATTATCATTCATACAATATGGCAAACAAACATATTATATTCCGATAAAAGAAATTTACAAAATTTGTGAAGGGGTACAAGAGGAGAATAATTCTAGACAACTTAGACTTAAGCCTTTGAACTCGTGGCCTTAGATTTGGTCAAGGCCTTAAATATTGATTTCACTAAAACATTGATGACTTGAGGAGCTAGAATATCGGTGACATGTCGCCCATAATTCACCGATATTCACCTTTTTTGGCCGGAATCATGAAAATGCAAAGTCATATCAAATTTAGGTGTAGTGGTTTTGATTTTGCCAACTTGAGGAAATGGAAATTTCGTCGAAATTTCGAACCATTGATTTGACCGGTTTTATTAAACTATATAAAAGATAATAAGAATGGCATCAAGAACATCAAGAATTTATGTGGTTCCAGAATGTCCATATGAGCATCCTACTTCATGGGAGAAGGATCCAACAAGGTCAAATCTTTAATGTATTCTTCCCAAGGATTAGAAGTATTACGGGGTCTACAGTGTTGCAATAGTCGTCCGGTTGGAGTTGGACCCGATTAATCAGTATGACTACTCTATTCGATGGGATGACCAAATAGAATAGCTCAAACCTTCGGCCAATTAATGAAATATAATACTCGTTATTATATTTTTGGGGTTTTTCATGCTTTTCTTTTATGTAAAGTAAAGCTTAGATGTGTAAAGTTTGACTGTAGTTCAATTAGTACTTGTATCTTGTTAATTAATGACCATACATATATAAATATATAAGATTGAATTTATTAAACATACTCTTTATATCTGAAATAATTAAAAATGCCTAACTGAATACTTTTCGATTAGTCATTTAACTAGTGTTTATTCTTTACTCAGTGACCCTTCCAACTGAATACTGTATTATATTTGCAACTCGAGACCTACATATAGATGAACCTACCCTAACAAGTTCCAACAATCAGTTCCGATCAATGGCAACTTAGACAATGGACGTCTTTTCCATGTAAAAGCCACTCAAAATTTTGAATATGTAATGGTAGATAAAACCATAAAGTCCCGAACAATTCTGTACAAGATCCGCTTAATGTGAAAGTGGATCTGATGGATCCACCTCATCAAATCGGATCCAGTGATTTTATGCATGACAGTATCCAAATAGTTAAATTTGAGGTCTTGCAGCATTTGTTCAAAAATAGGTGCAACTCCAACACAACATACATTATTACATTCTCTTTAAGGGTTCTTGCATAATCCGTAGCAAATGCTAAGAATATTAAAGACGATGAAGTGGGACATGTAGATGCTTCACAATTTAGACGATTACAATCATGCTGTAAATGTTAAATCTAACTACAAACACAACCTCGTTCATGATAAACATGTCTAAATGGGAAATCCCAAAGACACCTTCACTCTTGTGTGGACCACAAATAACTCAACAGAAGCAAGAAAGGGGATCAAAATCACCTAGGAGTCCAAAAGAATAAACAAAAAATCCAACCATCTGAAGACAATAACTTAAGCAAAGCAATGTGTTTGTGTTGCATCTTTGAAGCAGTTTACACCTGTAGAGATAGTTCTTAGTATTATTATCTCTTTATGTATCTTTTCATTATTTCTTTATCTTATTTAGACCTCTTTGTAATTTACCCTTAAGATCTCTCCCTATATAAGAGAGCCTAGGGTTTTTCTGAATAATTATCGAAGTCTCTTTTCCCAACATGGTATCAGAGCCACCCTAGGGCTCTCCCCACCCGCCGCCTTTCCCCACCCGCCGCCCTCTTCTTTTTCCTCGGCGTCGATCGCCGCCTCCTGCCCTTGATCATCCCGCCTGCCCTCTCCTCCGCAGCGGCCCCTCTCCACCGCCGCTTCACTCCACAGCGGCCCCTCCGCGCCGCCAATCTCTCTCCAGCCCGCAGCCGTAGGTCCCAGGCGGTACCCAGGCCGCCGCCGAATCTTCCAGCGGCATCTCAGCCCGCCGCCGACACCTTCCCTGTCGCCGCCGTTCGACGCTGCGGCGTCCCTAGAGCGTCACCGCTTCGTAGGCGCATCTCCGTTGCAGTTACGAGGGCTATAGGCCTTATCTAAGGCGTGCCCTAGTCTACCTCGTCTCTTCCGTTGATACATGAATTTGAGTGCGTAACGTCTACATACGCACTCAAATCCGACGCAGTTGGTGTAGACATTCATTATCTTGTCTACAGACCCTAGTTCTTCTCCAGCAGCAGTATGTCAGAATCAAAAGTCGATATGCCCTCCACCGGCGCATTCAAAGGTCCTGCGCCAATAGTGAAGATGGACGGGTCTAACTATGAGCTCTGGGCTATGCAGTTCATGAGCCTCATGAAGTCGAATGGTAAGAAACACATTCTTACTGAGGACGAGCCCGCAGAGAAGACAGGGATATATGCCTCATGGGAGGCTGATGACTCCTACGCAAAGTTCTGGTTGTCTGGTACATTGACGACGGAGATTGCCAATGACGTCCTCCATCAGCTACTGCCAGGGCGATGTGGGACATTCTTGCCGCTACATATTCGCAGGTGCGAAATGAGACAAAGATGTTGCAGCTTCAGCATGACATTTTCACAATGAAGCAGAGCGGCAGACCTCTCCATTTCCTATACACATCCTAAGAGGGATGTTTGAGAAGCTATACAGTACCATTCCACTCACTGCTACTCCAGAACAGCAGAAGACGTTTCGAAACGCCACCATGGTGGGTGTTCTACTTGCGGCTCTTGATCCTGAATATGATGCCGCCCGATCTCAGATCCTAGCAGATTCAGTTATTCCTCCAGTAGATGATGTTTACAGAAGGCTCAGTCGCATTCCAGTTTCCTCCAGCTCCTCTACTCCACCCCCATCAGCGATGGCAGTCTCGTGTGGGAGAGGTGGCCAGCCTTCTGGTCATGGTCGTGGACGTGGTCGTGGACCTCAGGGAAGGGGTGGTCGCTTCAGTCAGACATGCTCTTATTGTCACCGCACAGGACACTCAGAGGAGACATGTTATTCTAAGCATGGGTTCCCCTCATCGGCACGTGTTGCAGAGCACTCACAGTCTCCATTACCGTCTACTGCAGATAATCGATTTGACGAACTTGTGGCCCGTCTCCGAGATATTATGCCGCATTCATCTGGTGCTTCGTCTGGTGGTTCTTCAGATATTGCTGCTACTGCCTCTGCCCGTTCATCAGCCGTTGCTAGTACCTCGGGTAGATCTACTGCATTCATACCACCTCATGATATATCTGACTGGGTTATAGATTCCGGAGCAACACATCATCTCTGCCGAGATAGAGATAGATTACAGACCTACAGGGACATTCCTCTTGGCCGTTCAGTACAGATAGCAGATGATACCCATTCGCCCCTTGTTGGACAGGGGGAGCTCTTTCTATCCTCCGCTATGCAGCTACAGAACGTCCTACATGCTCCTGAGTTTTCAATGAATTTGCTATCTATTAGTCAGATTACGAAGGATTTGAATTGTCGTGCTATATTTGACCCGTCTTCTCTCATTTTTCATGACATACTCACGGGCAAGGTGATTGGTTGTGGCTCTGAGCAGAATGGTTTATATCGGCTGGTTCGGAATTCCTATGCTGGCGTCTCTTCTCATTCTGCCGAACCAATCTCTCCGTACATCTGGCATCTCCGTTTTGATCACCTTCCGCTCCAGAAAATGCGCCATCTTCTGCCCCAGATCTCTCCTAGTTCGTCTTTCCGCTGTGAAGCATGTCAGTTGGGAAAGCATCATAGGTCGAGCTTTCCCAGTCGTCAGAGTCGGAGCAGTAGCTCCCCATTTGAGTTGTTACATATAGATATATGGGGTCCGAGTCGTGTTCCCGATCATCAGGGGCACAGGTTTTATCTTGTGGTAGTGGATGATTTTTCTCGTGTGTCATGGGTCTTTCTTTTGAAGAATAAATCTGAAGCAAGAGATGTGATCAAGAACTTGATTAATGAAATGCACAATGTTTTCTCTTCCTCAGTCAAATATGTTCGGACGGATAATGCCCTAGAATTTTGTACACGCTCACTTTCTCAATTTCTTTCATCAAAGGGTATTATTCATCAAACCACTTGTGCATATACTTCACAGCAAAATGGTGTGGCAGAAAGAAAGCATCGCCATCTCTTGGATATTACTCGAACCCTGTTGATTCAGAGTTGTGCTCCTATTTCATTCTGGGGCGACGCTGTCCTTACTGCATGTTACCTGGTCAATCGAATGCCATCCTCAGTTCTTGGTGAGAAGATACCTATCTCTCTTATTTTTCCAGACAAGGAGTTATTCTCACTGACCCCACGTGTCTTTGGTATTGTGGCTTTTGTTCATCGTCTATCTCCCGGACTTGACAAACTCTCTCCTAGAGCAGTCAAGTGCGTCTTTGTTGGTTATTCCAGGACTTAGAAGTGCTACCGGTGTAATGATCCTACGACTAATAGATACTTCGTGAGTGCTGATGTCACTTTCTTTGAGTCTGTCATGTATTTCTCTCCTGCAGGTGACAGAATGGTACCATCCACTACCACTGATGATGTCTATGTTCCTCCACCACCTACATGGAGTTCACCTAAGTCGTCCCCTTTGCCTGTCCCCACGCCAGCACCCCCGTCACCACCTCCTCCTCCACCCATTCCACGGCCTATCGTTTCACCGCTACCAAAATTCTATACGCGTCAGTCAGGTCCTGCTCAGACTACACATCAGCCACTCATCACACCTCAGGTATGTTCAGACGGCATTACTACTGACGAGTCAGGTTTAGTTAGGGGTGTCTATCGAGTTCAACGAGCCGAGTTGGCCTCAACTCGGACTCGAACTCGATAAGTAACCTAAGCTCGAACTCGGGCTTGATAAGGATCGAGCCTTGGATCACTGACTCGAACTCGAACTCGTCGAGTTCGAGTTGACTCACGAGCCTCTTATCGAGCCACGAGTTTCTGAGATGGCTCACGAGCCTCAAAATGAGCTGGCTCACGAGCCTCTTATTGAGTCGTGAGTTTCTGAGCTGGCTCATGAGCCTCAAAATGAGCAGGCTCATGAACCTCTTAATGAGTCATTGTTCCATTGTATACATTAACTTATGCAAATGACATTTGTAATTTTGATTTTTTATACTCTTTTGTGTAGCTTTTTGGGCAAGAAAAATGTTAACCTCTAGTTTAATCAAACTCAATGTGGAAGTTTCGGTATATATGCTTTTAATTTTTTATTAAGAGAGAAAACGAGTTATCGAGTCGAGTTTCCGAGTTGAACAATGCCCAACTCGAACTCGACTCGATAAACTAACGAGCCATAGAATCCAACTCGGGCTCGGGCTCGTTAAGGTTTCGAGTCCGGCTCACGAGCCCTTAACGAGTCGAGCCCGAGATGAGCTCATCGAGTTCGAGCTTTCCTGACAACCCTAGGTTTAGTACATGTGCAGGATTCTACAGTACAGGGCGACACTAGCCCATCCAGTACAGCAGATGACGATCTTGATGTTCCGATTGCTATTCGGAAGCAGAGGCGACAACGTGCCTCGTATCCATTTGCTTCACAGGTTTCTTTTCACCGTCTCACTGGTGATTTTCAGAGGTTTGCCACAGCCTTGTCTTCCGTGGATATACCACGGAACTACCAGAAAGCTTTGAAGAATGATTGTTGGAGATTAGCTATGGAAGAAGAGATGAAGGCCTTGCAGTCTCGTGTCACATGGTCTTTGGTCCCTGCACCTCCTGATGCATCCGTTGTGAGCTGTAAGTGGGTCTTCACAGTTAAATATCATGCAGATGGCACGTTGCATCGGTACAAAGCACGCTTGGTCGCACGTGGGTTTACACAAACCTACGACGTGGATTACATGGATACGTTCTCTCCAGTGGCGAGACACTCTACCCTTCGTATTCTATTGTCTGTTGTTGTGGTTCGTGATTGGAGTATATCTCAACTAGATGTCAAGAATGCCTTTCTGTACGGGGACTTACAGGAGGAAGTCTACATGCAGCAGCCACCTGGGTTTACTGCTGAGGGGGAGAAGCAGATGGTCTGTAGACTTCACAAGGCGATATATGGCCTCAAATAGAGTCCGAGAGCATGGTTCCAGAAGCTGTCCAACCTTATTGAGCAACAGGGATTCAAGAGGTCAAATGCCGATCACTCGTTGTTCGTCCAGAAGTCATCGACAGGTACGGTTGTCATTATGGTCTATGTGGATGATAATCTTGTTACAGGAGATGATGCTCAGGGCATAAAAAGGGCGAAGGCATTCCTAGGCCATCAGTTTGTTACTAAAGATCTTGGAACCCTAAGATATTTTATGGGGTTGGAATTTGCAAGGAATGCACAGGGCTTGGTGATGACCCAACGGAAGTACATTACAGACTTCCTGATTGAGACTGGCATGGATGGATGCAAAACATCAAGTATTCCCATGGACCCTAGCATGAAGTTGTATGATGATGAGACTGATGAAGTAGATAAGAGGAGATATAGAGAAATGGTGGGAAAACTCCTCTACATTACCATAACTCGTCCAGACATTGCATTTGCAGTTAGCAGGGTGAGTCAGTTTATGGAGCAGCCAAGACAGGTTCACATGGATGCCATACACATGATACTGAGGTATCTGAAGTCTTCTCCAGGGTCAGGGTTGCTATTCAGAAAGGGCACAGATTTATCCATCTCAGCGTGTGCAGACGCAGATTATGCAGAATGCCCTAAGGATCGAAAGTCAACCTCAGGGTTCGCGGTGTTTGTTGGAGACTCTCTGGTTTCTTGGAAAAGCAAGAAACAAACTGTTGTGGCAAGGTCAAGTGCCGAATCCGAATACAGGGCCATGGCTCAAGCCAGCACGGAAATGATGTGGGTTCGGTCCGTACTAGAAGATTTGCATTTAGTTGTGCCCATGCCTATGAAGCTTCAGTGTGACAATCAGGCAGCATTATTCATTGCCAACAATCCAGCTTTCCATGAAAGGACCAAGCATATTGAAGTTGACTGCCATTACACTAGAGATTTGATCCAGAGAGGATTGATATCTACTGCACATGTGAGCTCAGGAGACCAGACTGCAGACGTATTCACTAAGCCACTGCTCAGAGGACCTTTTCAGAGATGTTCATCCAAGCTGAGCATGATAGACATCTATGCTCCACCTTGAGGGGGAGTGTAGAGATAGTTCTTAGTATTATTATCTCTTTATATATCTTTTCATTATTTCTTTATCTTATTTAGACCTCTTTGTAATTTACCCTTAAGGTCTCTCCCTATATAAGAGAGCCTAGGGTTTTTCTAAATAATTATCGAAGTCTCTTTTCCCAGCAACACCCATACATTAACCATGAGGCTCTTTAACCACATGTTATAGTGGATAGGGAAAGAGCGGGGTTTTGCATCAGGAGTCTTTGACTCTACTTGGTGCTAGTTGACTAACATTAACACCCCCACAACCTCACCCAAAAATAAAGTTCAACTTGTTGCGAAACTAGATTCAAAGTCAACTGTAGCCCTATCGACTTCATTTGCCACTTGAGGTGGGAACACACCGAATGTGCCAGCATACTAGTCTATAAAAGAAGATAAAATGGGACTCTACCCAGTCAGACTACCATAAGTCCTACATTGTTGTAAAATCTCAGGTGGTCGGATGCCTACGAATTCTTTAACATAGATGTAAATACTGTACCACTATAAGATTTTTTTTTGAAAGGAACCGGTAACACTATGAGGAAGATAAAATTCATGGAGAACAACTTTCTGCCCAATACTAAGTTGATAACATGAAGAAGGATGACACATCCGGTAAAGCAGTATAAACGAGAATCACAACTAATCTCCAGAAAAAAATGAGAGTCGGTATCTTTCATTAATGAAAAAGATCACTAAGATACCCTTCCCAGCAACTCTCAGCTAACTAAGATTTGGGCTCCACTGATCAAATCAATGAACAACCCTTCTTCGCCACAAGAGGCTTCTATATAAATGAGAGTCTGAGCACATTCAACAAGACTTCTGTCATGTCTGCCACTCACACGGAGCGGTCGGACTCGTACAAGACCATGAAAAGCCTTCTATATAGCAGCAGGAACTTAAAAATAAGTGTGCCGCCATCAAGCATCTCATCCAAAACTTGCTTTGCTTAGCTTTAAGTGTTACCACTTACCTGCAGATCTCCAGGAAATCATTTTATTAATCCGGTATGTGATCGGTTCTACGAAAATGTACAGTAAAAAACAGAGAGAATAAGGTGTGGGTCTTTACCATGAGGCCAAACATCTCAACCTGTCAATAGACCTTTCACCACTGGTATATACACTAAAATCTCTAGAAGCCTAAATTTGTAAGTATAAAATTTTACATAAATACATGGTCTAGTCGATTTATGCATCTATAAACACCCAATGGAAAGAAATATTCAGGTTAGCACTCGTGATAAAGAAATATTCAGGTTAGCACTCGTGATAAAACAATGAACTTGTTAAATAAGGGGCAATGAGAATATGCAATGAAAAAGAGCATTTTGAGACTTACACTTTCCTCAATTCGCTCTCTATCTGTTCTAGTAGAGAAGGGGATGTTATCCAGTGGAGCAGAAAGATCAATATTAAAACCTGCCTTCTTTAATTCATGTGTGCGTCTACGCCCTAGTAGCTGCCACCAAAATAAATAAAGCTTTAGAAATTTTGAGATAATAAAAGGCTAGCACAGAAGACAATGGTTGTCAAACTTAGCACATTGTCTTCCACAAATGAAAGTATAGTTGGAGTGGGCTTTATAGCACGAAACTGTGCATTCAGTGAAAGTTCAGCTTCCTTCTTTACAACAATATCTGCAAAACTTTAAGAAAAAATGGTCAATATTGATATAAATAAAGGAAAAATTGGCAAACTGCATGCGATTAATGATTCAGAGTATATACACAAATACTCATTTCAAACTGTGCAGTGTCCAACCTAGGCAAAATCCAAACAGTTATTTAACACTAAAAAGCATGATTTCTGCAAAAGTTGAACCTCTACAAATAACAGTGTGTACAATTCTTTTTATAATTAAACTTTCTTGTTATTTCAATTAGCATCATCAAGTTGGACATGCCAACTGACATTGACCCCTGTATAACGGAAAACAAAGTTACAACGAGTTTTCAATGAGATACCCTGTAAGTTCTAACTACATACAGAAACATTCCATGATTTTTTTTATTTACAATGGAATCCTTCAAAAATTACAACCTTAACACAAATATTCCCTAGATTAATCTCCAAAATAAAGTGTGTCATCTTCTGTGAAACACATTCAAAACCAGTACCCACTTAAATGGACCGGTGGTAGTGCAGTGTGCCTACCACCCAAAAGACCAGGGTTCAAATCTCCCCTTGTGGGGGTTGCGTTAGGCAGTCGACATCCAGCATAAAAAATAGTCGAATCTTTCAACATGGATTTGAGCAAGAATCCATGTAACCGACCCTACTTAGTGGGAGAAGGCTTCGCCAATCTCACAAATGCATGCTAATTGATTAAAAAGGGGCTAAGAACATCATGGTTCGTATTACTTTGCAAGGAATTAATGGTTTGACAATTTACTGGTTAGTGGTTACAACTATGTATAGGGATAAAGGCATGTCTTCCTTTATTTTGCTTTCATTTTGGATGTTGGGAGCGTCTTGACTCTCCGGTGGCTATGAAAATGGATCCCAACTCAAATAAGTAATTATTAAGTCATGTGCAGTTCTATAGTGAAATCACACCACTGGACATTGTTCACAGGGGTGTGTATGCATCAGTAAAAAAAACTGATATCAATTTATGTAATACAACCGTTTGCAGGGGCTGATGGTCACCTATACTTAGTAAAACCTTCCTTTTTGCTGTTTCGATGCAGGATGCTATCAGGTATGTATGTATGAAATACAAGGACTTTAATCTTCAAGTAATATTTCCGTCATTCATGTTCGAGAACATGTTAGAGATGTTATCCCTCTGTTATCATTACGCAATAGACCAAGTCTTTTAAAATTATATTTAACAATTACAAACTAGATAAATTTCAATTGTCAATTACCTCAATTATGAGCAAACTTCGAAATAAAAAATGGTGAAGCTTTCTCCCACTATAAGTAGGGTCGGCTATATGGATTCTTGCTCAAATCCATGTTGAAAGATTCAATTATTCATTTCTTTGAAATAGAAAACGCTAATTACCTCAATTACAAACTAGAAAATTTTGAAATTATATTTAAGAATTACAAAGTAGATCAATTACCTCAATTATGAGCAAACTTTGAAATAGAAAACGCTAATTCCTCTCTACAGGAGAATAATGATTCAGATTTCTTTTGAGTCATTATCACTCTGTATTCTTACTAACTCTCTATTATATAATTATTTAATTGCAACAAACACTTTGATATTTAATAATTATTAGTGATCAACTCTTGCATTTATCCATTGAAACAATGAAGAATCAAGCCAACCACCAATAAAAAGTCACCCAGACGTCAAAAAACTTGCTCCATTCTTTGATTCTCATTCATAATATCATCAATGCGTTAAAGCTATATGGAAACAAAAAGCAATAGGTACGATCTCATCTATTAGTAGATCAAAGTACTGTGATGCAGAAAGTACGTCAAAAGTTAGCCTCGAAATTGTTCTTTACAGAAGTAGAAGCCACTAGCCGTAAATGTTTCATTAATAGATACTGAAATTAGACTGTTTATGACTTCCTCCTCACTACAACACAACAACAAAGCATTTTCCCACATTAAGTAGGGTCAGCTACATGGATTCTTTGCCTCCATTCAGATCCATCTTGGGTCATTCGGGCTTAGATTCAAAAAACTAAGATCCCTTCGTATAGTCTCATTCCAACACTTCGTGGGCCTTCTTCACTCTCTATTAGCCAATTCAACATTCCAAAACTCGCATCCCATCACCAGTGCATCATCTAACCTCCTTTGCAAATAGCCAAACCACTTTAAGCGATTTTCTCGCATCTTATCATCGATCGAAGCTACACCAACTTTCCATCTAATTGCATCATTCTAAACTCGATCCTTACGTGTGTGTGTGTGTGTACGTGTGTGTCCACATATCCACCTTAGCATTTTCATTTCTGCTACTGCCATTCTCTGCAAATGTTTATGGCTCACAGGCCAACATTCAGATCCATAGGGCATAGCAGGTCTCACGGTTGCTTTGTGAAACTTTCCTTTAATTTTCAAAGGAATCTTCTTATCACAGCGAATCACAACGAACAGTAGAGGCTCTTCTCTACTTTAGCCAACCTGCATTTATTTTATTAGTAGCATCTCCATCAATTTATCCACCATGTTGTAAAATAGATCCCAAGTATCTAAAAGAATCTCTCTTCTGAATGTTATCGACGACTTCCTCCTCAATATGAGAAAAAAAGGTCACTTATTTATTAACCACCTAGCCACATCTATGCTTCTTTTGCAGTCACACGGGAAACTGCATCGAAAGCATTTTTTCATACCAAATTAGCATAAAACAACTCCATGCAATAATCTTATCATGACCACCCATAAAAACCTGAGTTGCTCCATTTCAAAGCAAACAAACTTATTTCAATGTTTGACCAACAGCTACCTCTCACAATCATCTCCCTCCTTCTGGTATGTGGCAGGCATCGCAAAAACAAAAAACTCAGGTAAGAGGAGTTGTTTGTCTTTCCATGTCGCAATTGGGCACAAAATGAGCTAAATTTCAATAGCAGTGAGATAAATAATGATAGCGGTTCTAGTTGGTATGAATTCAATAGATGTCATCACATTAAAACCAACATTCTGATAGGTTTATTGTCACGTGGCAGCCTAGTGAGGGATTAATCCTAAAGGTATGCATTACATAAATATATTTTATTCATGTTAATGCAAGTGACTGGTCATTTCTATTTTGCCTGCATCATGACATTACAGCGTGCACAATCATATGAAACATTGCAAATTTTTTATTCCGGACAACGGGCACAAAATCAAATTATGTTGGTCATCTGCCACCCCTGTACAGTCTGTACTGACACCCGGTAAAGTTGGAAGTAGAATTCAAACAACTCATAACAACAAACAAAGGGAAGGATATCAACCTCCGGGGTTAACACTGTCCACGATCCGCTTGTTGGAAATATCATGTGGATCTATCCGGATCACGCGCCTTCTCCTCTTCGGCCGCTCCTCCACATCGACCTCGTGCTCATTCTTCAATCTCCTCTGTCTAATCTCAGCATCATATTTCCCATTCCTCGTAACAGCGACGGGCGTCTCTTGCTCCTCTTTGCGGCCAAATCTTCTATTACCTCTCTCCTTGACCAATGCCATGCCCTCCCTCTTCCTACCACCGTATTTAATGAAACGACCTCTGTCTCCTCTTTCTTCTTCGATTGAGCTCTCGCCTTGCAGAGGGTTCTCGTCCTCTCCGGAGCCAATCCTCCTCCTAATCCCCGGAGTTTTCGTCCTCTTCGAAGCGGCGGTCCTCGTGGGAGACGATGAACGCGGGAGAAAGCGGCGGTCACGGCCGTCTGCGACGTCCCCGACTTGATCCTTTCTTCTCCTGGGAGAATTCTTCTCTGATTTGATGGTCTTGGTCTCGTAATGGGTGTGGTCGTCGGGGGGTCTTGTTGTTCTACTCCCTTTAGCACAGACGGTCTTGGCGGTCTTGAGCTTCCCAACCACGACGGCGTGCTCTTCGGTCGAATCCAGCTCCACCGCCATGGAGATTACTGGTGAATCTGTGAGGTGATGGCGAGTTGATTCGGAGAGGGATTTGTGCGGGAGGATGGGAGTGTAGCGACGACGGGCAGTGGTGTGGGGGGTTTTGCAGGGTTTTCGGCCTTCTTTCCCTCCGTGAAAGAAGAGGATGGGTGATTTTAGACGGAAATTCGTAGAGGTATTTATTCGTGCAATTATACTTGGCTATCTTTAATTTTTTTAAATATCGTGAGCGAGCTGCTTCTTCAAAAATTAGATTTGTCCAATATAAAAATCAATTTTTGAAAAGACGCTTCGTTAAAACTCTCTATTCAAATGCGACTTTCTGGACAGACAATCAGAAAAACAGCAAGCCGTAGTTTTCGGTGGCTTGTTGTTTGTCTGACTATATATACAACTTTTGGATCATTAAAAAATTAATGTCTATATATGAAATGATCAAAGGAAAAATGGAACATAAAAACTTATCATTCATTAACCATAATCAGGTTTGAGAGTTATAAGGATTATATAAACAAAGTCAAATATCCGTAGTATAAACATTTACATACAACAATCCATACTCATATGTACTACAAAAAAATACTAGTCATCCATATAACACCTCCCATCACATGTGTCATCTCCTTCGAATGTATTGACGCTCTACAAGTGCTTCTTGAAGAACTATCATAGCTGGCTCCACTGGGAAGGAAGATAATAGATTGTCACGATCAATGTGTTCAATTTGTGAGATTTCTTCGTCAATCCTTTCATCATAGTTTAGAGGAGGTAATGGTGATGCGATGGTACATGCTTTCTATGTGGCCTTACTCTCATCGATGCAGGTGGAGTTCTTCCTCAAGCTCATATTCAGCAATAGGAGTTTATTATTCAACCCCCGAAGCATGTATGTCGTCAGCTTGGCTATGTGTTCGTACTCTACGTGGTCTATGTACATATCCATGTCCTCTACCACATCCATGTATTTGTGAAGATGTACCTTCGGTCGATCTTCTCTCCTCATCGTCCTCATCTTCATGGAGTCTATCCCTAAATGTCGCTGGATAGAGTCATCTACAAGATGTTGAGTGTCTGTGACTGCTTGGAGTACATCCTCGTTTGGTCCCACTATGCGAACGATCCCATCTAATCGTATTACATGTAAAATGAAAAGTATGTCAAGATCTCTAATAAAGGAAAAATTATATGTTGTCTATGGAATTTACGTTGGTATATCATCATGTCGAGCACACATCCATGCCTCCATATAAATCGTTGTGTGATGTGGTTGTACCACGCATATAATTCCCAAATATGTCTTCACCTCCATGGTCAGTTATAAGCTCCACACACTTCTAAATCCTCCAATAGTGGTATGTAAATTAAGGACACCTCATTTCCTGACTTGTAATGCAAAACAATCCCTCCAATCAATTGCAGAATGTATGATCATGCGTGTGTGATAACCATATACGTGTTTGCATGTGCAGGAAGTTCAGAGAAATGCTCCTGAAGCTAATTCATCCGTAGGTGAGCACCATCAATATATGTCTTATGTGGCCGCATGCCTGATAGTCTCTCACAAAGATCTGTCCAACTTGGTGAAGTCGTTTGAGCAATCACAGTGTGCCCATCTATCTTCAATCCCAACAAAATTGCAAGATCTTAGAGAGTAATGGTCATTTCCCCATGACGCATATGGAATGTATGCATCTCCGGTCACCATCTCCCTACCAATGCAGTCACCTAATGCCAATCCAAGGAAATAAACTGTAGCTGCAACATCCCAAAAAATCTGTGGTGTATACGTGCTCCACCAATCTCTCATCTATCAGTGATCGACGTAGTGTACTATCTCATCTCCTATAACGTAGCCACCTAGACACATGCATGCCAACCATGGGGGAAAATAGTATGAAAACATGTAGAACGTACTCGAGAAATGTTTCAATACTTAATCCCTCAACCGCACAACATGTCACGTTGTCCGTACTGCTGACGAAGAACTGAACAGTCAACTAGACTTGGCTCCATCTGCGCTAAAATATCAATGGAATATAATTATGACAAGTTTTAAAAGTACTGAAAAAAGTTAACACATTGATAAAATATTCATAAATCTACCATGTAAAATCTGTTTAGACATTTCATCATGTTATGACTTTCCCCATGTATAGACCATACTTATTTGTATTATTGGTGGAATTTCTCAAATTTTATGACCTTCTAAGTGGCATGATCCACATTGTGGATGAACAATCGGTGACTTCCAATCCATCTCATCAAATCTACCCATTTTCCTAAATCTAGTTCGGTTAGGAATTCCAATCTCATGTTAGAATTAGGGTCACTTATCCTTATTTCCAATTAGAAAGAAAATACATCGTAAATTTTTGGGATACTCCATGAGTACTATCGGCCCATGTACTCTTCCACGTCCACAATCAAATACAGCATGATAGCGCACGCATGAGAGCAAGGAATCATGTGTACATGTCATTTCTGACATGTGCAAGAAAGGTCACTAAGTAGGATGATATGCTTCTTCCCTCCTTTCAAATCAAGTTGTGTTTAATCTTTGCCCCATGATGATCTTGTAAAGGTGGACTGGAGCACCCTGATACGGTTTTATATGATGACGGTTGCTACGGTCCACCACGCTTTCGACTTATCCGTGACAAATTTTATGAAGCGATCACCTCGCCCAATCATAGCCAACACCTCGAAGTGTCGTTCGTAGAAGCAACCAATACAATTATAGTAGGCTTTCAACCTAAAACAACAAATGACAAACACCTTGTGTCTTTCAACACAACATTGTAGCTCTCGAAAAAGTTACTAGTGGTATAACCGAAGCGGTAGACCCCCATCGAACGCTATGGTCCACTGCTCCTTAGGACAATCGTGTGTATCAAACCATTTTGGAGTATTTTCATTCAATTCTTTCAAAGTGTCCATGTAATCTGCCACTTGGATTGAGAATACATCTTACCAGCCCTCTTGACCATTTTCTTCATCATTTAATTCTCATGAACATCGTTGAAGTTGATCGCAACATGATGTAGGCAAAACCTTAGTACACATATGGAGGATGGAATTATACGTCATCATTGCGTAGGGTTGCATGAATACCAGGTACACGATCAGATAAAAGACATATTGACCATGGATGATCCTTCAAAAACATGAAGACGCACCCTCTCCAAGAACCAAACCCAAACTAGGTTCATCCTCTTCGTTTACAAATGCAAAAGCCAAAGTGAACAATGTGCTTGACAGCATTACAACCACATGCACTAAGAATATTCTACGTGTACCTTTCATGCATGTCGGTCCCATCAACACTATATTACAGACTTACAATGCCCATAGGCATTGATACAAGCTCCAAAGCCCATGTGGTCCGCTTGAACACTATGCCAATCTTGATAGCAGTTGTATCCAAATCTGTAATAGTACCTGGAATGGAAATTTCAAATGCTATAAGCAAGTATAGCAATTCATTGTAGGACTTGGCCCAATTTCCGTAGACAATCTCTATTCCTTCGCATCTAGCATCCTAGACCCTTCTTCGACTGACCATGTAGTCATAATCCTCTGAAATCATGCCCTCCAAATCTGCAACTCTTACAGATGGGGAAATCTTTATCTGGTTGAGAAACTTCTGGGCCATGAAATTACAATCAAGTTGTGGATGATCTTGATTAACTACTCCATGTAAGCAAGTGTGTGGTGCATCCACCTTAGAAATCACAAATTGCATGTCTAGTGGTCGCCTATGACCTCACAAACACCATTTACAACCTCCCTCTTTCTCGCTACAATAGACAACCCAAACCAACCTATCTGACTCGTGCACATGAAAATTGTAATGTTGCTTGATATGAAACATATGCACAGAGTAGACCAAGTCAGCTTTTGACTTAAATGGCATCCCATTCCTCAGCTCATCTACAATACTAAGTCCTTCTACGGTACCAAAGGCATTCTCTTCATTTCATATATAGTCATCACCACCACATGCATTGTAAAATGCTATATCAGACACAATATGTGTCTTAGATTCCTTGTCACTCTCGATTTCATCTTCCGTTTCATTCAACTCCAATTCTTCATCAGTGCTCATCCGATCAACTTCTTGAGGAATACATCGTTAATATCAAAAGTAGCAACAATATGAGCTCGAGTTACATGTGAAGAGGTTCGGGTAATATTTAGTGATGTCTCCTCTTAATGGGTTACATACAAAATTGGATGGTATGATGAACCCATCATTGCTGCATATTCAACAACATCTTCTATGTCGTTATCGTACTCTACATTTGCCAGATAATTATTTATGTTCTGCTCCAGTTTGTAAAATAATTTTAATTCAATGCACTGTGCAGGTTCGAGTTGGAATAACGACATGATCTTCTCAACCAAGACATCAAACTTCATATTCGGAGCTAACTTCAACGGTTTCATATGACCGCCTTGATAAGTTGTGTTCTTATCGAAATTTAGAATCGTCCCTCCAAAGTGATAAAAGCATAATATTTCCATGTACATCCTATATGTATCGAAAGATAATCACATCATATACAACAACCACAAACTAGGGTGGATGCTATGGGTGAAGAGCTGCAAAATCATATAATACAACCGCAAACTAAGAAAATGTCATGGTTTAAGAGATGCAAAATCGCACCTTAGGTCCATGTTGAAGGACACGTCGATGGAGGAGAATGACCCAAGTAGAGGAGGCTTGGACGGAAGAGGATGTGCCCGATGAAGGAGGCGTCGACGACGGCATCCGTAGGAGACGAAGAGGAGGAAGGATTGGGAGGCGAGCAGAAGCTGCGGTGAGTGGCAGATGGGAACATACAGAAAGTGTGGGTGAGGGAAGGGGGTTCGCGCTCTAAAAGTATTAAACATAAGTTGCCTTTTAAAAGAGTAGTTTTGGCCTAGAACTGCCACTTCAGAAGGTGGCTTTGTCTAATACAAAAACTTCTTTTGAAAAGACGTCTCCCTCATGGTACTTAACAAAAAAACAAACGTCACCGTTTGAGGCGAATATGATTGCAAGAAGACAGTCTGGACGAATTTTTCTCGGTGACTTATGAATATTTATCAATTTTTATCCATCAAGTAATTGACCTCATTTATCTATTATCCCTCTTCCAAACGGGTTAAAAAATATACAAATTGGGATTATGGCAGACCATATAGGATCATCATATTAGACCTTTGCATGTTATGAAGTGCATGATTCTAAACTTTTAACTAGCACATTGATTGAATCATTATATTATCGACAAATAATATGATGTTCTCTTCGTACGATACCGAAGTTTAAAAGGCCTTATGTTCTTACGCAATCTCACATTCATCATAATTTATTTAATAATCTACTATTGATTTTTTTGGAAATGGTAGATTTGTTTTGAGAACAATTGTTCTTATTTTTGTAACGTCCCGGGCTTAGGTCCCCGGTCCGTTAACGGAACATTACTGGCCCTAACAACCTCTTGGGATCGGGCTCATACGGACCCGATTAACCACCCCCAAAATGCTTAAGCCGGGTTGACAAGTAATAAGTTCCTCACTATTTATCCCACCCGGGAATTTTATATTCCACGGTGTGGGACTATTCATTATTTTGGGAGGTGTTACAATCTCCCCCACTTATATTCGCAACGTCCTCGTTGCGACATGGCACATCACTTATTCCCAGTGAAAGTGGCGGCTGCACGCTCCGGGTAGCCATTTCCTCCTACCTCTTTGTAGGGGTGGCTCCACCTCTCGGGTAGCCCTTTCCACTATCAGAGGGAAATTGGCTCTGATACCATTTGTAACGTCCCGGGCTTAGGTCCCCGGTCCGTTAACGGAACATTACTGGCCCTAACAACCTCTTGGGATCGGGGCCATACGGACCCGATTAACCACCCCCAAAATGCTTAAGCCGGGTTATTCGGTAGTAATCTCCTTACTTTTTATCCCACCCGGAAATCTTATATTTCCACGGTATGGGACAATTTTGAGGTTTTTACAACCTCCCTCACTTATATTCGCAACGTCCTCGTTGCGACATGGCACATCACTTCTTCCCAGTGACAGTGGCGGCTGCACTCTCCGGGTAGCCATTTCCTCCAACCTCTTTGTAGGGGCGGCTCCACCTCTCGGGTAGCCCTTTTCACTGTCAGAGGGCATTCTGCTCTGATACCATTTGTAACGTCCCGGGCTTACGTCCCCGGTCCGTTAACGGAACATTACTGGCCCTAACAACCTCTTGGGATCGGGCCCATACGGATCCGATTAACCACCCCCAAAATGCTTAAGCCGGGTTGACAAGTAGTAAGTTCCTCACTATTTATCCCACCCGGGAATTTTATATTCCACGGTGTGGGACTATTCATTATTTTGGGAGGTGTTACAATCTCCCCCACTTATATTCGCAACGTCCTCGTTGCGACATGGCACATCACTTATTCCCAGTGAAAGTGGCGGCTGCACGCTCCGGGTAGCCATTTCCTCCTACCTCTTTGTAGGGGTGGCTCCACCTCTCGGGTAGCCCTTTCCACTATCAGAGGGAAATTGGCTCTGATACCATTTGTAACGTCCCGGGCTTAGGTCCCCGGTCCGTTAACGGAACATTACTGGCCCTAACAACCTCTTGGGATCGGGCCCATACGGACCCGATTAACCACCCCCAAAATGCTTAAGCCGGGTTATTCGGTAGTAATCTCCTTACTTTTTATCCCACCCGGAAATCTTATATTTCCACGGTATGGGACAATTTTGAGGTTTTTACAATTTTCTTCGTCATTTTGTCATTTTTTTCGATAAATGATTTGAAAGTAAGGGTTATTTTTCTAATGTGCAATTATTATATTATATTCATAGCAAGTATTGATATTTTATTTGCGGCCTTCTATTTCACACTCTCCATACGATTTTTAGGACAACCTTAATATTTATCGTAATCGTTCTTTTTATGCAATCCTACTACTTTTTTTGTAGACATGATATTTTCTACTCTCGATGTTTTTTACAAACAACCTTATATTTCCATCAATTCCTTCTTATTTTATGTATATCATTTTTCTTATCTAAGTAGTTGTCATTTTCTCATGGCCACATCATTCCTTATTTATGATATATCTCTAACTACAATCCTATGTTTTTTATGCAACCGATAAATTGTAAATGCATTATAATTGATGTGGCAATTTATTTATAGTTCTAGTATTTTCTACATCTTTAAGAATCATGATATATTTTTTAAAGCTACATCTTGAGAATGTATGTTATTTTTAGACGTGGTTTTGTTATTTTTGATAATCATGTTGTGTTTTTATTCATTGTTTTTAGTTGTTATTGATGTTTTGATCAACGCTCCTTATTTATACAACGATCCAGGCAAATCCTCACACTTACCCAATATGGTTATTTAACAAAAAAATTCATTCAATCATAACTTCTAACATTTAGATATTAATTATAATAAAAATATTATAAGGGAAGTATTAACTAATAAATTACACAAATAAAAGTATTGCATTGAACGTATAAATAAATGTCTCAAAGCATATTACTTCCAATACATGTGCTTCAAGCCATGATAGAAAGAAATCAAAAGGATCTATAAGCTAAGTGAGATTGAGTGGAAAATACTTGTGGCTAGTAGTTTGATGAGTCTATGATGATTTAGTGGTGCTTGTTTGTTTTTAGGAATGATTTGTTAGTCGGTTTTCATATACAAATCGATTTTCAACTTCGTCATTGCAATTTGAATCAAATGCTCAAAATTTACATTTATATTTCTTATTACTCAATGTATGACGTGCATTCTAAGGCCGGACATGATGAGGCTTGGTGGTATGTGAATACATGCAGATATCTAATTGTTATTTCAATTAAGTTAGCGAAGAAAAACAAGATTTTTTTTTTGTTTTTTTCTTAGTTACGGTTTTTTTACCAGAAATTCAAAAGTCATAAATAAAATTAACTAGATTTTTCATATGTTTCAATACATTTTGTGAATTATTTATCAACAAGGAGAAAATTATACTAATCTAATTGTAGAAAATAACAAAAAAGTAAATAAAATCAAGTGAAATTTGAATTACGTATCTTATTAAACTCTGCACAATATAAATACTATTCCATATGTAAGATAATCCAATACGAGTAAAAAACATTTGTATAGTAAAGTTTAGATGTATCAAATGAACAAGATGCGTGTGTATATATATATAAATAAAAATAAGGTATAAACATTTATGTTTTTTTTCTGAATCTTTTAACAAAGCATGACACATGTACTAAATTTAAAAGATAAATGACAAGCTAACCTTTTTTAAAAAAATATCAAAAGCCTTCAAAAAAATTGGGAAACAATTACCCAAAATAGTAATCATCATAAAAAAGATTACGATAAAAAAATTCTAAAATTGAAGAAATAATGAAAAATAAAATTTTTGAAATAAATTAAGCATGAACTTAAATATCCTCGGATTGGAGGAGTCTGATTTATTTTCAGTGCAGGAGTAATATGCAAGCACATGCTCGGCAACAATAGAAATGGGTGGTCTCAAGTACGGGTGATTGTTAGATGTGATGATGGTGAGGTTTATCCTGCCTTGAGATCTTCATAACGATTAGTAAAATGAATGCTGTTAAAGAGGAAAAATGACCAGATCTGTTAGACCAAAGATCAAGCAAACGTATCTTATGTCACAAAACTTGGAGCTTGAATTTGTAAAGGGGCCGATGTTAGATATGATTGATGAATCAAAATATTCAAGAGAAAATGTAGATTTTAAATTAATTTTGAGAGAAAATTGAAATCATGGAAATTCATTAAGATGTGAAAAAGGTTATAGAGCTCACAGTGTGTTGGTCACACATCCAAATAAAGAATGAACATCAACAACAAAACAAGTTGAGGCAACAAATTTAGGTGAATGTTTCAGGGTAAATCGACGACTGATTGAACTGACAATATTTTAGCGTAAATTGGCGACTGATGGAACTGACCAAAAAGGGATAAATATATAGGAAAAATGTGTATGCCCTCCTAAGGGGAACTAACTTAGAGGAATATCGAATTGCATAATTGGATAGAGGACAGATGTAAGAGGTTAGCAAACTGATCCTGATCGCACATTTTGAATGCATTAAAAATTTTAACCAAATATTGAATAAGAACCTACAAATGAAGAAAACACAGATTTATATGAGAAAATATGGAAAAACAATCTAAATGAAATATGAACATAATTGAACAGGGTAAATTAGTCCAAACGCACTATTTCCAAAATTTTCTTATTCAAAGAGGTATTAAATTTAAAAAATAAAAAAGCGGTGAGACATACATGCAACATATTTTTCGTGGTTATTTTGTTTATTTTATTTAACGATTACATTCATTTTTATATTACATTACTAAATTGCATTTTTTATCTTTTCGTCAATCAAGTTATTCTTACTTGACTACTAGGGTTTTATGCCATAGAATATAATTTACACACATTATATTTAGTTTTGGGTTTAGGAAGTCAACTTTCTGTGTTATACGGTATATACACTCTCCATTTTTCTTTGAACTTTTAATCGCATTTTTCAGTGATAAAAAGTGATCATTATAATTTTTATGTTTTGCTTATTTTGTCATGCTATCTTGTAATTACAAATGTTTCTTCCAAGTTTTAGCCTAATATGAGTGTTTTAGTGCGATGACTAGGAGTGATCGGTAACAAAGAAAATAAAACTCAACGATTGTAGATAAAGTTATAAATTTGTTATTTTCATATTCATTGAAATATCTTTCTTTGTTTATATTGCTTCCCTTTGTTATATTTTTACGTGTACTTGTACATTTTAATCCATGTTAGGTCTCAGTATATATTGCAACATCTTCTAAATTTTAATGAAGTTTAAAGTCGCAGACACTTTAAGAATGAAGATTGCCTCGGTCTTTGCATATTTTGTTGTATATCATATTAGTCAAATCGCAGGGGTTTTTCCTAACAATTTATATATGAGAAAAATGGGGTTGCCCCTCGTTGGTCGTCCCGTCTCATTTTTCGATTTTTTTTGTATCTTTTTTGAAAATATCACCATGTATTTTTATCACTATATCACTCTAATATGTCACTTCAACTTCGTCAGAAACAAAGACTCATATACCCTCCATTCAAAATAGATCGATTACAGCAATTCTAAGACCGCTAAAATTACCCGTTCTAAATGGAGGGCATAGGAATCTCTGACGAAATTGGAATGACGTATTAGAAGATATAGTGATGAAAATACATGACGATATTTTCTAAAAAAACCAAAAAATAGCAGAAAAATGAGGAGGGAGCAGCCCCATTTTTCTCTTTATATGTGTGTGTGTGTGGGGGTGGGGGGGGGGGGTAAAATGGGGCTGCCCATTGTGGGGAGCTAACTTGACTCCCCCCACCCCATTTTCCTTTTTTTTATTTTTTTTAAAAATGAATTTGTGAAAAGTCATCACTATATACATATATTATGACATTCAAATTTCATGCGAAACAGAGACTTCTATGGCCTTCATCCAGACAGGGTCGATTTCAACAATTCTGTTATCGCTAAAAATGACTATCTAGATGGAGGTCGTAGAAGTTTCTGTTTCGCACGAAACTTGACATAATATATGGGTATAGTGATGAATTTTCGCAGATTCATTTTTCAAAAAAAATAAAAAAGGGAAAAAATGAGGTGGGGGAGGGGGTGGCAAGTTATCTCCCTGCATCCCCATTTTACCACACACACATATATATATATATAGGAAAATTATCCAATGGGCCCTGTGTCCATTAGAGTTGTAATGAGCATACTCATTTTTTACTAATATTTTCTATCATTTTAAGCATAATAGTTATTTGTTTACAAGTGTTATATCATATTATTACTACTAGTAGCTATTTTTAGGAAAACCAACCTTAAATTCATACAAAATTATTGTATTATTATTCGTATTACTAATGTCATTTTTATTCTCACTAATGACTATTTCATGTGAATCTAAGGTTTTCTTATATATGGAAATAGTTATTAATAGTAAGAATATGATATAGCAATTGTAAAGAAATAAGCATTGAACTCAAAATGATAGAAAATATTGGTAGAAAATGACTGTGCTCATTATAACTCTAATGGACGTAAGGCTCATTTGATAATCTCTCTCTGTGTGTGTGTGTATAGGAAATTTATCCAGAGGGCACTGTGCCGATTTGGGTCGTGGTGAGCCTCTAATTCTAACCGTCAGATTTGTATCTCTCAATCCCTTAAAAATAGGAACCATAACCAAAATGGAAAGAGAAGCTAATTGGAAATATTAAGCAATTCTTAAATTAGTATACGTTTATGGAAACATGTGTTGATAGATCAACGAGAGGCGGTTGATCTCGCATTTTTCGATCTAGCGATTTGCAAAGTGAGGCGATGAATCATGTAAAGAGAGGCGATCGTTTTTTATCTAATGCAAGGTATTGTATTTCGATTAGATTTTTATTTTTCGCATTTTGATTTGAATCTTATAATATGTAGAAAGAATTTTTTTTGGATATTTTGATTTGAATCTGACTGATTATAGACCATATTTTGATTTTTTTTATGTTTCTGGATCATGAGTTGATACACGATTTGTAGTCCATTGAATCTGATTTGAATCTGATTGAATTTGATACACGATTTGTAGTCCATTGAATCTGATTTGAATTTGATACACGATTTGAATCGTATTTTTATGACTGATTTGAATCTGATTGAATTTGATACACGATTTGTAGTCTATTGAATCTTTTCGAAGGTATTTTGATTTCATACAATAAAAAGTTACTGATGTATTTAAGTAATTTACTTACAAGATATATTTATGTTACTAATGCTAACACACTTATTACTTTTAATGTGTTACTTTGAAAATATACCGAGTTACTGATGTATTTAAGTAATTTACTTATAAGATATTTTATGTTACTAATGATAACACAATTGTTACATTTAATGTTTTACTTTGAATATATACTGAGTTACTGATATATCTACTTATTTTACTTATAAGATATTTTATGTTACTACTACTATCAAAATTGTTACTTTTAATGTGTTACTTTGAAGATATACTGACTATAATGTTGAGTTACTAACAATTCATTACAAGTTACTTGTCAATATTCAAATGTTACTAACATTTCATTATAAGTTACTTGTCATTGAATGATTCTTACTGAAGCGAGTATATTGCTGAGTTACTAACAATCATTACAAGTTACTTGTCATATAATAAATATTACTAACAATTCATTACAAGTTACTTGTCATTCAATGATTTTTACTGAAGTGAGTATATTGTTGAATTACTTTTCTTTATACAATTCTTACTATTCACGGATATAAATTAACTTATTGTTTCTTGCAGAATAATGCACAATTTGGTGTCTTGAAGAAGCTGTTGTTATGCCGAGGAGCGAGAGCAAAACAACATCATCTAAATGAACTAGAAGACAGTTGACATTTGGATGTTCACCATATAACTATAATTAAGTAATTTATGTGTGACTTTCGGTAACACTTGACGTATTACAAGTAATTAAATAGGCTACATAAGTAAAGAATGTGTGATTCGATAGTAATTCAAAATAAAGAATAAAACAAGTAAGATACATAGAAGCATCAGTAACATATAATAAATTGTAGGTAAAAGAAGGTAATGGAATAAGTAAGTTGGAATAAGTATAAAAAATCACGTAACCAGTAACTTATGTATTGCTATCAGTAACAGTCGATACATTATAAGTAATTAAAAATGTTATATAAGTAAATAAGAGGTGCTTCAGTAAGACTCAAAGTATTGAGTAACTATAACATTAGTAACAATCAAAATGACTTCAGTAAAATGTACATTTGTAATCAGTACTTATTGTATGGACATTAGTAATTCACATACTTAATTACTGATCCCACAACAATAGTTACTTGAGAACTGAATATATATTACTTGAGTAACATGAATGAATTACTGATCTCTGTACAATGTAATATTACAGATGTAAAATAACTATAGATTCAGTAACAATCATAATGTGTTCAGTAATATGTATATTTGTAATAGGTAATTATTGTATGGATATTAGTAATTGACGTAATCAATAATTATAATCAGTAATTTATCTTTCTTAATCCAAACGTGGAATGATCATTCCATAAATAGAATATATGCCGACAATAATTTAAATGCGTATTTTTTATCTTACTAAAACCGACCACCTATTTTTAAGGAAATGATTTAATTCGAATTCTTATTATGTTAATAATGCATGCACATTGTTATTGCCAAAACCGTCCCCTTCCAAATATAACCGACACATACACGTGGCGAGCCCACGTTTGGTGCTCACCACGACCCAAATCGGCACAGTGCCCTCTGGATAAGCCCTATATATATATATATATAAGTGATCTTATGAGAGCCAAAACCTGTGAGAGCATGAGAGCATCTAGTGGTCTAGAATGCATGCTCTCATGCTCCCACAGGATCACTCCCCCCATCTCTCTCTCTCTCTCTCTATATATATATATATATAACAAGTCTTTAAACCCTCAACATGTATGTAAAATGCCACTTTAACAATCTGATTGCTTGAATCTACATATTTATAAGCAACTAATTTTCTTTATCAACATTCTAAGGAATATTTTATTATAATATAGCCACTACTAGTCCTTCTCGCGTGCCTTCACATGGTAAAACATCATCTTTATGTCAATTAATATCGCAATGATAGAGGGTTGATCTTGTGAGAGCCATAAATCGTGAGAGCAAGCGAGCAATGAGTCTGTACCATCAGATTCTGCTCATCTCTCTTCTCCTCTAATAAACCAATGTGCGATGAGTAGAATCTAATAGTCTAGACCCATTACTCTCATTCTCTCACAATTTTTGGCTCTCAGAAGATTAGGCCTCCATAATGACAACTACATACCGTACATTTTAGATAATTTATTTCAGGGGCTCTTTTTTTTCAAAATGACCATGTATTATCTAGGTTTGTCGTATCATAAATTTTCTTCAGAGATTCCTATAGGTTGTATGTCCAAATTATAGGTCCTAGTCCAAGTCATTCCTAGCATACAAGAGTCCATTCATGATCGATCAGTCTTTGGTTCTATTTATAATAGCTAGTTTGTTATATGTTTTTGCTAAAAAATAGTTTAAATATTCACATATCTTTAATTGTTGGAGTTGGCATTGTCATGCCTACAACTCTTTAGTATACCGATAATTTCCTTTTAATGCAATAATACATCCTGCGTATATCGGATTTTAATTTGATTCATGAATGTGTGTATCTACATATATACGCACACATATGTTGTTTACTTTATAGTTAAATTTTAAAAACATAAATTTTCTAATCCAAGTCATATTTTATTCCCTACATGAATTCAAACTTCACAAAACTTGTATGAGTCGTAGCAATTGCGCATACATACAAATCTACGATTTCATTTAAAAAAAGACTTTGATTTCAGTCAAACAATGTCCATAATACTAGGAGTTGATTGGCCTCCCCATTAGTGAGAGTAATCATAATTGTTAACTGTTTTAAATACTAAAATACATTTAAAAACCCACTTACTATAAATAATTAATAGACATTCCGTCATCCTCATCAATTGTTGAAATTTGTACGTGACTTGCATAAGGATTTTGAGGACTCTACACGCAGATAACAAACAAGGCATTTCAACTTTTTTTCCCTGTTAGAATTCGTGAGTATATTCTAACTATATCTCTTAATATTAGTCCTCTTCTTTTTAGTTTTCATGGAATTCATATGAGATTTTTTAAAAAAAAGTTAGTATATAACAGACATTACAATAGCTAAGTATACAATTTTAGTGTACAGTTTACGCATTGCAACAAATTTGATTAGTGAGAATGAATAATTTGATATTCGTTAACATATCACATGTTATTAAATTTATAACAACGTTTGTTATTTAATATAAAATTATATTTGATTCTATTAAATAACAAATATTGTTGTATTTATTACTATGTCGCTAGCAACATATCATACGAAACTTTTGCATGTTGATAATTTCGGAACATGGTTAATGATGTTTAAATAGAAGCGTTAAAGACGTAAAATAGACGTTTACGATCCAAATAAATAATGATTGTCTTACTAATGTTGAATATTTTTAATGTATCAAATACTCTAAATATTCATATTCATATATGTCTTCTCGGGATAAAATTTACCAAAGTTTAAATGAGTGATACTAATTAACAAATTTTTTATCTGGTTATTTTTAAATTAACCATATAAATCAATTTGTATGTAAACATTAGTCAAACTAAAAGACATAATATTCATGATCATATGAGTTTGATACAAGATGTGAATAAACTTACTTATAAATTAGTATGTTTATTGGTAATTTTATTATTCAAGTCCTTGAGTTTCCATATGGAAAAAATATGCAATGTCATACATTCATCGACACACATTCATTGATAGCCTAGTTGCCTAGACATATGTAGAACTTTGATCAAGTTTCCACATTGTATGAAATTACTTGTATACGAAAAAATGAGAACTTCTATGTAAACAAGGAGTATGAGTTAAATTTTCCTATCTCTACCATCCCGGTGTCGATTGAGAGTGGTATTTCATGCCTTAACTCTTTTTCTATGCTTCTTGTCATGGCTTTGCTTATGCTTCTTTTTTGCACTTTTTCCATCATCTTAATCTCTCAACCTCATATGATTTCACATGTGGGGTAGTTGCCTATAAGTACTTCTACCACCCTAGGTTAGGTCATACTCATCGTCCCAATTAGGACAAACAAATTTCAAAAGGTCTACCGCATAAAATGATGAAATGACAACCTTGTCAACAACCATCTCAAAAATCATGGGTTGAGTCGCACATAATTATTCTCTATGTATATCCAAAACCAATTTTGTCAATGAATATTATTTAGTACTAACCATGATTAAGGTTAATTATTCTTGATTGTGAATATTATACACTAACCATGATTAGATTTATTGATTATGCTTAATGACCTTAAATATCATTATACTCGTTAATCATGCTTGAGTGCCTGTGCCTAATTAAAAATGGCTGATGATAGGTTTAATAAAATAGTAACTTCTTTATTTACAGTAATTCCTAATATCCTTCAATTGATATGAAAAGAATTTTATAGATTTTTTTTCATAACCTTACGATTATTTGTATATATTATCTTCTACGCAAACCGTAATTTAATCATTCAAGAATCCTACTACTCAAGACTTTTTAGAAATGCCTTCATTCTAGTTAATGTGATGTTGTTTAGAGAACCCTTTCATATACTTGCCATAATTTATTCCGCATCTTTTTCATGATGGAATGTTTGAATCATTGTCATCCCCACGAAATATCTAGATATTCTATCTAAGAATAAGGAAAGATGAAAACATTAATGAAAGGTCGCATCGAAGTCAAATCAATGAACTGGTCGTGAAGATTCATCCATTCCAACTTCCATTATCAACCTTCAGTAATTACATGAGGGAACAATCTAACTTTACCTAAATTTTTGAGGTCATAATGGCGTTTCAAAGTTTTGATATCTTTTATTGTAATTACAAAGAATTTATCAAAAAAATCGATTTGGAGTTATTTATGATTCTTTGATTGGTTACATTGATACTCCAAAATTTAACAAAATCTAGTGTTTAATGCTCTACACTTAGTCAATTTTAGGTTTAAGCACAATCATATGTCCAAGACACAAAGTACTAAAATAATGTCAAAATAAGGTCAAACGAAGTCTCTAAACTCTAATCATTTCTATGTACTCAGAATCATCCTCATTCGATTCAAAATCATAACATGGATCCTCTTAGAAACCCTAATGCATATCAAAGAAGAATCGAAAAGAGAACAACAAAATTCATGAGAGGTAAACAATAGAGGAGATGGAATAACACACACATCCTTATGTATGTATATCTACACAAACATCGTTACGCATTTCTCAACAAGTTTACATAAATACGTATGCACACTTATATACTTATATGTATGTATTTACACAAACATGTATAGATACATGCATAGGTATACATGCAAATCACATTGCATATATTAAACTTACATATTATATGTCTATATACGTGTGTATGTGTGCGTGTGTGGGTAACACACACATGAAGATAATACAATCTCATGCACTTGTTGTCCAACACTGTTACCTGAAGTCTAGAATTAGATCTTTTGAGATGATCACCACTGTTCACTGGAGACACGTATTGAGCACACGATTGTCATCTGCCTTTCACCTAATTTTATATAGCCAATGCTTCACATGCTTGAGGTTGCTCACATAAAGCCATTGACAGTCGAGAGAGCTCCAGAAGCTCGAGAATCGACAGTGGGCGACTCATTCTTCCTCTCCTATAAAGTATTAGGTCCAAAACCACAAGCTATCAATGCCTAATAGGGGCCCTAATGTTGTCTGGGGCTCGTGGCTTTAACCATGATCAGTTGGGATAGAGTCGAACTCAAGTGGGGAGTCTAGTAGTTTGAGATGGAACGGAATGTTAGCTCTTATGGGTTCTTGCGAGAAGAGGAGCATGTAGCACTCAAGCACCAAGGGTGCTCGATAGGGCATGGTGCATTGAGGTTGTAAAGCAAAAAAGGAGATACAACAATGGCAAAGCAAAGTAATTGGAAGAGAAAGGAGGAAGAGGAGTGAAGAATTTAGTGTGAAGTCAATGACAAATAAAAAGTAAAACAAATGAGAAAAATAATGGAGAAAAATAAAGAGATAAATCACATGGAATTGAACTAAAGTGGATGCTTATGGAGCGGAGGTTTTAGACTTCTGATCTTCGTTCAAGGGAATGACAAAGACATAGCTCTACATCACTCAAGAGTAATGATTCAAGGTCGCAGAGCCCTATTTCATCTTCTCTAATTATAGATTGACCAGCAAGGTCCTCTCCCACGGTAATTCCACCATTGTCACCAACAATGATGGGATGAAGGAAGGGGGAGCTGGTCTTCAGAGGGTAAGAGCTGGTAATCGAATTTTGGGGATCTAGTGAAGGAGATATAGGGCTCGATAGCATGAGCATAGATTATGGCAAGATAGAGGGATTGAGAGGGACTTGACTAGTGGTAGTTTTGTGGAGAAAGGATGAGAGAAGAGGGAGTTGTTCTTCAGGGAAGATGTGGCATTGGGAAGAGGGGGATGCTTGTATTTAGGGCTATCAAAAAAATTCTCAGGTTCGACATTCGCTCAGATTCGGCTCGCTAAAAGTTTGATTCAGATTCGGTTTGAAAATAAACGAACCAGATCTGAACATGAGTTTGGGCTCGATTAAATAAACGAACCGAACCTAAAAAGTATAGGTTCGCTCAGGTTCGATACGTTAAAAGTTCGATTATATGGACACATACATACATAAAACTATACACATATACATATTATATATAAGGAAAAAAAATCTAATATCAAAATATAGGTGATATTCCTTAATTTTCCCCAAAATCCACTCCCTAGTCCCTACCCTAATTTTTATTCCCGATTCCAAATCCTCAAGGACCCAAAAAATCTCAACCCTGCATTGCCCTTTCCACCCCCAAAACGAAACCCTTGTTTCAACACCGCCACACGCCCCTCCTCCCCTCTCGCCCACATGCATGCTGCAAGCCCGCACCGCCGCATGCACCTCCTCCACTCTTGCTTGCTCACACCTCCTCTCATCTCGCCCGCTTGCACCTCACCCCTCCTCCCCTTCGGCAGTTGCAATGGCTGTGGTACATGCGATCGTTGTAGTACAAGCACTCCAGGCTCATACCGTGAAGGCGCAGGGAAAGGGACGATATTCTAGAGATGCAGTTGACTTGCATTTATATTATGACATTAGAACTTTATGCTCTTTTTAGTTTCTATTGATTTTGCGCTTTACGAACATGCAATGATGTCGATGCTCATACTTAGATGGTTCCTTATGATGAAAGGGATATGGTGGAAGGGATTCACACCTTTACATTATGATACATTATTAGAAAGTTGGTATTAGATACTAATGGTTAGCAAACGAGAGCTATATTTTTAGTAGCATCTCTTGTAAAAAGAATCTCCTGTTAAAATCAAATGACCCATACAAATGTAAGGAAAATGGTATATGACACAATTTTGAAGTTTTGCTACCAAAAAAGCATAAACCAATGCAAAAATACTTATATATTTGTCATTATCCAATGCTTATTCTAAAAAACCTTTAACGAGCCGAACTGAGCTTTTACGAACCTTACCCGAGTCGAACCAAACCTGATTACGCTTTTTATTTTATCAAGCTGAACCGTACCCAAGCCTAAAAGTATGATAAACGAATCGAACCAAGCTTGAGTTGGTTCCCTCATGTTCGGCTCGTTTACACCCCTACTTGTATTGGTGCCAAAAGGCACCACCCCCAATAATCTCCAAGGGAAAAATAAAGATTAAATGGGAAGAACTAGTTGTAGCCCAAATTTTGAAAAAAAAATAAAACACGGAAAACTGCGACGAGGCCCCCGGGTGAACAGACACCCGTGCACTAGACCTCGTTGTGGAGAGTAAAGTCCAAGTCTTAATTATTACAAATTATAAGTGTCTCTCTCACCAATAAATACATAAATAAAGCTAAGCTATCTCTATGCTAAGTTTTCTCTCCTTGCTTCCTTTGTAGCCTCTCCAACTGGTCACAGAGTGAAGATTTGTCTCCACCCAGCTTGGTTGCATCGGCCTCCTAAGAAGCCGTCCTCATGTGGCAGGCCACCTCGCAATAAAGTCGCAAAGAAAAGTATATTAGCACAGATAATCAAGTAAAATAGAACTTGAGCTATATAAAGAATAATTGAATGACCATGTGCAAAATAAAATCAGTTATTATTTACGTCAATGAATCGATGAATAAGCACTAATGACTATATAAGATAAATGACAAAAATAGGCTACACTCATTGCCCCCCGATAACGGCGCCATTTGATGAGTGAGAAATTTATGAGGGTCAAAATATGTCTCATACAAGGTGGACACGGTAGCTATGGCAACCCATGAAACCCCGATCGATTAACAATCAACCCACGAATAAATCAAGCAATGAATAACACAAAAAGTGAGTTGAAATTTATTACTCTCTACAATCAGATGTATAGAAAGCAAGTGTGTAGAGGTCGAACCACATAGAGCAAAAATGGTAACCTAAAGTTATTTTTAACCACAGAGCAGGCATGCCATTCATCATGTATATACATATATATAGTGTTTTTTTATTTATATAATTTTTTAAAATTTTTGTTTTATATTTTTCTTTTGTTTTAATTGTATATATTATATTATTTTTTTGGATTTTGATATTTTGTATTTTCTTTTTCTTTAGAATAAGTAATATCAGATATTCTAGACTATATATAAAATAATGGATAATATAGATATAAATAAAACTAAAAATATCCAAAACTTGATGAAATAGATATTTTGGGTTTTAAATAAATTTTTTACTATTTTTGTAATTTGTAGTGAATTTTGCTCATTTTTATATATTTTTAAAGTCAAAAATAACTTAAAACAGAGATAAAATAATAGTTCGAGATAGAAATGGAGACTAAAAATAGAAAATCACATCTAAAATTTTCCAACTGAAGTTGAATATATAGATAATAATATACAAAAAGTTATAACACAGGAAAATATATTTTTTGGATTTTTTAATAATTTTATATATTTTTATCAAGATTTTTGGGTTTTTTTATTTTTAAGAGTTTTGTTTTTCTATTTTTAGTGACTTTTATTTGAAGACTAAAAATACATAAATAAATAAGATATACTTTTTGGGGGATTTTTCAGATAATATTTTTATATTTTTGCTATTTTATACTATAGGCAGAGACTATTTGTGCTCTAAATGATTTTTAATAAATATCAAAAGATCCAAAATTACAAACTAAAATCATGACATGAAAATACAAACAATCAGGAACCTACACCTATTTTTTCATTATTTTTAAAGCAAAAGAGCTATTTTAAATAAATCCAACAAGAACACAAAATACAATTACTAGTAGGGGCATATATGTAAATCAAATAAAATCCAAGGGACTCTGTACAATTTTTCAAAAAATATACAATGTAATTGAAATTTTATGGGACTAAAATGAAATACAAAAAGTGCCAGGGTTATACTTGCAAAATGGTCACCTCACATGGGACGAGTGAGGTGACCTAGCATGGACCTATTTGTAATATGACATCACCACAGGGACCTACATGAAAAATGCCCATTTTATTTACACTATGCACTTTATTTACAAAACTAATTAATAAATACAAAACATCGAGAGATAGATTTAGCAATTTACGCCCACACGACGCGGGAATGGACGACTGGATTTCGACCATTTGAACACATGTTGACTCCTCGCTCAACGATGGCGCTTCTCCTTTGGACGAATGGGATTAGATCCTCTGGACTCGAGGCTTGATCCAACGGCTGCGGAATCCCTCGGACGAACATGGAAGAACACAATCTGGGTCGAGCTTCGATTGGCGAATCTGACCGGCTCCGACGTCCTGGCGATGAACCAAGGTGCTCGTGATGTTCCCCGACCTCCTTCGTACCTACTGGAAGCATCGGTATGGCTCCTGGAAGCCTTGTGACGTCCGACGAGCTCGAGGAAGGAGAGGGGTCCCATATACCAAATACGTGCTCGAAATGCGACCCAAGAGGGCCCTCTAGTCAGCAGTACCTGTAGAAAGGTCAAAAGCAAAGAAACGGTGGGTCTGGAGCTTTATTTGGCTCGAATGGTCTAATGGTGAGGCCTGGCGGAGAAGTCCAATGGAAGGCGACGGAGTTGGACCTCGAACTCCAGATCCGTGCAGGATCTGGGGGAGTGTAGTGCGGGAGAGAGTGAAGAACCGGGGGGGCAGGTGTAGAGGCGATGAAAGCGACGGATAACGGCCGAGTACACACGGATGGGTTTGCCGGAGCTGAGCTCCATCGAACTACGAAGATTTATCTTTATGCTAACTTAACCAATAAAAACTAAACTAAGCACTGCAAATGAAACCTACAACTAAATATTACTTAAAAGCAAGGGAAATCAGCTCTTATACCTGAGAGGGAGCTCAGGGAGCAGGGTGGCCGAATGATCGCTGTGGGTGTACCACCGTCTTCCTCCAACCGCCGTGGAGCCTCAGAGGTCCTCATCTTGTCACGAGGATGATCTCTACGCCATAGCTACTGGATTTTAGGGTTCAGGCAATGACTAAAGAGGAGGAGGAAGTTAGAGGTTCTTATTTAAATACAAGTATGCACACCCTTATTGACTGACTAATGGGGAGAAATTCGTCATATGTACAAGAGATCTACAGTCTTGGCATGGATCTAGGAAGAACAATGATGAAATCTTCTGAAAGGATCTAGGATGATGGACGGATGGATCGAGCGAAAAATGGGAGGAAAATAGGGAGTTGACACTTCTGACGAGTCAGAAGCCCTGGAGGGAGAGTTGACTGGCGGTCAACAAAGGGCGCGATGTGATTGGTCCACATCGACCGCTACAGGACAAAATAGTCTAAATTATTTAAAAATAAATAATTAAAATTAGTAAATGATTTTATTAATTTTTTAGTATAAAATAAAAAAATGTTTATTATTTTATGTTGTATTTTATTACGATTTTTATTTATTTTTTGGTGTTATTTATTATTGTTAATTTTTATGGGTATATTTATAGGTATATTCATCTGTGTTTTAACTATTTTATTTTTATTTTATATATTTTATTTTATCATTTTATTCTCAAATTTTATATATTTGTAACTTATTTTTAGGTATGTCAATATATTTTTATTATATTTTTATGAGGTTATTTGTATATTTAAACAAGTAGGGATATAAATTATATAGGTATAAATGTAGGTATTTATTTATGTATTATGTTCTTTATTTCATTTTAATATATTTTCTTTGGTATTTTTTGGCTTTATATTTTTAATAAAATATAATTAATATTTACAAGAGTCTAAAATATAGATGAATAAAAGAATTAAAGAATATATTTCCCTTTTATTTATTTACAAGTATTAGCATGGGTATTTTACCTATATGTTTGGGGTTGTGGTTTTTATATGTACATGAGTCATAGCTAATATTTACAAAATTATAAAAGTATAAAAATATAAAAATGATAAAGATTTAATAAATTGATTATTTTATTCGGGTATGTTGTACAATAGGGGTCCAAAACCTAACTTTCACACCTTGACTCTAAAAAATATGAATCCACCTTCATTAAATAGCTCATGAAAAGTTATATACAATTAGATTGATTTTGATACATTTTGAGTTTTTATTTGGAAGATATGGGTCTGTGAAGTTAGGATTTTGGCTTTTTATTTTGTGTATAAAAAGTATTTTTGTACAAACTCAATTTTGTATTTTTTTACATTATTATCTACAACTTTCATGCACAAAGTTTATTTATTTGATGAATAAATAATAAAGAATAAAATAGGTGTCAAAAATAACTTATTAATGAATAAATAATGGGATTTTTATTGTATTTATGGCCCTCATCTCTATACTTTATTCCTTGTCGACCTAGTCATCAAGATGCCTAGGTCTCGGGGTTTAGGGTCATAAAATACCTTTGGCATTTTATTCTTTTTCTCTTCTTTTTTTATTCTATAATTTTGGCATTAAAAACATTATTTTATACACAATTTATACAACAAAGAATGAATGTCAATTTATACAAATTAAGGGTATTTACATGCATTAACTAGGAGTTTTAAGGCCAAAATGATAGAATAAAAGTGATGAAATGAAGATTCATCAACAGGTTAACGAATTCTAATAACAAGATATGATGTTCTATCATAAAAAAACTGTAACCAAAAAGCATTGAATATATCCATATTATGTAACTAAAATTTAAATAAGCGAGAGATGAGTATTCAAAATACATGATGGAAGAAGACGAGGTGCATGGAGGAGACAAATGATGGTCGACGGAGGCAAGAGACGCTGCTCAAAGATAGTTGGATGAGGGGTTTTAGGGTTGATTTCTTTAGGAATGAAAGAAAGGGAGCCCGATATCGTTGTGTTTAACAGAGGTGGGGCGAGCACATGCGCTCTCCAAAGTGCTCACCAATGTACTCGCCATCAAATATCCACATTCCACTTAAAGATATGTGTGAAATTCAACTGGGCAAAACAGTGGGCGAGCACATGTGCTCGTAAGGTACTCGTGGAGAGGACACATACTCACCCAATCCTCCCCTTCCGTACTCGCCAAATCGTCTTGTTTTTGTAGTGTATTTATATGTAGAACAGTAGAAGCATATGTTAACCAATTTATTAGACGTTTTATTTCATCAATATTTGATCTTTTAGATATCTCTCATATAATGGATAATATTTTTAAAGGGGGATGAAAATATAAGTTGCCTTGCTTTTATTATATTGGAAAGCATACTATTTATTGGATGACTAGATATTGGTTGGTTTGGAATGATCCATTGGCGGGAATATTCAGTCAAAATGCAGATGGGTCTGATTGTAATGTTACACCTGAAATATTGAGATGAATGTGAAGAAAAGGGTTGAACGAAGCTTATAATCTAGCAAGCTTGCCTTGTTCTTGCATTCATAAACCATACAAAATTGACAGGATCAAAATCACAAGGAAGCTATTATGCAAGATCCATCAACAAGAATTTGCATGAGGAATAAGTAAAACAACAAAACTACAAGAACACAATTTTTATGCTATTTTCCCATGATGCGTGGAAGTAGTTCTTGATCGTCATGAAGGTATGTCTTGGTTAATGATCTATCATAATATTTTAGGGGGCAGTACATAATTTACACCATTAGAGAGGGTGGAGAAAAAGAAAATTAGTCTCTCTCTCCACACAAGGAGAATAGCTAGTCATGGAAGATTGAAAGGGTCTTCATGGACGAGGGTCGCTCCTTTACATGTTATGAGTTCAACACAAGTACGGAGGAAAGGTAAATTATGTAATATATAATATTCCAAGTAATAGTAGCAAGTTAATAAATCACAAGCTATAAGAGATAGAAGTAGATTTAAACACAATTTACAATGCGCACAACGATTTTAATGGGGGAACCCATAAGGGTGAAAATTACATCCCTGAATATCCTATTCGAGGAGTTTCCCTTTGTTGTCTCCATGAATTTTGTGTAACATACCGGGTTCTAGACCCCATCCATTATGGGAAATTAGTGGATCAGACAATTTGTTAGGTTTGGGCTCAATTGGAGTCCTTGACTATAGCCTAAAATGTCTAAGCACATGCTGACTAGTAGTAGTCCCTACCTACTTATAAACTACTACCATATGTTATGATTACAAGATGTGGTACTATGTTTGGAGTTCTACAATTATCTTTCTTATATTCTCAACGTCCTCATTGCACAATGACCCATGACCTATTCCCAGTATCACTTACGGCTTCACCTGCTAGGTAGACATTTCCTCCTAACACTATGATAGGGGTAGCTCCACCAGACAACTCTTTCCACTATTAGTGGGAATCTTTGCCATGATACCATCTATAATGTCTAGGTTCCTTGATCTGATCCGTTATGACAAATTACTGGCACAGACAACTTGTTGGGCTTGGGCCTTACTGGAGCCCCTGACCACAACTTAAAATGCTTAACCCAGGTTACCTACCAGTAGCCCCCGCTACTTATAGTACCCCAAACAGAGTACCACATAGTAATCGCAAAGTGTTGCAACATCTTATAAGTAGTAGGGGTTACTACTAGATAACATGTGCTTAAGCAGTTTTGGCTGTGGTTAGGGGCTCCAACTAGGCCCGAGCCCAACAGATTGTCTGGTCCAGTGATTCCCCATAACAGACCGGGTCTAAGGCTCGAGACGTTACTGTTGGACTTGGGCCCAATTGGATCCCCTGACCACATCCCAAAATGTTTAAGCTCAGATTGATTAGTAGTAGCCCCCGATACTTATAATCTACTACCACACATTGTGACTACTAGATGTGGTATCGTGTTTGGGGTGTTACAATCACCCCCACTTATATTCGCAATATCCTCGTTCGTAATGGCCCATGACATCTTCCCAGTAACCACGATGGCTTCTCCTGCTGGGTAGACCATTCCCCTTAACACTATGGTAGAGGTGGTCCACCTCTTGGGCAACCCTTTCCACTACTGGAGAGAATCCACTTCGATACTAGGGACCTAGACCCAATCCGTTATGAGGAATTATTGGCCCAGGCAACATGTTGGGCTTGGGCCTAATTGGAGCTCATGATCATGACCCCAAATGCTTAAGCCGATGTTGACCAGTATCTCCCACTACTTATAAGATATTGTAAAGTCTTGAACTTGACCTCCCTTGGATCATATATCATAAGATATGGCTCGTCAAGAGCAAACCAACATAATTTGTTTCGTATGAATCGGACTTCGTTTGGAATTGTTATGATTTTTTCGAAGAAAGATAAGTAAGGAGTCTTAAGATGTCATTAAGATATAATGACCATCGTTGAGACTAATTAAATACAAATAAAGAAATAATGATGGATTAAGAACTACTAATGACCATTAGCAAACACTAATCAAAGGTCAGCAAAAGTTAAGCACGGGCCGCGAAGGTTAAATCTAGTAAAAGTTAATCACGATTAGTGCTAATTAAGCTTTATTAACGAATCTAGAATCTTCGTGTTAGTTTCAACTTAATTTCTATGTTTCGGATAAACTTTAGCCAAAACCATGGGCCACTAAATGCGGGTAAGAGTTAAACCATGGTTTACTAACCATGGTTAGCAATTTTTTGAAGCCTATAAATAGCCCTACCTATTCATTCTCTACGATTTCCAATACCACTACCCCTACGGTTAGGGTCGAGAGGTTGGAAGGAGGAGACGGAGATGGGGAAGGAGTGCTAGCGAAGCGCTGTCGGGAGGACGAGAAGGAGGAAGGTACAATTCACTCCTAGTTGGCTTCGTAAGTAAGCTCTAACTTGAGCTATAAAACACCTTCTTTTTCCAGCTTAGTTTTTTATTCATATTCCTTTGGATTATTTCCTGTTATGGTTCGAGGAGAAATCTGTGTAACACCCTACGTAGGTGCGGGCAACTATGCACATCAGTGAACCCTTTGATTCGTTACACATTCACTCACCTAATACGTGTAGTGTCTACCGATTCTCCATCACTTATAGTTCTATTATATTCTTTCGATTCCGTTTTATAGTTGTTTTGATGGAGAAATATGTGTAATACCTCACTTAGGTGCGGGCGGCTATGCAAGTCAGTGAACCCTGTGATTCGTCACACATTCACTCACTTAAGACGCGTGGTGTCTACCGATCATCCGTCTCTTGTAGTTTGATTATATTATTTTGATTTTGTTGTTGTTTTCCTCTCGGTAATTTTATAGAGGAAACTCTTTCCACTTTTCTTTAGAAATATGCCCGATATAAGGGAAAACTCTGCCAAAAATTTCATAGAAATATATCTCAATATAAGGAGAAACTCTGCCGAAATTTTCGTAGAAATATCACCCCATATAATGGGAAACTCTGTTAAAAATTTGAGAGAAAATATGTTCTTCGCGTTCTTCATTTTCTTTATATGTTCTTCGCATTCTTCATTTGTTCTTCGCATTCTTGTCAGTTCTTAGCGTTTTGATACGAAAATGAAATTCGATTGTTTCAGGAGATGTAAATCATCCTTTACGAAAACGAATCTTGATAAAGCACTGCATATGTGAGAGAGAGTTTGATCAGGTAATGAAATCTTTCCTTTTGTTGTTGGGTTTTCATACAATATCATTGGAATTCCTAGTTTTATGTTCTTCGCAAGAACCCTAATTTGACTATTTTGGAAAAATATGAAAAGTTGTTTTGTGATTTGTACTAAAATAATGTCTAATTGTCGAATTGATGCAGTGGTTTGGAAGGTTAGGGTTTGGGAGTTAAAATAAGCATAATTATGCGTATATATACATATGAACTAATATATATGTAAGTCTATACTCAAGGTTGGTGAATATGCAAATTGAAGGCTTAACGGAAGAATTACATCATGGGAATTGATGTGTACTTATATGAATCTTGAAAAAGACCGTGTGTTACGTTAAGAATGACTTGGAGTAGAACTACATGTCGGGCATGCAACCTGTAGATTTGTCAGAAGAACATCCGTATTTGTAGGCCAAACCTAGGTGGTACACGATTACCTGAATATGTTGAGCGCGTGAAATAAATTATTTGCAACGCGTAGTACTCGGTTGCCATTAAGCGGAATGACTGACTGAAGATGTGACCACACAAACACACACACACAAATATTAAACTCGAACTTTTATCGAACTAAGGAATGTTATGTTCATGTTTGGTTCATTACGCTAGGGAACTAAAATACGAAGTTCATGCACAATTCATGTAGAAATGGATAATTTTTTTTGAACTATTATCGAACAAATTCTAATTGAATGCGGACATGTTCCATTCGATTATCAGCCCTTAGTAAAATGGACGTGTGTATGTGTATGTGTTTGTGTGGTAGTGGGGGCTGGGGGTGGTTGGAATGCAAATTTATCGATTTAAGGAGAACATAAGTTAACCATGGGCATGTCATGTAAGGGATAGCCATTATCCAGAGGACGAACTAAGTGCAATTAAAACTTATGGAGATTTGGAATGTAATTACAACATTATACAAGGGTATGAAGATAAAAGCCCTAGGCATCTCTACCTCTTATCACAATACAACTGCATATGTGACTTCTTTACCCATAACTAAGTGTAGCTTTAAAAAAAGGATCCTTAATCATCAAACCTTCTGTTCGTCCGCAAAAAAAGTGCTAAGCCATTTGCATTATTCTTTTTGGTGTGATATTGTAGGAAGGAAAGATGTAAGATTTATCTTTACTTCCGTCCAAGCTGGAAATGGAGTGTTTCTTCACAAAGCAAAATGGTGAAGTTGTACCATACTGGGATGCTATTTGACGGTTGTAGGTCTTTTGGATAAGCTGAACCCTCGCATAATCGACCCATTGCGAAGCCGTCTTCTTCACGACTATTCTGATTATTGAATATTTACATGTCTTTTTTTAAGTTCCATGTCCATGTGTTCTGGGGGTGTGGTTTTCGCGTCTACAAAATTTTTGACACGTATATAACTCTAAGTTAATTGCTTCTATATGGGACGGATAACCTGTTTTGGACCCTCCTACAGTAAATCTTTTTTATATGCCCTTTGAGGAATCAACTACTTGTTGGGGATAATGAGGATGCAATCGACCTAGGAATATCCCCCTAAAACTGTCCTGCAGCAAAGATGGCACAACACAATATATGTTCCCCACACGGGAACTCAAATAGCAGTAATGACAAGAACAATCACAAGCACAATAGGCAATCACCACAAGACAAGAATTTTTACGTGGAAACCCTTGCTCAATGCGAGCAAAGGAAAAACCACGGGGCAAGACCGATAACCAATCATTACGGTCTAAATGAGACAATGTTCTTCCCGATTTTGTTGTCCACAAAACCGAGGTACAAACCACGAGCACAATAGGTAGTTCTTCACCAAGTAACTAACTACCCTAGGTATCTAACAATACCAAACAACATGCTCAAAACAAGGAGATGGAGTATCTTCCCTTATGGGCTCCCGGATGGAGACCCAAACTCGACTCCGGCTTCTTGAGGTCGTCAACAACGACCTCCAACTGCTCCCTCTCGAGCTCGCCCAAAACGGTGGCCTCTCTCCAACACGCAGCCCTAGCCGCTGCTCCTCTTGAGCCCAGGCTGTTGCTGCACAAACTTGAGATGCTGCTCCTCGCGAGCCCAAGCTCGAGCTCTCTCTCGTGGAGGAAGATGTCGAGGGTTTCAAAACCCTACAGCTGCTGCACACTGGAATGGTGGGGGGAAGGAATCACTGGATTCACTGGAATCGGCTGGAATGAATGGGGTTCTCATTCCCTGTCGAGAATCCCTGGAATGGGAGCAATGGGGCTCCCACTTGCTGGGAATATTGCAAAGATACCCCTGCAAAGGGGTCAAATTATAAGCCCCCCAAGTTGGTGCTGGAATATTGCAAGGAAACCCAACAATCTCCCCCTCCAGCCCCAACGGGGAGGTGTTGTCATGTGATGGAGATCAAGAAAAGGTGACACCGCTCAGCTCTCTACAGAGCTGAAGCTTGTCACGAGTGACTGCCTTTGTCAACATATCTGAGGGGTTCTCATCGGTGTGAATCTTCTTCAACATAAGCTGCTTCTGATCTATTGCATCCCTCAGCTAATGGTATCTCACATCAATGTGTCTTGTGCGAGCATGGTGCATGGTACTCTTGCTCAAGTCTATAGCGCTCTGGCTATCACATAAAACAACCGGCTCACTGTCACCCAATCCAAACTCACCAAGAAAGCGTTGTAGCTACAACACTTCTTTCCCAGCCTCTGCTGCTGCAATGTATTCTGCCTCAGTAGTCAAGAGAGCAACACATTTCTGTAGTTTGGATTGCCATGATATGGCTCCCCCTGCAAATGTGAAAATGTACCATGAAGTAGACTTTCTCTGGTCCATGTCTCCTGCCATATCTGCATCAGTGTAGCCACATAGTTTGGGATCTGACCTCCCAAAAACAAGACACATACTTGAGGTCCCTCTCAAGTATCTCAAGATCCACTTCACTGCCTCCCAATGATCCTTGCCTGGGTTGGACATGAATCTGCTCACCACGCCCACTGCATGGGCTATATCGGGTCTAGTGCAAACCATTGCATACATGAGGCTCCCAACTGCTGACTGGTATGGGATCTTGGACATCTCTGCTTTCTCCTCAGAAGTAGAAGGACATGACTCTTTGGTTAGCTTGAAATGAGAGGCTAAAGGCGTACTGACAGGCTTGACATTCTTCATGTTGAACCACTCCAACACGCGTTCAACATAGCTCTCCTGTGACAACAACATCATGCGCTTCTTCCTCCCTTGTAACTGCATCCCAAGGATGTGACTAGCCTTGCCCAAATCTTTCATCTCAAACTCTGTGGAGAGTTCTTTCTTGAGCTTTGCAATCAAGTTGGAATCATGACCTACAATCAACATGTCATCCACATAGATCAAAAGAATGACGAACCTGTCATTGGGAAGATGACGAACATATACACATGGATCGGTTGTTGTCCTCTTGAAGCCTTGCTTTCCCATGAAAGCATCAAACTTCAAGTACCACTGACTCGGGGCTTGCTTCAAGCCATAGAGACTCTTTCTCAACCTGCAAATCATGTGCTCTTTCCCTCTCTCTTGAAAACTCTGTGGTTGCTCCATGTAGATCTCTTCCTTCAAATCACCGTGAAGAAACGTCGTCTTCACATCCATCTGCTCTAGCTCAAGGTCCATGCTAGCAACAAGTCCTAGCACCATCCTCACTGAATTCATCTTCACCACTGGGGAGAAGATCTCATCATAGTCCACTCCTTCCTTCTGGCTGAATCCTTTCACTGCCAATCTGACCTTGTACTTCACCTGCTTGCCGCTGTCGTCTGATTTCAGCTTGTAGACCCACTTGTTCTTCAAGGATCTCTTTCCCTTAGGAAGCTCAACAAGGTCATAAGTGTTGTTCTTCTTGAGAGATGACATCTCTTCATTCATTGCATTCTGCCAATGACCCTTGTCCTTGTGCATCTGTGCCTCCTCAAATGTGTATGGTTCACCTGCGTCTGTGAGCATCACATACCTAGAAGTGGGGTAACGGGATGATGGATGGCGTGTCCTCTCAGATCTCCTAACCTGAGGATCTGTTGCATCTGCATGTGGATGAGGCTGCTCCCCCTGCCCCAAGTCCCCTGGACCTGCATCAACGGGGTCTGCACCTGGCTCATGCTGCTCTAGCTGCCCATCCTCTCCACTTGTACCCTGTACTGGAGAGGGCTCCGTGTCCTCATCACTGTCATCATCAAGGGAAAATGCATCTGCATCACCACTCTCAGTGGTGTCCTCAGCCAACTTCTGATTCCCATAAAAAAATCACATCCCTGTGTCTGGTGATTGTCTTCTTCCTTGGATCCCAAAGACGGTATCCAAACTCCTGATCTCCATAGCCAAGAAAGATACAAGGAACCGCCTTGTCATCCAACTTCTTCAGCTGCTCCTTGGGTACCAATGCATAAGCCTTGCATCCAAACACCCTCAAATGAGCATATAAGGGGTCCTTCCCTGTCAAAACACGCTCTAGAATCTGAAAACCCAAAGGAACTGATGGAGATCGGTTTACCAAGTAACATGCGGTGCGAACCGCCTCAGCCCAAAAGGTCTTGGGCAACTTTGCTGTCTTCAGCATACAACGAACTCTCTCAACAATGGTCTTGTTCATCCTCTCAGCTAGACCATTGTGTTGGGGTGTGCCTGGCTCTGTCCTCTCATGCATGATGCCGTGCTCTGCACAATAGACCTGAAAGCTATGGGAGGTGTACTCTCCCCCATTGTCTGTGCGTAGATACTTTAACAATTTCCCTGTCTCACGCTCAACCATGACATGGAATTTCTTGAAGCAATCAAACACGTGATCCTTCAATCTCAACACATACACCCACACCTTCCTAGACGCATCATCAATGAAGGTGATAAAATACCTGTTGCCTCCCAAAGAGGCCGTATCCATAGGACCACACACGTCAGAATGAACCAACTGTAGAAGGTCTCCCTTCACCTTAGATCTCGCTCTGTACGGTGCACTTCTGCTCTTCCCAACCTCACATGCATCACAAGGAGACAAAGTGATGTCATTGTGGTAGGGGATCAACTCCCTCTCGCTCAAAAGCTGCAAACCCTTCTGGCTCATGTGGCCAAGCCGACGGTACCACCAATCTGAGTTATCTGCTTCACTAGCATGCAAACTGCCATCCATGACCTTCACTCTAGTCATGTAGAGTGTGTGACACAAGCTGCCTCTAGCCATGATGATAGAACCCTTGCTTATCTTGCATTTATTGTCACCGAACTTCAGATGGTAGCCTTCACTATCTAGTTGTGAACCAGATATAAGGCTAAGCCGCACATCAGGAACATGCCTCACATTCTGGAGTGTCATTGAGCACCCAATATCCGTCTGGATCGAGATGGTGCCCGTGCCAATGATCTTAGAGTAACTTTCGTTACCCATCAAGACTCTCACATAATCACCCCTAGTGTAGGTGGTGAAGAACTCCCTGTGTGGTCACATGATAGGATGTGGCCGTGTCAACGACCCACTCCAAATCACTCCCTACATGCAAGCACTGGTCCTGGATGGTGAGAATCACCTCATCTGCACTTTCATCTGTCACAACTGCAGCTACATTTCCAACTTCCTTTTTCTGATCTTTCTTGACTTCAGCTTGCTCTCTCTTCCAAACCCTGCAATCTCTCTTCCAGTGACCGGGCTTCTGGCAATGGTGACACTTTCCTCTGCCCTTGGACTTGTCTCTGGATTTCTGCCTCTCTTGTGACGCTCCTCTGCTGCTGGACCTTCCTCTCCTCTCAACTGCATACACATGTGAAGAGGAGGATGCCTCTCCTGAAGAGCGATGCCTAATCTCCTCATTGAGGAGACTGCCCTTGACCATATGTCACGACCCAGTTTCCCGAGCCGTCGGATTCTCCCATATCCGGATCTGGTTACTCAGCAATAATTTATTCAGCAATCACAACTAACATTCAGAAATAGACTGCAAATAAAAATACTCAGAAGAAAGTATTTCAACACTTTCCATTCACAAAACAAAGTTCACATGATACACTGTCCCACTATAACCATTTACATGTACATCAACTTGAAAGGAAAATATACAAAAGATTACTAACTACCTTAAAGAGTAAAGCTACTGTGGCTGGCAGGATGTCTAGTATGTAAGCCGGATGAATTTTTAAAGTCCTTGCGATGGCTCACCGATACCTGTTGGGTTTTCCATAAATCATAAGATAAAAATTAGCGAATGCTAAGTAACGAAGAAGAGAAAAGCAAACAAATTCTGTAATTTTTCAAAACTTGATATCACAAAAAATTTCATTCCTATTCATTACTTTAAGTCCTATTCCTTTCTATTCTACATCAGGGATTAGTCCCGGGGAACCCCACCATTCTTGGACTCCGAAGCTGTGGACACTTCAGGATTGGAGATTGTGTTGATCTTGGTAAGCTTATGCCGCCGCACGTCGCCTCAACCAATCCTCCAATACTACCCTGACAATTTCCTTTTCTTTTATTAAACAGGGTCTCAACCCTCAGCCTGGAGAAACAAAAGAGCACACCGTCCTCGAGGATTCGGTTGCTTAAAACCTCAGGCTAACATTTAATCATATAACCTAGCGGCTTTAAATACATGTTATCGTGACCCAGCCGCTATTGACTACCCGTGCCTCCACATGACACGACCACATCTTCCGTCATTCCAACCCGAATATATTGGCTCCCGGTACCACGTGTTGCAAAATATTCAATTTGTGTCCACTTATCATAACAGGGCAACCGTGTACCACCTAGGTTGGGAAACACCAATACGGGTTCCTTCCGACAACCTACAGGATGCATGCCCGACCTGTAGTACTACTCCCAGTCATCCTTATCGTGACACATGGTCCTTTTCAGGATCCAACTCAAATCACACCAATTCACATGATGCAATTCTTTCGTTAAGTCTTTGATTTGCATAAACCGCAATACTTAGTATCGACTCACATATATATTGTTCATAACCATATGTATACTCCTATTTATGCCTATTTTAACTCCCAAACCCTAACTTTCAGAACCAAAGCATCAATTTGATGCGTAAATCTTATTTTAGTGGGAATCACAAAGCAATTCTTCAGACTTTTTCAAAAATAACCAAAATTAGGGTTCTTCATAGCAAAGAACACAAAATCACGAATTTCAATAATTTCGTATGAAAACCCAACAGCAAAAAGAAGGATTTTGTTACCTAATCGAGCTCTCTCTCGTGTATGCAAGACTTTATCGAGTTTCATTTTTAGAAAGGCTATTTTAAGGCTCCTGAAAAGATCGAATTTAATTTTTCGTATCAAAACGCTAAGAACATGTTAAGAACGCGAAGAACGAACGAAGAACGCGAAGAACACGAAGAATACGAAGAACGTCAAGAACATATTTTCTCTTAAAATTTCGGCAGAGTTTCCCCTCATATCGGGACATATTTCTCGGAAAATTTCGGCAGAGTTTCCCCTTATATCGGGACATATTTCTCGGAAAATTTCGGCTCCCCTTATATCGGGACATATTTCAAAATAAAAACGAAAAGAGTTTCTTCTATAAAATCAATCGAGAGGAAAATATTAACGAAACTAAAAGAATATACTCAACAACAAGAGATGAAGAACCGGTAGACACCACACATCTTAGGTGAGTGAACGTGTGACGAATCACAGGGTCACTGACGTGCATAGCCGCCTGCACCTAAGTAGGGTATTACACAGATTTCTCCATCAAAATAAAAGCATAATACGAAGAATAGAAACATAAACGATGGAGAACCGGTAGACACCACACATCTTAGGTGAGTGAACGTGTGACGAATCACAGGGTCACTGACGTGCATAGCCGCCCGCACCTAAGTAGGGTGTTACACATATTTCTGCTCGAACCACAACAGGAAAACGTATCGAAAAGAAATATGAATCAAAAACAAAACTTGGAAGAACAAGAGTATGAAATGAAAGCCTAGCTTATGAAGTAACTAAGAGAGGATCATACCTTTCTCCTCCTCGTTCTCCCGGCAGCGGTTCGCTAGCGCTCCTCCCTCGCCTCCCACTCCTCCTCCCAACCTCTCGACCCTAGCCCTTGGGGTGGTGGTGGTAGTGGAAGTTGTAGAGAATGAATGGGTAGGGGTGGTCTATTTATAGGCCCCAGAAAACCACCAACCATGGTTAGAAAACCATGGTTTAGACCTTAACCATAGTTTAGCGGCCCATGGTTTTGGCCCATGATTTTAGCCAAAACTTATCCCAAACTTGGAGCTTAAGTTAGAATATTCTGGAGGATTCTAGATTTGCTAATGACGCTTAATTAACACTAATCGTGATTAATTTTTACTAATTGCGATTTAACTTTCGCGGCTTACACTTATCTTTTGTTAACTATTGATTAGTGTTTACTAATGATCATTAGCGGCTTTCAATCATCATTAATTTCTTTAATCTTGTTTAATTAGTCTTAATAACACTCATTATGGATTAATGACTTCTCTTTCTTCGGAAAATCATAACAATTCGAAACGAAGTCCGATTCACACGAAACAAATTTCGTTGGTTTTCTCTTGACAAGCCGGATCTTATTATATAGGATCCGAGATATGCCATGTTCAAGGCTTTACAATTATAACAACCTTAAAGGAAGTCTCGTCCTCAAGACTAGAAATGCAGGCATAACAACCTTAAAAAGGATTGAAACCATAACAACCTTAAAGAGAATGAACGTCATGTCATTTAAAATGAACATATACATAATACATAATGTTATCATTCAAACAAGTACGGGTATTTCTCTCTCATTTCTGCCTCAGGTTCCCATGTGGCTTCTTCAAACTCTTGGTTTCGCCATAATACTTTAACTAGAGGCACCTCTTTGTTTCTCAACTTCTTGATATCCCTTTCAAGTATTTGCACAGGTATCTCTTGGTATGTCAAGTCTGGCTCAACATGTAAATCATATAACTTATCTTATGCTCTGGATCCCTAATGTACTTTCTCAGATTTGATACATGAAATACATTATGTATTGCCGAAAGATGTGGAGGAAGTACAAGTCTATAGGCAACTTTTCCAATCCGTTGAATAATTTCAAAGGGACCCACGAACCTGGGTGCTAACTTCCCATGCAAGCCAAACCTCTGGACACCCTTCATAAGTGATACTTTGAGAAATGCAAATTCACCTACCTCAAATTCAAGGTCTCTTCGCCTGGTATCACTATAACTTTTCTGGCGACTCTAGGCAGTTAATAGTCTTTTTCTAGCAAGTTCTACAGCTTCCCGTGTCTCCTGAAGTCTATCTGAATCATAAAGGTTCCTTATTCCGACCTCTTGCCAACACAAAGGAGTAGTACACCTTCGTCCATATAGTGCTTCAAATGATGCCATGCCAATACTTGTATGGTAACTATTATTGTAGGTGAATTCTACAAGAGGCAAATGTTTAATCCACGATCCCTTCCATTCTAAGGCACATGCTCGTAGCATATCCTCTAGTGTTTGAATCGTACGTTCTGACTGACCATCTATTTGTGGATGATATGCTGTACTCAAGCATAGTTGTGTACCTAAAGCTTTCATGAAGTTCTCCCAATAGTGTGAGGTGAATCGTGAATCTCGATCAGAAACTACTTCCTTCGGGATACCATGGAGGCGAATCACATGTGTAATATATAACTCAGCCAGTTGGTCTGGAGTGAAAGATAAGCTTATCGGAATGAAGTGTGCTACCTTTGTCAGGCGATCTATTATAACCCATATACTATCTTTACTACCAGTCGTCTGCGGTAAGCCAGTAACGAAATTCATGAAAATGCTTTCCCATTTCCATTCAGGTATAGGGAGGGGTTGCAATAATCCTGGTGGCTTTTGGTGTGAAGCCTTTACCTGTTGGCAAGTGAAACATGAATTCACAAACTCAACAACATCTTTCTTCATTCCTGGCCACCAAAAGTATGAATGAAGATCCTTATACATCTTTGTAATTCCTGGATGAATAGATAATCTAGAACAATGAGCTTCTCGTAAGATGTCTTTCCTTAGTTCAGATGTGTTTGGTACACAAACTCTGTGATGATCCTACAGTAAACCATCTTGTATCTGGAATCCCTCTATCTCATTCTTCTCAAGTTGTTGTTTAAAGTCTTTAAGGACTGGATCATCCTCCTGTCCTTTCTTTATTTTATCCCATATTTCTGGTTTGTATCGATGAGGAATAGTTATAGTATCAGCACTGCTATCAAATGGTTTCCATTCGCTTAACGTTGATAGTAAACCCCAGAAGTGGATAGCACTCACTAACCCGAGTGAATAAGTTCTTCTACTAAGTGCATCTGCTACGACGTTCCCCTTACCAGGGTGGTAGGAGATAGTGCAATCATAGTCTTTCAGCAACTCTAGCCACCGTCTCTGTCTCATATTGAGCTCCTTTTAATCAAACAGATATTTCAAGCTTTTATGATCGGTGAAGATTTCAAAAATAATACCATACAGGTAGTGTCTCCATATCTTTAAAGCAAAAACTACGGCAGCTAATTCAAGGTCATGTGTTGGGTAGTTCTTTTCATGTGTCCTGAGCTGTCGTGATGCATACACAACTACCTTACCATGTTGCATAAGAACCGCCCCAAGTCCTTCTTTAGATGCGTCAGTGTACACTATAAACCCTTCACTACCGGAGGGTAGAGTAAGGATTGGCGCAGATGTTAGGCATTCTTTCAGTGTCTGAAAACTAGCTTCACATGTATCGGACCATAAGAATGGGACCTCCTTTTGAGTTAGTCTAGTCATTGGCAATGCTATCCGTGAAAAGTCCTTCACGAATCTTCTATAATACCCGGCTAAACCCAGAAAAGATCGTATTTCTGTGACAGTCTTCGGGCGTTCCCAACTCATCACTGCACTAACCTTTGTAGGATCAACTGATATACCTTCCCCAGAAATAACATGGCCTAAGAAAGATACTTCAGATAGCCAGAAGTCACATTTGCTATATTTAGCGTACAGTTTGTTCTTCCTTAGAGTTTCAAGTGCCCGCCTGAGATGGTGTAATGCAGACATTTATCCTTGGAGTAAATAAGCACATCATCAATAAAGACTATTACAAAGTGATCTAAGAACTCCTTGAATACTCGATTCATGAGATCCATGAAGGCTGCTGGGACGTTTGTTAGTCCAAAAGGCATAACTAAGAATTCATAATGTCCGTATCTAGTACGAAAAGCTGTCTTGGGAATATCTGTATCTTTAATTTTCAACTGATGGTATCCAGATCTTAAATCAATCTTGGAATACACAGTTGAACCTTGTAACTGATCAAAGAGATCATCTATTCTTGGCAGAGGATACTTGTTCTTTATTGTCCTCTTGTTTAGTTGTCTATAGTCAATGCACAACCGCATCGACCCATCCTTTTTCCTAACAAATAAGACAGGTGCATCCCATGGTGAAGTGCTAGGACGAATGAATCCTTTATCTAATAGTTCTTGCAATTGTACCTTTAACTCTCGTAACTCAGCTGGTGCCATCTTATACGGAGGGATAGAGATAGGCTGAGTATCAGGTATGAGAGAGATTTCAAATTCAATCTCTCGCTACGGTGGTAGTCCAGGTAGTTCCTCTGGAAATACAACAGTAAACTTGCACACTATAGGCACATCTTGTATCATTCTTTCTAACCCTGATGTAGTGGATACATAAGCTAAATAACCTTGGCATCCTTGCTCTAACAACTGTTGTGCCTTCAATGTAGAGATATATTTGATATTATCATTGGATGTCTTTCCAATGAATTGGAACTCTATCGAGTTAGGAAGGGGAAATGTTACTGTCTTCTGGAAACAGTCAAGACATGCATGATGCCTTTCTAACCAATCCATTCTTAGTATAAGATCAAAGTCCTCCATTTCGATTAGTAGTAGTGAAACAGGTAACTGATGTCCCGCTATCAGTATTATACAATTATCCAGGATTTCTCGGATTATAAATACTTGTCCTCCTGGTCCCTTGATCAGATAGGACTGTTGTACTTCTACTGGTATCTTACCCAAAGTGGGTACTAACCGTCGAGCAATAAATGAATGTGAAGCACCAGAACCAAATAAGGCATGTACTGAAAAGCCATGAATAGTAACGGTACCTCGTACGACTGTACCTGAGTGGTAGGCTTGTTCTTCAGTAATTGCATTGAGCTGGCCATTAGGAATAGGCAAGCTAGAACCCGCAACACTTTGTGGTGGTTCTTGTGTAGGAGACGCTCCTTGTGAGCCTCGACCTCTACCATGTCTTCCTCCATGTGTTGCTCCATTGTTCGAGGTGGATGTTATGCTATTAATTGGGGTTGATTTAAATCCTGAACCTCTCAACTTCGGACAATCTTTCTTGATGTGGCCTTCCTGATGACAGTAAAAACACACACGTTCTCCTGTTTGAGATGAAGATCCAGCCACAGAGGTGCTAGCTCCTGCTGCTGAGTCGCGAGGATATAGTGGAGGCATAGAGAAACCCCTTCTTCCTGATAATTCCTGACCCAAGATCTGTAGTGAGCTTATATTGGAACTGGCTGGATGATAGCGATGATCTCTACGATTATAATGTGCCTTGCTTTTGGATGGTCCACCATTAAAGTGGAAACTTCTTCTTTGACGGTTTTCATCCCTCTCCATTTCAATACGAGAGGCGATGTCCATTGCTTCATCTACGGTTGTGACTCTAAAACCAGCAAGCTTTTCTCGTAGATCTCCCTGAAGACCGCTAACAAATTTGGTAAGACACTCTTGTGGTGAAGCTTCTAGAGCTGGTGAGTACCGTAGTAGCTCAGTAAAGTGGATATGATAATCTCGTACAGTCTTAGAACCCTGATTCAGAGAAGCTAACTCTCTCCTTTTTAATTCTTCCCAATGAGAGGGACAAAAGTGAGCTCGGAACCTCTCTTCGAAGATATCCCATGGAACAGGATCTGCTAATTTCTTGGAAATGGCTCTCCACCATCGTCTTGCAAATTCTGCTAAGGAGTAATCAGCAAAGTGCACCCAAGTATCTGCTGGTGCGTGTATTATTCTCAACATCCTACTGACATCATCAAGCCATAATTCAGCCTCGGCAGGTGTCTCTACACCTTTGAATCGAGGAATTTTTCCCTTTCGGTAATTATCTAGTAATGTTTGGTGTCTAAGGAGGGCCTTCTCCATTGCTCCTTCAACCGGGGTAGGAGCAGACTCAGTTGAAGGATGGTAACTAGATTCTTCCTCAGAAAGATGGACAGAACCTTCAATCCTAGCATCCACAGGCTTAGATGCCTCGGATCTCTCAGCCTGTGCATTGAGCCTCTCTTCCAATGCTTGTTGCCTTTGCCCCATGTCTTGGAGCATTGCCATCATAGCCGCTAATTGTCTAGACATGTCTCGGTCTGCCATGATCCTGGGATGAGTTAAGGTCAAAGGTCAGATCCTATATGTCTTAGCATGATGTGCATAAGGGACAATGACTTGTGAATGGTACTGCAGTCATTTATTAAGATCAAAGGATCTTAATACAACCTTAGTTTCTGAATACCGCTCATAGTTATTAATTACTAAATAAATTACTGTAGTAACATGGCTCCAATACCAATCTGTCACGACCCAGTTTCCTGGGCCGTCGGATCCTCCCATATCCGGATCTGGTTACTCAGCAATAATTTATTTAGCAATCACAACTAACATTCAGAAATAGTCTGCAAATAAAAATACTCAGAAGAAAGTATTTCAACACTTTCCATTCACAAAATAAAGTTTACATGATACACTGTCCCACTATAACCATTTACATGTACATCAACTTGAAAGGAAAATATATAAAAGATTACTAACTACCTTAAAGAGTAAAGCTACTGTGGCTGGCTGGATGTCTAATATGTAAGTCGGATGAATTTTTAAAGTCCTTGCGATAGCTCACCGATACCTGTTGGGTTTTTCATAAATCATAGGATAAAAATTAGCGAATGCTAAGTAACGAAGAAGAGAAAAGCAAACAAATTGTGTAATTTTTCAAAACTTGATATCACAAAAAATTTCATTCCTTTTCATTAATATAAGTCATATTCCTTTCTATTCTACATCAGGGATTAGTTCAGGGGAACCCCACCATTCTTGGACTCCGAAGCTGTGGACACTTCGGGATTGGAGATTGTGTTGATCTTGGTAAGTTTATGCCGCCGCACGTCGCCTCAACCAATCATCCAATACTACCCTGACAATTTCCTTTTCTTTTATTAAACAGGGTCTCAACCCTCAGCCTGGAGAAACAAAAGAGCACACCGTACTCGAGGACTCGGTTGCTTAAAACCTCAGGCTAACATTTAATCATATAACCTAGCGGCTTTAAATACATGTTATCGTGACCCAGCCGCTATTGACTACCCGTGCCTCCACATGGCACGACCACATCTTCCGTCGTTCCAACCCGAATATTTTGGCTCCCGTTACCACGTGTTGCAAAATATTCAATTTGTGTGCACTTATCATAACAGGGCAACCGTGTACCACCTAGGTAGGGAAACGCCAATATGGGTTCCTTCCGACAACCTACAGGTTGCATGCCCGACCTGTAGTACTACTCCCAGTCATCCTTATCGTGATACATTATCCTTTCAGGATGCAACTCAAATCACACCAATTCACATGATGTAATTCTTTCGTTAAGTCTTTGATTTGCATAAACCGCAATACTTAGTATCGACTCACATATATATTGTTCATAACCATATGTATACTCCTATTTATGCCTATTTTAACTCCCAAACCCTAATTTTCAGAGCCAAAGCATAAATTTGATGCGTAAATCTTATTTTAGTGAGAATCACAAAGCAATTCTTCAGACTTTTTCAAAAATAACCAAAATTAGGGTTCTTCATAGTAAAGAACACAAAATCAAGGATTTCAATAATTTCGTATGAAAATCCAACAGCAAAAGGAAGGATTTCGTTACCTAATCGAGCTCTCTCTCGTGTATGCAAGACTTTATCGAGTTTCGTTTTTAGAAAGGCTATTTTAAGGCTCCTGAAAAGATCGAATTTCATTTTTCGTATCAAAATTCTAAGAACATGTTAAGAACGCGAAGAACGAACGAAGAATGTGAAGAACGCGAAGATTACGAAGAACGTCAAGAACATATTTTCTCCTAAAAGTTCGGCAGAGTTTCCCCTCATATCGGGACATATTTCTCGGAAAATTTCAGCAGAGTTTCCCCTTATATCGGGACATATTTCTCGGAAAATTTCGGTAGAGTTTCCCCTTATATCGGGGCATATTTCAAAATAAAAACGAAAAGAGTTTCCTCTATAAAATCAATCGAGAGGAAAATAACAACGAAACTGAAAGAATATACTCAATAACAAGAGATGAAGAACCGGTAGACACCACACATCTTAGGTGAGTGAACGTGTGACGAATCAAAGGGTCACTGACGTGCATAGCCGCCCGCACCTAAGTAGGGTATTACACAGATTTCTCCATCAAAATAAAAACATAATACGAAGAATAGAAACATAAACGATGGAGAATCGGTAGACACCACACATCTTAGATGAGTGAACGTGTGACGAATTACAGGGTCACTGACGTGCATAGCCGCCCGCACCTAAGTAGGGTGTTACACAGATTTTTCCTCGAACCACAACAGGAAAACGAATCGAAAAGAAATATTAATCAAAAACAAAACTTGAAAGAACAAGAGTATGAATTGAAAGCCTAGCTTACGAAGTAACTAAGAGAGGATCATACATTTCTCCTCCTCGTTCTCCCGGCAGCGCTTCGCTAGCGCTCCTCCCTCGCCTCCCACTCCTCCTCCCAACCTCTCGACCCTAGCCCTTGGGGTGTTGGTGGTGGTAGTGGAAGTTGTAGGAAATGAATGGGTAGGGGGGGTCTATTTATAGGCCCCAGAAAACCACCAACCATGGTTAGAAAACAATGGTTTAGAACTTAACCATGGTTTAGCGGCCCATGGCTTTGCCCATGGTTTTAGCCAAAACTTATCCCAAACTTGGAGCTTAAGTTGGAATATTCTAGAGGATTCTAGATTTGCTAATGACGCTTAATTAATACTAATCGTGATTAACTTTTACTAATCGCGATTTAACTTTCGCAGCTTACGCTTATCTTTTGTTAACTATTGATTAGTGTTTACTAATAATCATTAGCGGCTTTCAATCGTCATTAATTTTTTAATCATGTTTAATTAGTCTTAATAACAGTCATTATGGATTAATGACTTCTCTTTCTTTGGAAAATCATAACAATTCGAAACGAAGTCCGATTCACACGAAACAAATTTCGTTGGTTTTCTCTTGACGAGCCGGATCTTATTATATAAGATCCGAGATATGCCAAGTTCAAGGTTTTACAATTATAATAACCTTAAAGGAAGTCTCGTCCTCGAGGCTAGAAATGCAGGCATAATAACCTTAAAGAGGATTAAAACCATAACAACCTTAAAGAGAATGAACGTCATGTCATTTAAAATGAACATATACATAATACATAATGTTATCATTCAAACAAGTACGGGTATTTCTCTCTCATTTATGCCTCATGTTCCCATGTGGCTTCTTCAAAGTCTTGGTTTCGTCATAATACTTTAACTAAAGGCACCTCTTTGTTTCTCAACTTCTTGATATCCCTTTCAAGTATTTGCACAGGTATCTCTTGGTATGTCAAGTCTGGCTCAACATGTAAATCATCATAACTTATCTTATGCTCTGGATCCCTAATGTACTTTTTCAGATTTGATACATGAAATACATCATGTATTGCCGAAAGATGTGGAGGAAGTGCAAGTCTATAGGCAACTTTTCAATTCAGTTGAATAATTTCAAAGGGACCCACGAACCTGGGTGCTAACTTCCCATGCAAGCCAAACCTCTGGACACCCTTCATAGGTGATACTTTGAGAAATACAAATTCACCTACCTCAAATTCAAGGTCTCTTCGCCTGGTATCACTATAACTTTTCTAGCGACTCTGGGCAGTTAATAGTCTTTTTCTAGCAAGTTCTACAACTTCCCGTGTCTCCTGAAGTCTATCTGAATCATAAAGGTTCCTTATTCCGACCTCTTGCCAACACAAAGGAGTAGTACACCTTCGTCCATATAGTGCTTCAAATGGTGCCATGCCAATAGTTGTATGGTAACTATTATTGTAGGTGAATTCTACAAGGGGCAACTGTTTAATCCACGATCCCTTCCATTCTAAGGCACATGCTCGTAGCATATCCTCTAGTGTTTGAATCGTACGTTCTGACTGACCATCTGTTTGTGGATGATATACTGTACTCAAGCATAGTTGTGTACCTAAAGCTTTAATGAAGTTCTCCCAATAGTGTGAGGTGAATCGTGAATCTCGATTAGAAACTACTTCCTTCGGGATACCATGGAGGCGAATCACATGTGTAATATATAACTCAGCTAGCTGGTCTGGAGTGAAAGATAAGCTTATCGGAATGAAGTGTGCTACCTTTGTCAGGCGATTTATTATAACCCATATACTATCTTTACTACCAGTCGTCTGAGGTAAGACAGTAACGAAATCCATGGGAATGCTTTCCCATTTCCATTCAGGTATATGGAGGGGTTGCAATAATCCTGGTGGCTTTTGGTGTGAAGCCTTTACCTGTTGGCAAGTGAAACATGAATTCACAAACTCAGCAACATCTTTCTTCATTCCCGGCCACCAAAAGTATGAATGAAGATCCTTATACATCTTCGTAATTCCTGGATAAATAGATAATCTAGAACAATGAGCTTCTCGTAAGATGTCTTTCCTTAGTTTAGGTGTGTTTGGTACACAAACTCTGTGATGATCATACAGTAAACCATCTTGTATCTAGAATCCCTCTATCTCATTCTTCTCAAGTTGTTGTTTCAAGTCTTTAAGGACTGGATCATCCTCCTGTCCTTTATTTATTTTATCATATATTTCTGGTTTGTATCGATGAGGAATAGTTATAGTATCAGCACTACTATCAAATGATTTCCATTCGCTTAACGTTGATAGTAAACCCCAGAAGTGGATAGCACTCACTAACCCGGGTGAATAAGTTCTTCTACAAAGTGCATCTGCTACGATGTTCCCCTTACCAAGGTGGTAGGAGATAGTGCAATCATAGTCTTTCAGCAACTCTAGCCACCGTCTCTGTCTCATATTGAGCTCCTTTTGATCAAACAGATATTTCAAGCTTTTATTATCAGTGAAGATTTCAAAAGTAATACCATACAGGTAGTGTCTCCATATCTTTAAAGTGAAAACTACGGCAGCTAATTCAAGGTCATGTGTTGGGTAGTTCTTCTCATGTGTCCTGAGCTGTCGTGATGCATACGCAACTAACTTACCATGTTGCATAAAAACCGCCCCAAGTCCTTCTTTAGATGCGTCAGTGTACACTATAAACTCTTCACTACCGGAGGGTAGAGTAAGGATTGGCGCAGATGTTAGACATTCTTTCAGTGTCTGAAAACTAGCTTCACATGTATCAGACCATAAGAATGGGACCTCCTTTTGAGTTAGTCTAGTCATTGGCAATGCTATCCGTGAAAAGTCCTTCACGAATCTTCTATAATATCCGGCTAAACCCAGAAAAGATCGTATTTCTGTGACAGTCTTCGGGCGTTCCTAACTCATCACCGCACTAACCTTTGTAGGATCAACTGATATACCTTCACCAGAAATAACATGGCCTAAGAAAGATACTTCAGATAGCCAGAAGTCACATTTGCTATATTTAGCGTACAGTTTGTTCTTCCTTAGAGTTTCAAGTGCCCGCCTGAGATGGTGTTCATGCAGATACTTATCCTTGGAGTAAATAAGCACATCATCAATAAAGACTATTACAAAGTGATCTAAGAACTCCTTGAATACTCTATTCATGAGATCCATGAAGGCTGCTGGGGCGTTTGTTAGTCCAAAAGGCATAACTAAGAATTCATAATGTCCGTATCTAGTTCGAAAAGCTGTCTTGGGAATATCTGTATCTTTAATTTTCAACTGATGGTATCCAGATCTTAAATCAATCTTGGAATACACAGTTGAACCTTGTAACTGATCAAAGAGATCATCTATTCTTGGCAGAGGATACTTGTTCTTTATTGTCCTCTTGTTTAGTTGTCTATAGTCAATGCACAACCGCATCGACCCATCCTTTTTCCTAACAAATAAGACAGGTGCATCCCATGGTGAAGTACTAGGACGAATGAATCGTTTATCTAACAGTTCTTGCAATTGTACCTTTAACTCTCGTAACTCAGTTGGTGCCATCCTATACGGAGGGATAGAGATAGGCTGAGTATCAGGTATGAGAGAGATTTCAAATTCAATCTCTCGCTCCGGTGTTAGTCCAGGCAGTTCCTCTAGAAATACATCAGTAAACTCGCACACTATAGGCACATCTTCTATCATTCTTTCTGACCCGGATGTAGTGGATACATAAGCTAAATAACCTTGGCACCCTTGCTCTAACAACTGTTGTGCCTTCAATGTAGAGATATATTTGATATTATCATTGGATGTCTTTCCAATGAACTGGAACTCTATCGAGTTAGGAAGGTGAAATGTTACTGTCTTCTGGAAACAGTCAAGACATGCATGATGCCTTTCTAACCAATCCATTCCTAGTATAAGTTCAAAGTCCTCCATTTCGATTAGTAGTAGTGAAACAGGTAACTAATGTCCCGCTATCAGTAATATACAATTATCCAGGATTTCTCGAATTATAAATACTTGTCCTCCTGGTCCCTTGATCAGATAGGACTGTTGTACTTCTACTGGTATCTTACCCAAAGTGGGTACTAACCGTCGAGCAATAAATGAATGTGAAGCACCAGAATCAAATAAGGCATGTACTGATAAGTCATGAATAGTAACGGTACCTCGTACGACTGTGCCTGAGTGGTAGGCTTGTTCTTCAGTAATTGCATTGAGCTGGCCATTAGGAATAGGCAAGCTAGAACCCGCAACACTTTGTGGTGGTTCTTGTGTAGGAGACGCTCCTTGTGAGCCTCGACCTCTACCATGTCTTCCTACATGTGTTGCTCCATTGTTCGAGGTGGATGTTATACTATTAATTGGGGTTGATTTAAATCCTGAACCTCTCAACTTCGGACAATCTTTCTTGATGTGGCCTTCCTGATGACAGTAAAAACACACACGTTCTCCTGTTTGAGCTGAAGATCCAGCCACAGAGGTGCTAGCTCCTGCTGCTGAGTCGCGAGGATATAGTGGAGGCCTAGAGAAACCCCTTCTTCCTGATAATTCCTGACCCAAGGTCTGTGGTGAGCTTATATTGGAACCGGCTCGATGATAGCGATGATCTCTACGATTATAATGTGCCTTGCTTTTGGATGGTCCACCATTAAAGTGGAAACTTCTTCTTTGGTGGTTTTCATCCCTCTCCATCTCAATACGAGAGGCGATGTCCATTGCTTCATCTACGGTTGTGGCTCTAAAACCAGCAAGCTTTTCTCGTAGATCTCCTTGAAGACCGCTAACAAATTTGGTAAGATATTCTTGTGGTGAAGCTTCTAGAGCTGGTGAGTACTGTAGTAGCTCAGTAAAGTGGATATGATAATCTCGTACAGTCTTAGAACCCGTATTCAGAGAAGCTAACTCTCTCCTTTTTAATTCTTCCCAATGAGAGGGACAAAAGTGAGCTCGGAACCTCTCTTCGAAGATATCCCATGGAACAGGATCGGCTAATTTCTTGGAAATGGCTCTCCACCATCGTCTTGCATATTCTGCTAAGGAGTAATCAGCAAAGTGCACCCAAGTATCTGCTGGTGCGTATATTATTCTCAACATCCTACTGACATCATCAAGCCATAATTCAGCTTCGGCAGGTGTCTCTACACCTTTGAATCGAGGAATTTTTCCCTTTCGGTAATTATCTAGTAATGTTTGGTGTCTAAGGAGGGCCTTCTCCATTGCTCCTTCAACCGGGGTAGGAGTAGACTCAGTTGAAGGATGGTAATTAGATTCTTCCTCAGAAAGATGAACAGAACCTTCACTCCTAGCATCCACAGGCTTAGATGCCTCGGGTCTCTCAGCTTGTGCATTGAGCCTCTCCTCCAATGCTTGTTGCCTTTGCCCCATGTCTTGGAGCATTGCCATCATAGCCGCTAATTGTCTAGACATGTCTTGGTCTGCCATGATCCTGGGATGAGTCAAGGTCAAAGGTTAGATCCTATATGTCTTAGCATGATGTACATTAGGGACAATGACTTGTGAATGGTACTGCAGTCATTTATTAAGATTAAAAGATCTTAATACAACCTTAGTTTCTGAATACCGCTCATAGTTATTAATTACTAAATAAATTATTGGAGTAACCTGGCTCTGATACCAATATGTCACGACCCAGTTTTCTGGGCCGTCGGATCCTCCCATATCCGGATCTGGTTACTCAGCAATAATTTATTCAGCAATCACAACTAACATTCAGAAATAGACTGCAAATAAAAATACTCAGAAGAAAGTATTTCAACACTTTTCCATTCACAAAACAAAGTTCACATGATACACTGTCCCACTATAACCATTTACATTTACATCAACTTGATAGGAAAATATACAAAAGATTACTAACTACCTTAAAGAATAAAGCTACTGTGGCTGGCTGGATGTCTAGTATGTAAGCCGGATGAATTTTTAAAGTCCTTGCGATGGCTCACCGATACCTGTTGGGTTTTCCATAAATCATAGGATAAAAATTAGCGAATGCTAAGTAACGAAGAAGAGAAAAGCAAACAAATTCTGTAATTTTTCAAAACTTGATATCACAAAAAAATTCATTCCTTTTCATTAATATAAGTCATATTCCTTTCAATTCTACATCAGGGATTAGTTCAGGAGAACCCCACCATTCTTAGACTCCGAAGCTGTGGAAACTTCAGGATTGGAGATTGTGTTGATCTTGGGAAGCTTATGCCGCCGCACGTCGCCTCAACCAATCCTCCAATACTACCATGACAATTTCCTTTTCTTTTATTAAACAGGGTCTCAACCCTCAGCCTGGAGAAACAAAAGAGCACACCGTCCTCGAGGACTCGGTTGCTTAAAACCTCAGGCTAACATTTAATCATATAACCTAGCGGCTTTAAATACATGTTATCGAGACCCAGCCGCTATTGACTACCCGTGCCTCCACATGGCACGACCATATCTTCCGTCGTTCCAACCCGAATATATTGGCTCCCGGTACCACGTGTTGCAAAATATTCAATTTGTGTGCACTTATCATAACAGGGCAACCGTGTACCACCTAGGTAGGGAAACACCAATTCGGGTTCCTTCCGACAACCTACAGGTTGCATGCCCGATCTGTAGTACTACTCCTAGTCATCCTTATCGTGACACATGATCCTTTTCAGGATCCAACTCAAATCACACCAATTCACATGATGTAATTTTTTCGTTAAGTCTTTGATTTGCATAAACCGCAATTCTTAGTATCGACTCACATATATTGTTCATAACCATATGTATACTCCTATTTATGCCTATTTTAACTCTCAAACCCTAACTTTCAGAGCCAAAGCATCAATTTGATGCGTAAATCTTATTTTAGTGGGAATCACAAAGCAATTCTTCAGACTTTTTCAAAAATAACCAAAATTAGGGTTCTTCATCGCAAAGAATACAAAATCAAGGATTTCAATAATTTCGTATGAAAACCCAACAGCAAAAGGAAGGATTTCGTTACCTAATCGAGCTCTCTCTCGTGTATGCAAGACTTTATCGAGTTTCGTTTTTAGAAAGGCTATTTTAAGGCTCCTGAAAAGATCGAATTTCATTTTTCGTATCAAAACGCTAAGAACATGTTAAGAACGCGAAGAACGAACGAAGAACGCGAAGAACACGAAGAACGTCAAGAACATATTTTCTCTTAAAATTTCGGCAGAGTTTCCCCTCATATCGGGACATATTTCTCGGAAAATTTCGGCAGAGTTTCTCCTTATATCGGGACATATTTCTCGGAAAATTTCGACAGAGTTTCCCCTTATATCGGGACATATTTCAAAATAAAAACGAAAAGAGTTTCCTCTATAAAATCAATCGAGAGGAAAATAACAACGAAACTGAAAGAATATACTCAACAACAAGAGATGAAGAACCGGTAGACACCACACATCTTAGGTGAGTGAACGTGTGACAAATCACAGGGTCACTGACGTGCATAGCCGCCCGCACCTAAGTAGGGTATTACACAGATTTCTCCATCAAAATAAAAGCATAATACGAAGAATAGAAATATAAACGATGGAGAATCGGTAGACACCACACATCTTAGATGAGTGAACGTGTGACGAATCACTGGGTCACTGACGTGCATAGCCGCCCGCACCTAAGTAGGGTGTTACACAGATTTTTCCTCGAACCACAACAGGAAAACGAATCGAAAAGAATTATGAATCAAAAACAAAACTTAGAAGAACAAGAGTATGAATTGAAAGCCTAGCTTACGAAGTAATTAAGAGAGGATCATACCTTTCTCCTCCTCGTTCTCCCGGCAGCGCTTCGCTAGCGCTCCTCCCTCGCCTCCCACTCCTCCTCCCAACCTCTCGACCCTAGCCCTTGGGGTGGTGGTGGTAGTGGAAGTTGTAGAGAATGAATGGGTAGGGGGGGTCTATTTATAGGCCCCAGAAAACCACTAACCATGGTTAGAAAACCATAGTTTAGACCTTAACCATGGTTTAGCGGCCCATGGTTTTAGCCCATGGTTTTAGCCAAAACTTATCCCAAACTTGGAGCTTAAGTTAGAATATTCTAGAGGATTCTAGATTTGCTAATGACGCTTAATTAACACTAATCGTGATTAACTTTTACTAATCACGATTTAATTTTCACGGCTTACGCTTATCTTTTGTTAACTATTGATTAGTGTTTACTAATGATCATTAGCGGCTTTCAATCGTCATTAATTTCTTTAATCATGTTTAATTAGTCTTAATAACAGTCATTATGGATTAATGACTCTTCTTTCTTCGGAAAATCATAACAATTCGAAATGAAGTCCGATTCACACGAAACAAATTTCGTTGGTTTTCTCTTGACGAGCCGGATCTTATTATATAGGATCCGAGATATGCCAAGTTCAAGGCTCTGCACCATATCCATGGTCAACTTGCTATCCTTAGCAGAGTTGCTCACGGTGTCTACTAGAGTCTCCCAACTGTCTGGCAAAGAACCCAATAGGAGAAGTGCATGCAGCTCGTCGTCCAGTACCAATCCCATTGAAGTCAACTGGTTGATAATGCTTTGGAAGTCATTTAGATGCTCCACCACCTTGGTGCCATCCTTGTACTTCAAATTCACAAGCTTTCTAATCAAGAAAGCCTTGTTGGTTGCGGTCTTCTGATCATAGAGCTCGGACAACTTGTCCCATAGCTCCTTGGCATTCGTCTCCTCGGCAACATGATGGAACACGGACATGTCAAGCCACTTCCGAATGGTACCAATGGCCTTTCAGTTCAACTTTGTCCACTCGCTTGTGGACATGTTCTCCGGCTTGGTGCTCTCCCCCTGCACCGGATCGTGGAGGTCCTTGCAATACAAGATGTCTTTCATCTTGGCTTTCCAAATCTGACAGTTGCTACTTGTGAGCTTAATCATAGTGCCTTCATCATCTTTGCTCATTGCTCAAACCTGAGCTCTGATACCACTTGTTGGGGATAATGAGGATGCAATCGACTCAGGAATATCCCCCTAAAACTGTCCTACAGCAAAGATGGCACAACACAATATATGTTCCCCACACGGGAACTCAAATAGCAACAATGACAAGCACAATCACAAGCACAATAGGCAATCACCACAAGACAAGGATTTTTACGTGGAAACCCTTGCTTAATGTGAGCAAGGGAAAAACCACGGGGCAAGACCGGCAACCAATCACTACGGTCTAAATGAGACAATGTTCTTCCTGATTTTGTTGCCCACAAAACCGAGGTACAAACCACGAGCACAATAGGTAATTCTTCACCAAGTAACTAACTACCCTAGGTATCTAACAATACCAAACAACATGCTCAAAACAAGGAGAAGGAGTATCTTCCCTTGTGGGCTCCCGGATGGAGTCCCAAACTCGACTCCGGCTTCTTGAGGTCGTCAACAACGACCTCCAACTGCTCCCTCTCGAACTCGCCCAAAACGGTGGCCTCTCTCCAACACGCAGCCCTAGCCGTTGCTCCTCTTGAGCCCAGGCTGATGCTGCACGAACTTGAGATGCTGCTCCTCGCGAGCCCAAGCTCGAGCTCTCTCTCGTGGAGGAAGATGTCGAGGGTTTCAAAACCCTACAGCTGCTGCACACTGGAATGGGGGGGGGGAGGAACGAATCACTGGATTCACTGGAATCGGCTGGAACGAATGGGATTCTCATTCCCTGTTGAGAATACATGGAATGGGAGCAATGGGGCTCCCACTTGCTGGGAATATTGCAAAGATACCCCTGCAAAGGGGTCAAATTATAAGCCCCCCAAGTTGGGGCTGGAATATTGCAAGGAAACCCAACACTACTACTTTTCAGTTTAAGAAAAACATTCTTTTTAATCATCTTATATTTCAGTTCGTGGTAATTTGCGTTTTTGTTTAAAAAAATGGTTGCAAAGTTATGAACGCATTAATGTCACCAGCGGAACCCCATTTTAGGTTCGTTTGGTTGTAGGGTTGGGCAGGGTTGGGTTGGGTTGAGGTACCGTTGTGAATAGTAAACTGTGAGGAAGATTGGGAGGGTTGGAAGGAGGGGTACTCCGGGTTGGGCCAACCCAACCCTGCAACCAAACGGAGCCCAGGATTCATTCCCCCACCCGAAGTGACCAAACTTTGATAAAAGGACGATCAATTTATCTCTGATTATCTTTTGTTGTCTCTGGTAAAGCTAGGTGAAAGAATAATCATCATAGGTGAGGGAGAGACTAACTAGTGTGTAACTACCAATGTCCCCCACGCTAACTATTTTCTTATCAATTTTGAAATTAAAAGTAATTATAAATTCAACAGCATTCACACTTGCTGAAAGATTACCTGAGAAAAGAATATTGTGACGATGTCCCTGCAAAGATTTCTAATCAAGCATTAGGTTATACGTTTGACAAATTAGAATATCAAATCGATTATAAACAATCCACGCAATCTATTACAAGTTCTTTTATACCGATACGGTAAATAATACACGGAGGGCCTCTCGTAACTTGGGATCTATCTTTCAGTTCTCTGTCCGCATGCATTACGTAACAAGCAAAGTTTTGAATTCATGTCTCGACCCGAGATCGAAATCAAGGATAAGCATGTATGATCCGCGTGAGCCCTAGCAGGTAGTTGCACAAGTGTCCATTACTAAACTACTACTTGCTCCAGTTTGCCCTTCAAATTGAAGCAGCAACAGTTCTGCAAGTCATTTTGCAGGGGTCCAAAAATCACGATCAAAAAGATCCTCCAGTCAGTTTTGGAGATTTATCAAATATTGTCCTTGTTTTGGACAATCCAACATTTATAAAAGTACAACAAAATCTGTGTTACTTCCAGAATGAATTACAGTATGCTTTCGTCCACTTTGAGGGATTACCACCTTGATCACAATGGCGAAAACGAAACAAACAGCCAGATGGAACATTGATAATATTTTCCCATGTTTGAAGAAACCACCACTGAAGCTTTCAAAAAAAACACCAAAGATTCTTTCATCAACTGTGCCTTGTGAATTAAACAGCAGGGAAGAGATTATTAGCAGAATGTGAAGGATATTAACCTCGAGAGAACAGTGTTGCTTCGCTACAAAAACAGTAGGAGACACAGGTAGAGGAACTGTCTAAAAGTTCCAAATTTCTGCGTCAGCTTTCCAAATAAAAAATAATCACAAGATATACACTTCGGCGGCTGTGCTCAACAAAACACAGGCTGCTGAAACTCTGCTTGTATATCTTCATCTGCTTAGGAATGTTGTCTACGGAAGCTGTCATAGAAGGAAAATTCAGGGGATAAAAAAGCACATGGCCTCACATCTAGTATCTGATCCCTTTGGCCACCTCAAAGAAGTGTGCTACATTCTCCTCGGGAGTTCCCACTACGATGCCATGACCAAGATTCAAAATATGCTTTCTGTTACCAGCCTTGGCAACTGTGTCGTAAATCCGCTTGGTGATGAATTCTTTTGATCCAAATAAGACACCAGGATCGATATTGCCCTGGACGGCAACATCAGTTCCTATCCTCTTCCTTCCATCTGCCATATCCACCGTCCAGTCCAAGCTGACAACATCAACTCCTGTTAAGGGGAGCCTCTCCAACAAGCCCCCAGATCCACTTGCATAAAGGATAAGAGGCAACTCCGGGTGTGTAGCTTTGACAGAATCTACAATCTGCTTTAGATAAGGTAGGCTGAATTCTTCAAAATCCACTGGACTAAGCTCGGTTGCCCATGAATCGAAAATCTGGACAGCTTGAGCCCCATTATCTGCCTGGTACTTAATATATTCTGCCATAGAAGTCGCGAATTTTTGGAGCAATGCATGTAGGACCTGGTGCAGAAAATGCAAAAATCATATAAAAGTCGTGTTGGATGATTGTCAGCAGCGTTGGCAGTGAAAGACAGTAAAGGCGCGAGGCATTACATGAGGAAATATAAGCAAGCGATGGCTGTTATATTAATAATGAAGGATCGCATAGATACTCGTGCTTTTCATTGATAGTGTTACATGGCAAAAGGAAATGAGTCAAATGACTAGTGAAACTCGATGTGACGCATAAATTTCTTTTAGCTAAACCTGCAGCGTGAAATTATTTTTCTTATCTGTCTAATTTAATATGAGAAATTGATGAGCACGTCAAATAGCTATACTTTTGGAATTCTTTCAGTTGCATACTGTAGATCTAAGAGATGATAGATGAACTACGCATACCTTGGGCTGAGAAAATGCCAGGCTCTTTATTTTCGAATAATGCTTTGATGAGCCACCTTCAACCACGTAAGAAGCCAGCGTGAAAGGTGCTCCAACAAAGCCCAGCACTGCTGCTTCATTTTTTACCTAATGAAGGAAAATGGCTGAGTAAATTTAGCATCAAATATCAATTAACCTAAAATAGCAAACTAATTTACTATGCCTCATCAATTTCAAATATATATTCTGGTTAAAACAGGAGTTTTGTTACTGGAAAATTGAACTAGATATATCAGGAAAAAGATTTGATTGACCTCCAAAATTGAAAAAGGAAAGTATGTGACCGAACAATAAACAAAAATAACATACCTCATCTCTTAAAATTCTCAATGCCTGTCCAACATATGGAACTGACTCCTGTGGAACAAATTGCTGCACTTGATCTACATCAGAAGCTTCCCTAAGGGGATGATAAATTATTGGACCTTTTCCTTTTACGATGTCAAATGGAATATTCATTCCCGGCAGGGGTGTAAGGATGTCTGAGAATAATATAACCTGCATGGTTCATCCCGAAAGTATGAAGAGGCATCCCAAGTTAATTAAAAGCATTGCAACTATAATTCAAACAGATGGAATACCAAAAGGGCATTACGGTAAGAAGTTAAACATTTGACTATAAGGCAATGCAGATAAAAACTAATAAAAATATACAGTTTCATTATAAACATGCTTCCTCTTTATAATAAACAATTTAAAATGCAAAATACTATTCCTACCATGCCAGGTTGTCAATGTCAAAGCAAAATAAAAAGGCACAAAAAGGACACCGCAAATAAACAAATTGCCCAGATTTGCAAATAAACTCCTACTTCAGAAGTTGGTGCCCTGAGAATTCCCTGAAGATCCCACATGCTTACTCCCAGCTTGAAAACTATTACGCAGGTTTGGATATAGAGAGATAGATGACATTCATGTCAATCCACTGGTAGGCACCATAGGACTTGGCACGGTGCCACGGACCTCTCAGCAAAGACTAAACAGGTAAAGATTCATTTAACCCCATTCAGTCCAAACATCTCGCTTAATACTCCACCTAAAGCTGCAGCATGCTAGATTGTATTTAGGAATTATAGCATAAACTTCCCCTAAAACTCCTGAGGAAAGAAAATAAATTCCATACAGGAAGTCGGGATGGTTGATGTCTCCAGCAAAAAGTACATTGTCATCATTGAAATTAATTTAAGTACATGTGAATTATGGATCATATCAGAGGCATGAGATGGCCAAATGCAAATCATGGTCATATTTAAATGCTTCTATGGTTTGCACGCTGCACCTCGAGTTTTTCCTTAGTTAACCTTCTGCAAGTTTTTGCTTTTCTTTTTCCTTGGATTTCAAATATGAGGCTTGGACACCACAAAAAATGAGGAAAAGCCCCAATGTGCTTCTTTCTTCATCCTACATGCTCTGATTGGTCGAGTGCTCCGAATATGGCGAAGACACAAGATACACAAAAAATGTGTTTCCGTGGAGCACACTGAGAAGCAGAGATTTCGAGCGCATAGGATAAGAAGTGTCATGATGGTGCCCTTTTTGGTGATTGTGAATGGTAGATCATATAGTGTATGCATCCAACCAAGAAGGGAACTGAGACGAGGTTATCTGTTGGCATCCATGTTGTTCGTTTTAACAAGCAGATGAGTTGGCTATGGGTGTGTTCGAGGCATGTGATGGAGGATTTTTCTCTGGTTACACTATGACAGACTCAGTACACGTACAAGTACCATTTCTCCAGTATGTGGACGGCGCAGTCTCGTTCATTCAGGGCTTGCTTCAGCATGCTAACTGCATGCAGACCCTAGTCACATCTTTGGAGGGGGCTATGACATGAGAATTAATGATGCGAGGTCCTCTTTGGCAACCCTCAACATGGGAAATGAGGAGACATATGACTAGAAGACGGGGTTAAGTGGAAGGATGCATGCCAACAAAAAGAGGTGGGAGGACGTGGCTGCAGGGGCTTGAGGTCCTTTAAAAAAAGTTTGTTGGGTAAAGTCTAGTTTTCTCTCGAAGTCGAATCGGAGCTGGGTGCCGAATATCCAGGGATGGAGTTCATCGTTATATGGCAAGTTATCAGAGGCATGCTATGTTAGATGTTAGTCATTGGATTGGAGGGCCCCGGTGCCTAGAAGGGATTTTAATTTTGGAGGGGCTTAATGTATGTGGTGCATATTGTGTCACCTTTTCTTTAACAAAGAGTGGCTGATGATGGGGATTTCAAATTATAAATGGATGATTGGTCGAATATTGAGTCCTTTCTCAGATTTTTCATAGATTGTTTGCACTTGTGAAATACAGAAGTGATAAATAACATAGTATCAATCTATAATTATTAGTTTATAATTTTAATTAGTAGTATATATTATTAACAAACATATCATTAATATATAATGAGAAGTAAGATAAGAAATAAGAAATGGTTTATTAGTCTTGTTTCATTTTAAAATTTTTATATGGAATTATTAAACACGTAATTAACGAATGACCCATAATTACTAAAGTTAAATTAGTGTTTATTTGCTCATTTTTTTAATATAAATGGGGTGTGGCCAAGCGGTAAGGCATATGATTTTGGTCTTGTTATTTGGAGGCTTGAATCATTCTGTATTAGATCGATTCTAATGAAATGGAAATATTGGGTCACATTGTATCCGACATGAAAATAAAAGAAAATCTTAAAGAAAACGATCTTTTGTTCTGAGAATCTGAACTATTATAATTCTTCTAAAAAATTGTCGTTGTTGGGAAAGATTTAATTACCTTGTTTTCTGTCCCACCTAGAGGACAAAAGGGTGGTGGATTTTGCCTCTTTCCTAGAGGCATTGAAAGACATGAGTACATGACATCGATTGATCAGGTGGTGGATGCCAAGGCCTTAAATGTCGGTTTCGGTCACCATTTCGGTATCGACCAAAATAGAATTTCGATGGAATTTCGGTGGAATTTCGACCGAAATTTCGGTCATTTCGGTCATTTTTTGTACTAGCACCCCCATATTTCGGTCATTTCGGCCATTTCGGTCGAATTTCGATTTCGACTGGATATCGATATTCGACAGAAATTCGACCGAATTTCGCTGAAATTTGAGGCCATGGTGGATGCTCAAATATAGTCATATAGAGAAATGACAAGTTTGCAGTTCAAGAGGCTTACAACTTGCTAAAGGTAAATTATACAGCACTAAACATGAGCTTTGCATTAGATTGTGGTTTGATTTGGAGGGCAAAAACAATGTTGAACTTAGACTCCATTATTGTTTAGTGAAGTTTAAAAGGCCGGTTATGATAGCACTTAGGAATCGACGGGGCTTTGATTTGGATAAGACCTATGACCTATCCAACCTGTGGGATCAGGGATGATGATGTTGATCATCTTTTTCCATGTGTACATTCTCGACAACAGTTTATAAAGTGATGACAGTTGGTTGGGTGGACACAAACATCTTTGACAACTTTTTGGGAGAAGCTTCAGAGTGGGTAGGAGGGAGTCGATGGACTCACACCTACACAAGACGGAGGGATAGAAGCCAGTCACTCACTATTTTGTTGGCTGTGCAGAATTAGAAGAATGAGGTGGTCTTTGGGAAAGAGATGTATTATGCGCAGAGAATAGTATAATGTGCAAAAGCCTTGCATTTGCGTGGGTATGTCGTTCATGAGGATGTATTATCATTATGATGTATTTTCTACCAGTTATTTCTTACTAATGACTTTTAAATGACTATTCACTCCAGATAATCATCCTTTGACTCTCCAGAAAAAAGTAGCTGAAGGTTTTCTCTCTCTTGAGAATCTGTGGGTAAGAATCAACTATATCTTACTAATCTCGTGTAACTTGCTATGCAAAGCAACAAATATGCAGACAAACCCTCCTCGATAGAGGATGTAGCATAGAAATAACATATGCTTCAACCTAAGAAATAAGCATCTGGCTTTAGTGCATCTCTTTCAGCTAAATGACATTGTAGGAATGGACAAGGGTCAAAAAATATTAGCTCAGTGCCCGGTTTGAATGTTGAAACTCCAGCCAGTATGACAGAAATGTTTCAGACATAAGAAAACCTGATAGGACCATGTTCCTAACAAACCCCGAGATTTTGTTTGACAACGCTAAGTTAGTGAGCAAATATAGGGACCGCCTTAATGACATATTGACATCTACATCAGATGAGATCATGAGAAACCTGCCAATATGCACACCACTTGTATAGATCCTAAAAGCATAAACCAAATGATTTGGTGTTAAGTGTGGGCCGCCTAATACAAAAATATATCAATAATAATGCAGAAGTTATCTGTTAACATCTCAACATACAACCAATACAAAGATTTTAATGGGTAGTCATATCACAACCTACATCAATATCAGTAAAATCACAAACATTGAACCCATTTTCAAATAAAAAGGAGGAAAGTTTGTATACACTCTTACCCCATCGGGTTTGAAAACTTTCCAAGGTTGTAAAGAAATTTCAACCACAAGATCAACATTTTCTGATCTTTCCCGAAATGAGGGGTGTCTTTGGCATAGTTCTTGATAACCTCTGGCATACGAATCATTATTAATCAGAAAAGGGACAAAAACTTGAGCTTTCGGCATAACAAATTATCACCCTCATTAAAAACAATTGTTCAAACATAAAAAAAACAATGAAACTTCTCAGATGAAAGCATTAAAACATTAAGAATCGCGTACAAATTATACAAGCTTTTTTGACAACCAAAAACATAAAATATAAATTTCCTGTTCATCTAAACATGCCTTCATGTACCTCCCGGCTTGCCTCATGAGCCAAACTGGAGGCCTTTCTACTTTTTCTCCCTTTACCGCATTTACAAGAAGCGGTGCATCTGCAGCAGCTATTTTGACCTCACTGACGATTTCTGCACCGGAAGCAGAAACTATCAAGAATGTATAAATAAACACTCACACCCATATTTTATAAGAGAAAGCAATACTAACATTTCTGCTTCCCTTTCCATCTCATAATGAGAGAAAAAATAAAGAACAAAGGTGAACCGTATTGATCCATAAACTGGAACCATTCATACAACCAACATGATTCCCATAGATACAGAAACAAACATCATAGAATTAACAGGGGTAGTAGAAATAACTAACTACCCACTTTTGGCAGGCAAGGAACTTTCATGTGCTGATAAATTGCACGTTTGGCAGGCAAGGAACTTTCAAAAGGAGTCATATGTCCGTGATTAGACAGAAAAGAGCTTCATTATAAATGATCCCAGCAGAGAATGCAAATTCAACCGCTAAATTTCCCAATGTGAAGAAAATACGTTTCCATACTTAGGTAGCACGATAGCTTTGAATACATCCACAAGTCCATAATTAGGACCTCGGTTGAATTGCCATAATAGAACAGCATTCACCGGATTCAGGTAATCGGTCAATAAGAGAATCCAGCATTCGTTTGAAGCCTAAAAGCCACATTAAAAAAATGATGAAGTCAAAATCAAGTTCAACGTTAAGAGACCAATTCGTAGGGAACGTGCCCAATTTACAGGCTAGCTAAGGAAAGAGCAAAATTTCCCTAATCAAGCCCATATGAATACTCGAAATCTCACCTTTCCAACTCGAAATTTACCACAAGCCGTCACTCAACAAACAAGGGCCATAAAAAACAAACAGAAAAACAAAGAATGAAAACCCTAGTTGGGCAGAAGGAGATCGGTACCGCCGACGACGCATTGGACTTTGACGAATCTGGAGCGAGGGCGCGGCTTGGAGACCAACGATTTAGGAAGAATGGAAGGGGATGATAACGAGAAGGAGCTGTGCACAGACGACATCCTCCTCTCCTGTGCTCTTCTCGCTCTCCTTGTTTCGTTCTTAAGGTCGATAGGGATTGGGGGAAGGAGGGGGGGGGAGGGGGGGGGGGGGAGGGAAGGGAGGTTTACGTATAAATGGATAAGAGAGATCTCCTTCGATTGGCGCCAGGGATTAAATGTCCATATAGGCCTCTGAGGACGGCTCAAATTACGGTATGTTTTTGGGGTTTGGTGGGGAAGAGAATGGGAGGGTAATTTAGGGAATCGAGAGGTAGATATCTTCTTATCCTCTTTCCAGGGAGATGGCCTCCCCTCATTGGGCAGTGGCTGGATCTCTCTCTCTCTCTCTCTCTCTCTCAAATTGGAACCTTTGAGCTGAGACCGAGACCTCCTTATGCGGGCTAAAGAGGTTTGACCCTAACCCCTTGAAGAAGTTGCTGGTGAAAGAAATTCAAAGAAATTGGCTGAAATTTAAAATTTTGGGGAATAAAGGGCTTGGAATAAGAGACACTCAGGGTTCTTGGTTGCAGGGTTGGGCAGGGTTGGGTTGGGGTACCCCGAGGTACCCCTCCTTCCAACCCTCCCAATCCTTCTCACAATTTACTATTCACGGGGGTACCCCAACCCAACCCAACCCATGCCCACCTTGCAACCAAACGAACCCTCAGGGCCTGTTTGGTTGCAGGGTTGGGCAGGGTTGGCCCAACCCTGGTTACTATTCACAAGGGTACTTCCTCCTCACAGATTACTATTCACCCACCCCAACCCAGCCCAACCCAACCCAGTCCAACCCAGCAACCAAACAGGCCCTGAGGGTTGGGTATGGTTGGGTTGGGTTGGGTTGGGGTACCCCTGTGAATAGTAAACTGTGAGGAGGATTGAGAGGGTTGGAAGGAGGGGTACCTCAGGTTGGGCCAACCCAACCCTGCCCAACCCTGCAACCAAACAATCCTAAAGCGTATTCACGAGAATGTTGTTGGAGTATTTTTTTTGTTGGGACAAATGTGTGTTAAGTATGAGTTATTGGTGTTTATCGCTTCTGTGTTCTAGGAATTTAAAATACATGGTAATTCTTGTGAAACATGTAATGTGGTTGAGAGAGCGATAATAATTATGGTCTCTCCGGATGGGATGAGGGGAAGTTTAATTGTTATTGAATATGGGAAGAGAATAGTTATTTTGGGAACAAGGAAAATATAAAATGGGGAAGAAAATAACAAGATTTTACATTTATATTTCCAAAAAAGGAGCCTAAAAAATATAAATTGCACTATGGGGTGAAGTTGAGCATATTTAAGAAAGAATAGATACATGAAGATGTCCGCCTTTTATATACTCTTTTTTAAGCAGATAACAATATCACTGATGGTGAAGCATATTTAAAGAGAGAGCGGTTCGATTTAAGGTTATCAATGTTATTGTTGCCACAAATAAGCGTGATATATCCAGTTCCATATTAAAAAAAAAAAAGAGAAGCTCTAATCATAGTTCCTCACGAAGATAGAAGACCAACTCGACAATTCTATATATCGCTCACACCTAGCCAAAATGTGGTTTTCTTGATTTGAGATGCTACTTTGGTTACCATGGATCCACCGTTGTAAGTTCCCTAAAGATACCTGAAAAGGTAAACACTAAAGTTAATTATCAAGCCATTTTTCTTATGTAATAATAATAATCACTAATGAAATCATTGGCCTTCAAGATGATCTATACAAGAAAGAAAATGAAATGTAAAATAAAAAAAATCATTCTCTCCCTCTAACAAGAGTAATAAGCTACAAAAATCTATGTCGAATCGCTAAGTAAGACAACATCATGATACAACAACAACCAAGCTTTTCTATTTAAGTGAGTTTGGAGTTTGGACCGTGTAGATTCTTTGCCTCCATATAGTACAAAATTGGTCATACGTTGGACTAACTTACAATTTAAGTGAGGTTGACATCATAAATTCTTTGCTTCCATATAGTGCAAAATTGGTCATACTTTGGACTATAAGTCCCATATTTTTAATGGTCTCCTTCCAATACTTTTTTGGTATTTTCATATTCCTTTACGAGGATGTCCTTCCAACTTCTCACACCTTAAAGGAACACTAATTGGCCTTATTTGCACGTGTCCAAACTGCTGTAGAGTTTCTATCATTTTATCCTTTATGGGTTTCTCATCAACTTTGTATCTTATATTCCCATTATGAATTCATTCACTCTTTGTGTGTCCACACATCCAATTGATCATCTCATCTCAATTATAGTTTGTTGTGCATATCTATAGTTAAGCGCCCAATACATACTACCATAAAACATTTTTTAGGTTCACTGCAACTCTATAGTACCTTCCTTTATTCATCCACCATGCATTGATTCTATCAGTAACATCTCCATCAATTCATTCATTCTTTTATAAGATGGAACCTGCATATTTGAAAGCATCCTTCTTTGAAGTAAAATGTATTCAAAGATTTTCCTATGTGGCATTTCTAACCTCAGTACAATTAAACTTGCATTCCAAATACTTTGTCTTGATTCTACTTAGTCAGGAACTCTTACAACCCATTGTCACCTTCAAGAGCTCAAGCTTCCATTTTTACTCCATCTTTTGCCTCGTCCACTGAAATAATATAATATGCAAACAACATAAACTAAGGTACCTCCTGTTGCAGGAACTTTGCTAATTTGTCCATAAATAACATTACAAAAAAGTAAGCACTCAGAGTTGATCGTTGATTCATCAAAATAATAATATCAAAATGACTTGACATCCCAATTAGAGTCCTCAAAAAGCTATTGTTTTGATCTACAAAATAGGAATATTATGTTTCTCTAGATTCATCCATGTGATTTTTCTATGTAAATTATCATAAACCTTCTCTAAATCAAACCTATTGAAGGTCCATCTTTATTATTCTGAAAACTTGTGGTAATTGATTAAGGAAGTTCAAAATTCAGAAAATGGACAAATTATTCAATAATTAAATAATAGAAATAATTTGTGGACCTAATTATATAAAATATCACTTGAATTATGAAAAAAGTTATTAAAATATATTTTCTTAAATTGATGTTAAAACTATCATTAAGAAGTGGATAATAAAAAATATTATTTGGATAATTGATCATCAATTAAATAGCCTCAAGTGTTGTATTTAAATGCCACAAGTATTGTATTTAAATGGACTGAGGGTTGATGATTGAAAATAAATTTTAAATTGAAACTCCAAGGTGTGGAGTAGAATAGAAACTCCAAGGTGTGGAGTAGAGGCTTCAGGATATAGCAACCGATTAGAGGATTCAAGGTAAATGTGGAGAACCTCAACACTTCTATCTATACTCTCAATGACTCATATGCTTCCCCACTACAAAGATTTCATAATTTTTGACTCACTTTGCAATTTCTGAATTTATATTATTAACCTTCAAATTATGTGGACCGATAAGTATATATTTAATTAATGAATAATATATGAAATTCAGTATCTTGACTTATTTTGGTAGATTTAATATAATTGGGTGTGATTTGATGTTCGACTTGCACGAGGATCTTGGTATATAGGTGTGACTCTTGATCTCCTCCCCCCTCACGCACGAGAATCTCCAGGTCCAGGAAAGATTCCTCCTCGTGTGCATCATCTACTCGCACAAACCTCCAAGTAGATTGAAGATCCCCTCTACATTGAGCCTTAGCCACATCTCCAGTCGCAATTGTAGTACATACATTCCAGATCGCACTTCCCATGTGTTACTAAGAAGTGAAGGATATGGGAAGATCCTCAAGCGCATCAGGGAAGCGTGTGGATCGCATCAAATGCGATCAGGAGTGACTAGTCGCACTAGTTGCTCCGGACAGTGGAATTTAAAAAATTTAATGTGATGAAAACACATGATCCAAGAACATTTCTCGGATCATTTCATCTAAACCACGATTAAGTATAAGTTTTACCTCTTGAAGCATGGTTGGGATCGAGACTCTAAATGAAGAGATCTCCTGTCTCAAGCCTGATCCGACGGAGGTGACGCTTGCGAGCGTGTTGATGAGACGTGTCCTTCTCGCAATCCATGTTGATGATCCAAGCGGTGTATCTCCTGATCTCGTCACACGAGATCCGATGTCTTCTTCACGAATGAGGTGCATTGAAGGAGACGGAGATCCACGAGCAAATGCTCCGGCAGCATAATGACGATGCTACAACGATGGTGACTCTCTCCATGGCTCCATGGTGGACGGCCATAAGAGAGAGGGGGAAAGAGCATTGGGCATGTAGAGAGAGAAAGGGAGAGAGAGCATATGTTATTGTTGTAAACGTGTAACTCAAAGAGCAAGGGGTGCCTCTTCTTATATAGAATTTTGGGAGTCCATGTATCTCAATCCATGGACAACACACAGTCAATGGTTAAGATTGATTTGTGTTTCTTTCAATGGTCATGATGTTGTTGTAAAAAACACAACAACAATTGATTAATTTAAATTAATATATATATTGATAAATCATTATAGATCAATTCAAAATTAAATCACTTTGACTAGTCTTGGAGATAATGAGGAGATTGACCATATCCCTTTAAAGAAGGGGGACAGCTACTCATTTGAGATAGAATGGGTCTATATCCTCAAAATCTCATGAGATCTCATTATCTCATGATATCTTCAAGATTTACAACAACATTTGTTTTAAATTATTTCAAAAAATAATTCATAATTATCTTGTGAACATTGCAATCATGCCACTGAAAAAATGTGAATCACATTCACATCCTAAAATAAAATATAAATTATATTTTCAATTAATCATCCAATGTGAATCCAATTCACATCAATAACTACTTAACAAATATAAATCACAGTATGCTCTCTTTAATTATAAATCATATTTATAATATACCTGAATAATATGGATAGTTTTATCCACATTATTCTTATCCATGATAATTAAATCACATTTAATCATCTTGGATCTCAATTCTCATGTGTCCAAATAATATGAATCACATTCACATTATTCACATCTTTGATAATTAAATCACATTTAATTATCTTAGATAACTCTTCTTATAATATGAATCAAATTCATATTATTCATGATAATTAAATCACATTTAATCATCCATTTTTCTCAATGCTCGGATACATATATCAACAATGAAATTATCCATGAACTCTTTCAAGGATAATGCACTTTCTCCGCGGATACTTGGAGATAAGGATAGGGCGATTGTATTGTTCCACGTATAGTGAGTTGGATATTGAGATTGCATCTCAAATCCAGATCTTGCGGACATCCAAAAGATACTTGATTAAATCAAAACTGCAAATCTAATCTTTCATACATCTGAATCACATTCAGATCAATGTCCAACATTTGTACTAAGATCAGATTACTTCTCTATGAGAGGAGTCACTAAAATCCAGACCTGTTTCATCACTCCCTCGGAATGGAAGCGGCATGGTTACACAATCGTTTATGATCACATCATCCTCAGGCATTCCTAATACATGTACATCCTGCATAATGGAAGATCCGGAATAAACCCGAAGTTTTAGATCTCTTTTAGACTGTCTCCTTCATAGTTTTATCATTAAGTTTCGCATTTGACTATTGTGAGTTGGTATCAATCATATACTTTTCAAAAGCATATATCATACCCGGGTGTTGATCATATACTTTTCAAAAGTATATATCAAACCTACAAATTCAGTCAAGCTTCCAAAGCGAGACGACCATGATGGAATTTGATTCTTCCCAATATCTCATGAGTGAGCTCATGTCTTCCGGTTCAGCAATGAACCTGTATAATCCCTTTGAGAGATTGTATTACTCATATGCCTTTGCATGCACACCAGCGCATCGGTGTATAGACCTTGGTTAGGTCATCAACCTATTGGTCTACCAAATGTATACACTCAGAGATATAGTAATACATTTGTCTCTGGTCAGACGATGCATGCCTATATCGTGATAGCATATGACATAGGTCTTTGGTTATCTCGATCTCGTTAAGTCAACTCTTTGACCTAACTAATCTGACACCTTTGAATCTCTATTCCCATGCAGAGGACCTGCATCAAGAGGTCGGTTAGATATCAGCCAAGTGAGAAAGGAATTGCCATCTCCTACTCAGCCTGGAGATCTCTCTTAAAAATCATTGGACGGTACTTGATGAGTCCTCAATCTAACTCTTTAGATATCCATCCAAGCACCAGCCTCTATGATTCAATAATTGAATCAACAGTTGTATGCTCATCAAGATGGCCATGGTACATAACCCTAATTGTACTAAGGGACCTATTATGCAAACTAGTTATTCTTCATTTCAGATCAGGGAATGATATTTTGTTATAACATTTATTGCATAATTGTTCATCGTGGGCTCGCATGTCCAACAATCTCCCACTAGCCCAAAGATCCATTAATGGGCTAATCATTAAAATCCGCACTCATGTGACAATCATAGGCTATTTAGAAAAATAGCTTCGTAAGTTGATCAGTCACTATGTTCCCGAGAGACTAAGTCAAGTCCTTTTACGACACTTGCATATCTCTTAGTAACAGTGCTCGCATCCAATGCGAATGTTGCATCTTATGCAACTAATACTCAATCTTGTCAGTTATAGTGTCCTTTGACACCACATTTCAATAATTATTATAACCACTATATCCATAATCCTTATTAGAATACCCTTATTCCTGGAGATCTCTATCTCCTAAGGTATCCACAGTTAAGATCTTTTATATCACTATCTATAAAGTCTTAAGTTCTTGAAGATAAGACTTTTAGATCACTATCTCAAAAATCTTTTCATCTTTGAAGATATTGTTATTACTGCAATCAAGTGTTTTATCTCCATAGTAGGATTAGCAACAATTTACTACTCCCACTGCATGGCAAATATCTAACTTCTGTACACATCTAGCATACACTCAGCTTCTCGTAACTGATGCACAAGGGCAAGTAGTTCTAGCATTGACTTCTTCAACTCTTTGAGGTGTTATCCCTTTAGATAGGTCAATACCATATCTTAAGGAAGGAAGCCTTCCTTGGGATTTTCCAAGAATAGAATATGTCCAAGGTGTACCACTAATGTGATGGTCCCAATACCCTCTTCTCTTTGCTTCTGAACACTTTTAGAAATAAGATCTTAAGAGGTTTCCTTGAGATTATATCTCAAGGTATGAAATAGCCAATCTATAAAAACACTTATTATTATCTTTATATCATTACAAATGATTAGGGTATCATCTATATTTAAACACGATGAACACAATGGCACTCCCACTAAGCTTCACATGGTACGTCAAGAATCTATCTGAAATCATAACATTTATAATTTCATCAAACTTTATATTCCAACTACAAGAAGCTTATTTTGAATCCATAGATGGAGTTTCTTTAGCTTGCACACCTTGCTTTCGTAAACCATGAAGCCATGGGGCTACTTCATATGAATATCCTCAGAGAGATATTCGTAGAGGAATGCAAGATTGACTCACATCTTGAAGATGTCATAGTAAAGTTTTGCAGCTATAGTTAGAAATATTCTGATGGATTTAAGCATGGTCACTGGAGAGAAAGTCTCACTGCAAGCAATGTCTTCTCTTCGGTGTGTAGCTCATGGCTACGAGTCGTGCTTTAAAGGTCTCTACCTTCTCATCAGGTTCCCTCTCTTGAAGATCCATTTACACCTTAGCGGGTCTTACCCATATAGGTGGATCCTCGAGGGACCATATACAACACTTATATATGAAGTCTACTATAGACTTTATTGCTAAAATCCATCTTTCCATGTCATGATCTTTACAAGCTTCATCACATGAAGTAAGATCATTTAACTGACACATGGAATCCATCCTCAAACTCATTTGAAGAGGTATTAATGTTTTTTTAATTGTACTTTTAGTTTCCCATTTCAGGAGCCTCATTATCTTCTCAAGATTAAATGAGTTCCTTCACTTCATTTTCATCTTGATTCTCAAGAGAGTCATCCTATAATAATCATATCCTTAGAGATGAGATCTTTTAAGAATCGCAAGGTCATAAAGTAGGTATCCAATACCATCCTTTATTTTCCTAATGAAGTATCACTCTCCGGTGCATGATTCCAGCATATTAGCATGGAACCTTTTTAATGATATATATTGTAGTCTCTACTACATATATACCTTGGAAACTAAGAGGTAATTATGTTAATATTCATCATTGGTCAAATCATGTCACACATGATCTAATTGTATCTCCCTACAACTCCATTAAGTTTAGGTGTATTAGGAGGATTGAGATAGGAATGATACTCATATCCCCATAAGGTATTCTTTGAATTCATATAATAGGTACTTGCTACCAAGGTTAGATCAAATTCATTTCATCTTCTTTCAAACTTTGGTTCTAAACCAAAATTGTGAAATCTTTGAACATTTCAAAGGTTTCTAAGGTGAATGAAAGAAGTCTCATATCACAAATAATCATCGAATGATATCACATATCATTAATGTTCATTATGATATAGATGATCCTGATGAATCTCGTATTCATCATGCTAAGAACTCCGTATTAAAATCCCTGCTTAAACAAACCAATAAAAATCACCTCTAAAACTCTGTTTTTATCTTGTGCAATATTGTGTATAATTAACCTTTAATTATCTGTATTTAATTGCCCTTATTTTTCTGTAAATATTTTATCACTCAAAAACCCCTAAAAATTAGGTAGATAAGTTGTCTATAACTCACTGACCTTTAAAACCACTAAAAAATACAAAAACAAATCAAAACCACAAAATCGGTGTTTTTATCCCCTTAAAAATACCCCCAAAAATAGCTTTTGTACAGATGACCTCTTTTGGCTTTTTGCCCAACATGAAAGTTGTAGATCTCGTCGAGACGAGCAACTTTCATGTTTTGACTTTTTCCAAATTCGGCCTCTAACTATTTCTTTTCTATTTTTTTTCTTTGTTTTTATGTTTGAATTGTTCTGATTGGGCCACGTGGCGCCCTCTGGGCCGCCCACGTGGCCCGCTCTCCTTCCCGCCACCCGGCGGCCTCCTGGGCCGTTGGATCTACGCCGCATCGCCTCCATCCCCGCCGTCCAACCCCGCCTCAATCACAGCCCTTGGATCTGATCTTCAGATCTGATCTAAGCCGCTCACTAGCGCCTGATCCACAGCCCTTCGATCAATCCTCATCCAACGCTCCTCCTCGATCCACGTCATCCCTCTAACCCTCGCCGCTCGATCACCCCATCATTCAATCTGAGCCATTCCCTCGCGATCTCATCCCCACCGTTGGATCATCATCCAACGGTCCAACCACCGTCTCCTTCCTCCGGCTGGACCCCCCTCCAGACGTTACGATATGCGAGCCCATCACCCCCTTCCATTTCTAGCCACCGCCTCAACCACCCATCTCCTCTCGTAACGCCGCCAGCACCGAGCCCATACCTCCGCCATCCTCGCGCCTTCATCAAGTCCCCTCGCCATCACTCCCACTCCATTTATTCCTCGCTCGAAAACGCCTCGCCGACTCTGTAACCTCCGACCACCTTCACCTATATAACCCCCTTCCCCGCCACCGGAGCACCTATCCACCATTTGGGAGCTTCGGCCCAAGCCCCTGGCTCTCCGGTGACAGCGGAGGAGCCCTTGCAAGGGGGCGTCGACGGTCGAAGCCCCGGTGTGATCCGTGGCCCCCGGCCACGTCGCGGCAGCCAATGGCGAGCCGCCGAGCACCGGGGAAGGGTCGCCCCCGTCGTGCGAAGACCCCTGAGCTCATCTGAGCTCAAGCCCAGACCTCCTCCTCTGCCAACTCCTCGCTCCGGCGAGGAGATTTTTTCGTCTTTATTTATCTTTTTCTCCGATTAATTCCGCCACCTACAACCACCATCGCTCCCATCTGATCCTCCCACGAGCTCCATCCGACCACCAGCACCCTCGCCGACCACTCTCCCTTCTCCAAAACCCCTCACCGCCGATCACCTCCTTCTCCGCTTCGCCGGAGAAGAAGACCTCGGGCCTTCATTTCCCGACACCTCACGGCCCTCAACTCACTCACAAAACCCTCGCACCCACTTGCACTTGCTTCGGCTATGACTAACACTTGTAGGTATGCTCAATGGACGGAAGTTGCAACACCTCGCCGGTCTCGAGCCGTCACGCCGATCACCTTCCTCTGCCTCGCTATTCCAGTCATCGACGGAGCTCCGCCTGGCCTCCATGAGCTTCGCCAAGAGCTTAGCCATCTTCTCCGACCTTCAGGCGAGCCAGTGGCGGCTGGTGGAGCTCCAACAGGTTCGCCGGAGCCCTGCCTTCTCCGGTGGGCCACGACGGAGGGAGACAACACAGGTGTCGTCCGATCATCCGATCGGACGGATATGAACAGGCCACGTGGAGGCCCAAGCCTCGAACCAGACCAACAGGCTCGGGTGACCCGAGCCCAACTCCGAGCCTCCACGTGATGCCACGTCTCCCGAGCCTCAGCGGCCTCCCGAGCCTAGTCTCCCACGTGCAGAGCACGTGGGGTCTGGGAGATTTGCATGCAAAGCCCTGGAATATTTGCTAATCACAAATGGGTCCTCCAGGCGCGTGCCTCACGTGCGCGCCTGGGGTTATTTACAGGGAAGCCCTCAAGGTTTGGAAGAATTACAGATAGGCCCTTGCGCGTATGGAGAAATTACATCTGGGCCCAGGCGGTTTTCTCTATTTGCATTTAGGTCCCTCCAGGGACCTAAATGCAATAATTATCCTTTATTTTTCTTGCATTTTTATTACATTTATGCCCTTGCACTGTTTTTAGCATAACTTGAGCATCGTAGGTCCAAATTGCATGATTTTAGTGTCGTTTTGATCCTTGTTTTGTCCTCTACAATCTAGCATACTTATTTGTCTCATTGGACAATGTTTTAAATTAAGTGAATTTTTATGTCAAAAATGGGACCTAGCTCTACTTGTCTTGCTTGATTTCATGACCGATTTTTAATGATGTGTTCAAAATAGCTCTAACTTCATTCTATATTATGTTGCTCATATTTTAGGGTATAATTGTAGCATTTGATTCATCATGCAGGTTCCTTTGCATTGTTTGCCCATGCATTACTTTAATTTGCATAAAAACCGATAAAAATACATGCATCATATCATCACTTAGCATAGTGCTTCATAAATTGCATATGGACCTGAAATTGAGATTAATTGACATTGAACTTCACGAATCAATATTCAAAAGCCCTAATTAAGCAACTGTGTCCCTGTGTTCGACCTTGGTACACTTACCAAGTATAAATATTCCACAGTATTCAAAGACTGTGGTTTTTGCTGAACAAAATTCGCCTCCTGTACTACGACTTAATTCATCATTATTATCGAGGCGAATTTTACGTTCATCAAATGGCGCCGTTGCCGGGGATACGGCTTTGCTTAATTTTTGAATTTTGATTTTTTTTAATTAATTCAATAATTTCTTGGTCCTAATTTCATGCATCATTTCTTTGCATTATTTTGCTGATTTAATTTCTCGGAGTTCTAACTTTTCTCTTTTGTGGCAGGGCCCATGAAAATCGGGGATGCCTGATCGTCATGGAGGCGCGAAGTCGGGAGCTTCAGCTGAAGAGGCCGCAAAAGAAGCCGTGAAGATTTCTAAGATTTTTATCAGTCAAATTTTGCATTGCATGTTGTAAAAAAAAACTTGCATCTGCATATTTATTTTCAGAATTGCATTTTGTAAAAAAAAAAAAATCCCCCCCCACACACACTCACACCTACACTGCACATACTCACCCCACCCACCCCCTGTATATTTCTATCTCTCTCTCTCTCTCTGTGTGTATATATATTCTTCATAAACCCCCCCCCCCCAACACAGACCTTACTTAGGCTATTTGTAGCCTAAGTATAGGGGGGACATGCCTGCTCTTCCTTCCCTCGTCCCGTCTTCTTGTACTTAGGCCAATTTTGGCCTAAGTATAGGGGGACTCTCCTCCTCAGTTCCGCTATATCTCCCTGTACTTGAACCGAGCCTTGGCTTCATGGCACTTGTGCTATGAGGACATAGCAAATTTTAAGTATAGGGGGGTATACCGTATATTATTGTATATTACTTTAGCCTTAGCTCGCGTTTTTAAAACTTTTTAATTTTCGGGCTGGGTTTTGGTAAACTAGTGAACTGAGTAAAATCCTGTAAAAATTAAAATTTTGAGGGATTAATCTTTGTAAATAACCCTTTTTCAAAAAAAAATGAAAAATTAAAAATGTTTTTCGGAATTTGGCTCTGACTACTAGGCTTAGTAAACATTTTCAGTGAGGGAACCTCGGTCTCCCTTAGCAGAGTGGGTGGTTTAAAGGACACCGCATATGACACCGTCCTTAAGGATCACGGGTCTCGACCCGCACTTACACCCATACTGGCTGAGAGTGGATACTTTTATTTATTTGAGCCTGGGTCAGTCATTGTCTCTCCGACAAAAAAAAACTATAAAACCCATAAAAATCTGCAAAAATCAAAAATCACACAAAAATTCACTAACCCATGGAGTTGGTGTTTTCCTGACACATTCACACTCACGCAAGGCTTGAGGAATTTGAGGACACTGGATCTCTGGGATCTAGAGAGTCTGAGTTAACATACCTTAGTCATTAGGGTTTTCATGACTTAAATATCCATACTCCTCTGGTTTGAAAGATTTGAGTGCTATATTGCACTCTTAATCTCTACTTTCAAGAAAATATGATCAGCACAGTCACTTCCACAACTGCATGATTGATGAGCTGAGATGAGATATCACTTGAGGAACTAGGACCATGGATTTAAGTTTAGACCTGATCTAAGGATATTCGAGGATGGGATAAAGTTAATGAAGGCATCAGAAAACCTGAGTGTCAGCAAAACCCTAGCCAGTATGTGAACAAGATTCATATGCTATCTCTTGATATTTACCTAAAAGTGCCAGGGTGTGATGAAACTTAAAGAAACTTGTTGATCAGTGTGCGCCAATCTCTTGGTAAAAGCAGTGGAGCTAGCCAACAAAAGAAATGAAATGTTAAAGAAAAGCTCTAAAATCAAAGTCAATTCCAAATGAGCTTCCACCAATGGCGAGCGCTCCCAAAATTTTCAAAGTGTCCACTTGGACCAAGCGCTAATTAGGACCAAGGAGTCGGGCTGACACCACAAAAAGGGCCCTACATCATAAGCGATACAAGTCTGGGTGTCGAAGGTATCTTAGATACTCAGAAAAGACACACCCCGGTGTACTCCCAGAAAAACAAGTGCAGACGACTCCAACTCTCTTGACGGACACATTGATCAACAAGATAATAATTTACAAGTGTTGAGTAAAAGGCACTCGAGAGGCCCCTTGTTCCAATGTGAGGGTGAGAAAATTAGACACAATCCCATGTCCCTCCATCATCTGGCCGTCCATCTACATTTTAAAGTCTGACAAACTAAAGAGATGGTTGACTAAAGCAAGAGTAGACTTCTTCCCTAGTATTGAGGATTAGGTCTAGAGGAGAGTCTTTGGGACTGGAACCTTGGGTGATGCTTCAACTTGGCTCTCATGAAATGCAGTACACTAAATGTCATATCCTTATATTATATGTACAAAAAGAGAGTCTGATAATCAGAGAAGTTGGATTCCTTCTGACTAAGGCGTGGATAAACCCAGAATTTTAGGATCACTTAGGTCAAGGGTCTTCGAAAGATCAAGCCTTGTATTTTTCACGCGCACTGTCAGGAATCAATCCGACTCCTTCATTCTTTAGATGCTCGAGGACGAGCATGGTTTAAGTATAGGGGTATGATGAATCTCGTATTCATCATGCTAAGAACTCCGTATTAAAATCCCTGCTTAAACAAACCAATAAAAATCACCTCTAAAACTCTGTTTTTATCTTGTGCAATATTGTGTATAATTAACCTTTAATTATCTGTATTTAATTGCCCTTATTTTTCTGTAAATATTTTATCACTCAAAAACCCCTAAAAATTAGGTAGATAAGTTGTCTATAACTCACTGACCTTTAAAACCACTAAAAAATACAAAAACAAATCAAAACCACAAAATCGGTGTTTTTATCCCCTTAAAAATACCCCCAAAAATAGCTTTTGTACAGATGACCTCTTTTAGCTTTTTGCCCAACATGAAAGTTGTAGATCTCGTCGAGACGAGCAACTTTCATGTTTTGACTTTTTCCAAATTCGGCCTCTAACTATTTCTTTTCTATTTTTTTTCTTTGTTTTTATGTTTGAATTGTTCTGATTGGGCCACGTGGCGCCCTCTGGGCCGCCCACGTGGCCCGCTCTCCTTCCCGCCACCCGGCGGCCTCCTAGGCCGTTGGATCTACGCCGCATCGCCTCCATCCCCGCCGTCCAACCCCGCCTCAATCACATCCCTTGGATCTGATCTTCAGATCTGATCTAAGCCGCTCACTAGCGCCTGATCCACAGCCCTTCGATCAATCCTCATCCAACGCTCCTCCTCGATCCACGTCATCCCTCTAACCCTCGCCGCTCGATCACCCCATCATTCAATCTGAGCCATTCCCTCGCGATCTCATCCCCACCGTTGGATCATCATCCAACGGTCCAACCACCGTCTCCTTCCTCCGGCTGGACCCCCCTCCAGACGTTACGATACGCGAGCCCATCACCCCCTTCCATTTCTAGCCACCGCCTCAACCACCCATCTCCTCTCGTAACGCCGCCAGCACCGAGCCCATACCTCCGCCATCCTCGCGCCTTCATCAAGTCCCCTCGCCATCACTCCCACTCCATTTATTCCTCGCTCGAAAACGCCTCGCCGACTCTGTAACCTCCGACCACCTTCACCTATATAACCCCCTTCCCCGCCACCGGAGCACCTATCCACCATTTGGGAGCTTCGGCCCGAGCCCCTGGCTCTCCGGTGACAGCGGAGGAGCCCTTGCAAGGGGGCGTCGACGGCCGAAGCCCCGGTGTGATCCGTGGCCCCCGGCCACGTCGCGGCAGCCAATGGCGAGCCGCCGAGCACCGGGGAAGGGTCGCCCCCGTCGTGCGAAGACCCCTAAGCTCATCTGAGCTCAAGCCCAGACCTCCTCCTCCGCCAACTCCTCGCTCCGGCGAGGAGATTTTTTCGTCTTTATTTATCTTTTTCTCCGATTAATTCCGCCACCTACAACCACCATCGCTCCCATCTGATCCTCCCACGAGCTCCATCCGACCACCAGCACCCTCGCCGACCACTCTCCCTTCTCCAGAACCCCTCACCGCCGATCACCTCCTTCTCCGCTTCGCCGGAGAAGAAGACCTCGGGCCTTCATTTCCCGACACCTCACGGCCCTCAACTCACTCACAAAACCCTCGCACCCACTTGCACTTGCTTCGGCTATGACTAACACTTGTAGGTATGCTCAATGGACGGAAGTTGCAACACCTCGCCGGTCTCGAGCCGTCACGCCGATCACCTTCCTCCGCCTCGCTATTCCAGTCATCGACGGAGCTCCGCCTGGCCTCCATGAGCTTCGCCAAGAGCTTAGCCATCTTCTCCGACCTTCAGGCGAGCCAGTGGCGGCTGGTGGAGCTCCAACAGGTTCGCCGGAGCCCTGCCTTCTCCGGTGGGCCACGACGGAGGGAGACAACACAGGTGTCGTCCGATCATCCGATCGGACGGATATGAACAGGCCACGTGGAGGCCCAAGCCTCGAACCAGACCAACAGGCTCGGGTGACCCGAGCCCAACTCCGAGCCTCCACGTGATGCCACGTCTCCCGAGCCTCAACGGCCTCCCGAGCCTAGTCTCCCACGTGCAGAGCACGTGGGGTCTGGGAGATTTGCATGCAAAGCCCTGGAATATTTGCTAATCACAAATGGGTCCTCCAGGCGCGTGCCTCACGTGCGCGCCTGGGGTTATTTACAGGGAAGCCCTCAAGGTTTGGAAGAATTACAGATAGGCCCTTGCGCGCATGGAGAAATTACATCTGGGCCCAGGCGGTTTTCTCTATTTGCATTTAGGTCCCTCCAGGGACCTAAATGCAATAATTATCCTTTATTTTTCTTGCATTTTTATTACATTTATGCCCTTGCACTGTTTTTAGCATAACTTGAGCATCGTAGGTCCAAATTGCATGATTTTAGTGTCGTTTTGATCCTTGTTTTGTCCTCTACAATCTAGCATACTTATTTGTCTCATTGGACAATGTTTTAAATTAAGTGAATTTTTATGTCAAAAATGGGACCTAGCTCTACTTGTCTTGCTTGATTTCATGACCGATTTTTAATGATGTGTTCAAAATGGCTCTAACTTCATTCTATATTATGTTGCTCATATTTTAGGGTATAATTGTAGCATTTGATTCATCATGCAGGTTCCTTTGCATTGTTTGCCCATGCATTACTTTAATTTGCATAAAAACCGATAAAAATACATGCATCATATCATCACTTAGCATAGTGCTTCATAAATTGCATATGGACCTGAAATTGAGATTAATTGACATTGAACTTCACGAATCAATATTCAAAAGCCCTAATTAAGCAACTGTGTCCCTGTGTTCGACCTTGGTACACTTACCAAGTATAAATATTCCACAGCATTCAAAGACTGTGGTTTTTGCTGAACAAAATTCGCCTCCTGTACTACGACTTAATTCATCATTATTATCGAGGCGAATTTTACGTTCATCAGATCCACATACATCAACATGTATGCGGTCTTGAATACCTCGGCATCGAACACAATTCCTAGAGAAGGGTGCATTGGAGATTTTCTACTTTTGAATACAATATTCAGAAGTATGTAAGATTTGAGATTTTAGACATTCTAAAGTTCATCTCTTACTAGTCTATTGATCTCATTAACAGACATATGTCCAAGGTTTGATGCCAAATCACTGTCAAATGATTTTCATCCTCATATTGATCTTGTTAATTAATTTAAATATTAGAAATGTTAGTGAACCATTCATGAATGTTCTAATTTAGTAGAATCCTCCAGATATTAGATTACTATCTGAAATATATCCATCATAACTCTTTATGATAGCTCTATTCCGGAATTTATGTTTATTTCGAACACTTAGAAATAAACTACGAGTGTATTCTAATATCTATGTCATAGAGACATTCTCTAAGACTAAGGGCTCTTCCACTGAAAATATGGTATATCTATCCAATAGAGTTTGTTGCAACCATTGCATCAATATCCATTTGAATGATTATTAAACCTTGAAAATAAATTTTCCGGTCTTCTAAAATATATGCAACCAATTGCAAGTGTTATTAGAAGAATGAGATACAATGATTAGACTTTTCACATCTTTGACAATTAAATCTTATTTAAGTATCTTAGATAACTCTCCTTATAATATGAATCAAATTCATATTATTCATGATAATTTAATCACATTTAATTATCTATTTTTCTCAATGCCCGGATACATATATCAACAATGAAATTATCCATGAACTCTTTCAAGGGTAATGCACTTTCTCCGTGGATACTTGGAGATAAGGACAGAGCGATTGTATTGTTCCACGTATAGTGACTAGGATATTGAGATCACATCTCAAATCCAGATCTTGTGTAACTCCTAAAGATGCTTGATTAAATCAATACCGTAAATCTAATCTTCTCATTACATCTGAATCACATTCAGACCAATGTCTAACATTTGGACTAAGATCAGATTACTTCTCTATAAGAGGAGTCACTAAAATCTAGACATGTTTCATCACTCCCTCGGAATGGAAGCATCGTGGTTATACAATCGTTTATGATCACATCACCCTCAACGTTCCTAATACATGTACATCATGCACATTGGAAGACCCAGAATAAACCCGAAGTTTTAGATCTCTTTTAGACCGTCTCCTTCAGAGTTTTATCATTAAGTTTCTTATTTGACTAGTTGGTATCGATCATATACTTTCCAAAAGCATATATCATACCCAAGTGTTGATCATATACTTTTCAAAAGTATATATCAAACCTACAAATTCAGTCAAGCTTCCAAAGAGAGACGACCGTACATGGAATTTGATTCTTCCCAATATCTCATGAGTGAGCTCATGTCTTCCGGTTCAGCAATGAACCTTTATGATCCCTTTGAGAGATCGTATTACTCATATACCCTTTCATGCACAACAACACGCCGGTGTATAAACCTTGGTTAGGTCATCAACTTATTGGTTTACCAAATGTATATACTCAGACATATAGTAACACATCTGTCTCTGGTCAGAGGATGCATGCCTATATCATGACAGCATATGACATAGGTCTTTGGTTATCTCGATCTCGTTAAGTCAACTCTTTGACCTAACTAATTTGACACCTCTGAATTTCAATTCCCATGCAGAGGACCTGCATCAAGAGGTCGGTCAGATATTAGCCAAGTGAGAAATGATCGACATCTCCTACTCATGATGCAGATCCTCTCCCTCTCTTAACAATCATTTGACAGTACTTGATGAGTCCTCAATCTAACTCTTTAGACATCCATCCAAGCACCATCCTCTATGATTCAATAATTGAATCAACAGTTGTATGCTCATCAAGATGGCTATGGTACATAACCCTAATTGTACTAAGGGATCTATTATGCAAATTAGTTATTCTTCATTTCAGATCAATGATGAATCTACATTTCATCACCTTTATTCTATCATTTTGGCCTTAAAAATCTAGCTAATGCATGTAAATAGCATTAATTTATACATAATAGCATCCATTATTTGTTTCATTTATTGTGTAAATAATACTATTTTTAATGTCAAGATTATAGAATAAAGAGAAGAAAAGAAAAAGCAATAAAATATTGAAGATATTATATGACCATAATGATGACAGAGATTTCAGCGAGGGTCAAAGTAATCCACACAAGGCGGGATCACGATGTCGCTGGGCGACCGCTCACGAAATCTCGATCAATCAATAATTAACCCACAATCAAATGTATGCAATGAATATCAAAAATGTGGAGTTAAAATTTATTATAACTCTACATGCAAGTGTGTATAAGTGTAAGCACAAGTAGAGGTGGGAGGCGAATGGTGATGTGGTGGAGATGTATGTACACTTATTCAATTCTTGGTTCATGTCCAATTCTTTATTGTTTTTGTCGGTTTTTTATTTTATATTATTTTTATTTTTATTTTTTATTTTTTTATTTTATTTTGTTTTATATTTTATATATTTTTTATTTTCCTTTTAGATTTTTAATTATATAATATAGATATATTTACATATATATATATATCCAGATATATATATATAAGAAGAGAGAGAAATATAATATATGGATATATATACATATTTTTTTATAAATACTCAATATATATATATTAGATATAATATATATATATATATATATTATTTTTCTGTAATTTTTCTAATTTTTATGTATTTTTAATTCCAAAAATGTCCCTAATATGGGACTAATTAATAGGCCGAAATTAATTTGGGTATTAAAAATATAAAACAAGCTCAAAAATTATCCAAATTAATTTTGATGCATTAATAATAATATATAGATAATTATAAAAGATAAAAATAAATTTTTGGGATTTTCTAAAGGTTTTTCTATTTTTTTTGTTGGATTTGGAGCTTTCTGGTTTTTTATTTTTCTTTTTCTTATTGTTAGGATTTTTCAATTTCTGGACTCAATATATATATAAATATACCACATATAATTTTTTTGGAATTTTTTAAAAACAATTTGTATTTTTTTGGTATTTTATAAATTAGACAGTACAAAAATGGCTCCTTTTTCATTTTTAATAATTAGGTTAAATGCAAAAAATGCAAAATAAAATGTGGGCGTGAAAGTACTATATGAAACATCTAACCTAATTTTTGTGGATTTTTAGGAGCTACATAGATATTTTTAATAAATAGATAAAAGACACAAAAATTAAACAGCCTAGCAGGGGTATTTTTGCAAATAAAATAACTACAGGAGGCACAGTGCAAAAATACCTACTAGAATAAACATTTATTTAAAATTTTGGAACTAATTTACAATATCCAAAAACCGTCAGGGCTATAGTGCAAAATTCACGCGCCTCACGTGGGACTGCACGTGAGGCGCGGAAGGACCAAAGTGTAAATACTAGAACTACGGGGGGCCTCATACAAAAATTACATTTTTATTTACACTAACTATTTATTTTACAAAATTAAATATTAAATACACAAAAAGGCGGGGGTATAAGTGAAAATTATCCCCTCAAGCGTTGGATCCAACGGCTCTTCGTTCTTCACTTGACACGCGTCGCCCATCCAGCGGCCGATACTGCTTCGCCGATGAGCACTGGAGATTAGATCTCGTGGGAGATATGACGGCCATGACGTCACTCCATCGGATGGTTGAGCTTCGAACTGGGACCTTGATCTTCATCCGACGGCAAGGAGAGGTGCAGGAAGAATAGGGGAAGAACTCGCACGAGGCGAGCTTCGATCTTGAAGGACGGGCTCCTTCGCGCTTCTCCTTTGCCTCCGAGTGGGTCATCACGTTGCTGGAAGGTCCCTGCGTCGAACGACGGTCTTCACTTGGTTCCTGGAGGTCTGAGGTGTTCATGTGAGGTCGGAGAAGGTTTGGACCTCCAGGAACCTCTTCCCGGATTCAATCGAGTCCCAGAGGGCTCGTTTCATCGTGGTACCTGCACAGGAAGAACAAGGGGCTCGAGGGCTTTCTCCTCGATCCTGGGTTTTGAAGCTGGGACGCAAGGTGAAGCGAGGTGGAGGGGCTCCGACGAATGGCGGAGGTGGAGCTCCGATTCACGAAGACAGAGGGTCTCCGATTAAACAAAGGTGGTCGAGAGATGGAGAAGGTGATGATGAGTGAAATGGAAGCGGAATGGCGATCGGAAACTGTCAGAAGCACTGTGGAGAAGTCGCCGGAGCCGAGCTCACGAACTTCGATTAAGCTAAACTAGGCTATGCTACTGATCTAAATGCGAAATAAAGTGCTGGAATGAAAGACTGAAATGAAAATCTACCTAAGAAAGTAAATGTGCAGCTCTTATAAATGGGGGCCTCCAGGGAGCAGGACGGACGTCGGAGCTCCGCCGCGACAAAAATTTCTTCCTCCTTTGGCCGATTCGAGGTGCTGGGAAGCGCCTCCTGTCACAAGGGCTCGTCCAGGAATCGATTCAAGCTTTTGGGGGAAGTGAAATTGGCCAAATTCGGCCAAGGAGGTGGAGGTACTTATTTATAAACATCCCTGGGCACACTTATTGACTGGACAAACGACGGAGATTGTGCTATATACAAGGGATTGGATCATAGGGCGTGGATGTACAATGACCGACGAAGATATTTCATGAAGGATTCGAATGTGATGGCTGGACGAGACGTCCAGGAAAAAGGGATGAAAATCGGGGAAAAGATAGTTCTGAAGCGCCAGGACCCAGATGGGGCAGTTGACCGGGCGGTTAACTCGGGCCGCATCCTGAGTGGTCCACCTAGGATCACTACAGGACAAACAGAGGTGTTTATTCGAAATTAATTTATTTATCATAATAAATGATTTTATTATTATTTTCTTATAAAATAAAAAATGTTTATTAAATAATGTATTATTTATTTATGATTTTTATTTATTTTTTGATGTATTTTATTATGGATTTATTTTAATAATTTATTTCTAAGTATATTTATATGTATTTTGTATAATTTATTTTTATTTTGCATATTTTATTTATTATTTTATATTCTTATTTTATAAATTTATAAATTATTTTTGTGAGTGTAAATTTATTTTTATTTATTTTTTATGAGTTTAGGTTTATGAGTTTATTTTATTTATTTAATTAATTTTATTGGATTTTATTTTGGATTTGTATTTTTAATAAATTATATGTAATGTTTACAATATTGTAAAAATATGAAAGAATAAAATTATTAAAGAATGAATTTCCTTTTTATTTCTGTACATAGGTAATACAGGTGTTCTTGGTCTATGTATTCCATAGACTTATTTTATTTTATGAATTCTTTTTGGTTTTATTCTAATTTGAGTATGTACATGTATTATGTATATTATTTACAAAATTCTAAAAATATAAATTTATAGAAATAATGAATGATAAATAAATTGAATATTTTATTCGGGTAGACTGTACAATGAAGGGCCAAAAACCTAACTTTCACATATGGACTTCAAAAATTATGAAACCAATTTTATTAAATAGCTATTGAAAAGTTATATACAATTAAAGGTGATTTTGGGTGATTTTAAGTTTCTATTTGCAAGATATGGGTTTGTGAAGTTGAGATTTTGGCTTTTTATTCTGTGTATAAAATGTACACTATGTATTATTTTTGTACAGACTCAATTTTGTATTTTTATTTACATTATTATCTACAACTTTCATGTACAAAATATTTCTATTTGATGAATAAATAATTAAATACAAAATAGGTATCAAAATACATAAATGGATGAATAAATAAATGAGGTATTTATTGTATTATTGGCCCTCATCTCCCCCTACTTTATTCCTTGTCGACCAATTCCATTCTGGACTTGGTCTCGGGGTTAGGGTCATAAAATATTTGCAATATTTTATTCCTTTTTTCTTTTCTTCTCTTTATTCTATAATTTTGGCGTTAAAAACCTTATTTTATGTACAATAAATACAATAAATAATAGATGCTATTATAGACAAATTGATGATATTATCACTTCCGGTACTTGCGGGGGCAATTACAATGTTATTAACCGATCGCAACTTTAATACAACTAGCATCTAAATGTGCAAGTATGGGTTGACTAAATATGGAGTTCCGAAAAGAAAGGTGATTCGTTTAGGGAAATCTCCGCTGGATGCGGCGGATCCCAGAGGAGGATGTAGCCATATCTGGAGTGGTGATCAGTAAATGTGATGATCTCACCACGGTGGACCACAAATATCTGTATGAATTCATTCCAAAGTTCGTTGTTCCCTGGCATCTTTCCTCACAGCCTTTGCTTTCTATATAAGACGAACTCCGGCCAACTTGTTTTATATAGTTTCGGGGACCGATCTGAAGCGAATGATCAAGGGTGTAATGGACGTCGGGAGACTACCTAGTGCAAATGGCCTGCCCAGACAAAGAAGATAGAGGCCTCCTTGCGGCAAGAGTCTCTTCGAGGTATCATAATTCTGGAAATTGATACAATGATGAATCGAGATTCATCATTCCCCTATACTTGCTTTGCTAGTCCCTAGCAAACACTTATGCAATAAGTACAGAAAGAACAAAGAATAAGAAGAAAAGAAAAGGCAAAAACAAAGAATTTAAAGAATAAATTGAATTGATCATGATTATTAAACCCATCTGTACAAAATCAAAGTCTGGAGCTCAAGTTAGACCTTGGTGTGAAAATGTGTGTGGAACCTGGTCGGAAACCAAATTTAAAACACAACAGCCTTCGAGAGTCACAGAACTCGGTTCAAATTACCTCAATAGCCAAGTCAGAACTAGCCTACGTCATACGCAAACCCTTATGACTATGAAGCTGACTTGTACAGTGTAAGTGATAGTGGCTCTCCCCACCTGAAATGACAAAGGAACTGGCTTCTCCAGAATGACAACCCAATGATTCCCTAATCCAACAGCTCTTTTCTCGAGGAGCGGGGTATTCCCTTCTAAGTTCAAGTGGCATCCAACTCAAGAGGAGGAGGTAGAGAAAAGAATGGACGGTAGCCAGTGTAGCTACCTATTCTGGGATGCCTGACCAGTGTGGTCAAGTCATCCAGCTGCAGGCTCACATGGTATAACTTTGATGCTCAAGCTTGTTTATTTTCTATACAACATATATACATACTCCGACAGGCATTTTTATTTTTATTTTCAAGCCTGTCTACTTTTTTGGAGTTTTTTTTTCAAACATACTATTTACAACAGCATTTACATAAGGACTTTTTCCTCTTGAGTCAGAAGACTATCCCTCTTTTGAAGCATTATCACAACCCACACTCTCCTGTCGTTAGACCTCATGGCTACTAGACCAGGTTGGGATGCACTTCCCTCCCTAGACGAGGACGAATGTTTCCACTCGTGTGCGTCTCAGACTGGCAAATCCAACACCCTCACCACTCCAACTGAGTTGATCCAAGTGAAAGGTGCAAGTGTCCAAGTTAGGTCACGGTCGGCAAGAGTCATACGTGTGTTTCGAAAAGTTCTAGTTAGTCCACTGAGGTGACTTGAACCCAGCCATGATTTCTCAAAGAATTAAGTCTGAATAGACCTGAAGTACCTTAAACCTAGTTCCCATAAGGTTCCAGTGCAGTTAGGTGCGCTAAGGTCCAACCAAGCTCCAATCTTCGACTTTATTGGACTAGTTCAATCATCAAGCTCAATCAAAAATATATGAATGCTATGCAAATGCTATTTACAAATATGCAAAGAATAATGCAATTTTTCAAAGAATTTGAAAATAAAGAGAAAAATTTTACACAAAGAATTTGCAAATAAAAGAATAAAATATGTACAACTATTTACACGGGCGTGCCGTTTTATTTTTACAGGACTTAAAGAATTTTAAAGAATTCACAGGTTTTAACAAAGTGATTTATTTAGGAGTATATACAGTTAATAAAGAATTTAATGTATTTTATTTTTCATTTATTTTATTTATATACTGATGCTTGTATTCCTCAAATTTATTTGAAAATCATTTTACAAACAATTTTGAAAACTATAGTCCAAAATAATTTTTACAAGCACTTTACAAACATGTACACATATTTGAAAATCATTTTGCAAAGGTTTTCCAAATAGTATATATAGATTTTTCACATATTTTTGCAACCATTTTTCAAACCGTTTGCAAATAATTTTTCAAACATTTTATTTCACACAAAGAAAATAAACTTCACAAACCAAAATGTTTTTACAAAGGTTGAAAACATGTAACAAAACGTTTTCCAAATAGTTTTCAAAAGATTTTCACAATGATTTTCAAATTATTTTTCAAACATTTTGCAAAAAACATTTTCACCTGATCAGTATATACAAAAAGAATTTGAGGAATAATCACATCTTTTTAATAGGGTTTTTTAATGAATTTTAAAGAATTATTAGCCATAATTATTAAGAGAATACAAAAGTACGAGTTATGGCTAAAGTATATACGTAGTATATACGACCTCCCTATACTTAGCTTGAGTTATGTCCTCATAGATCGGAAAAGAGAAAGAGAAGACATAACTCTACTGAGTATAGACAAGTCTAAAGAATATACGAATAAGAAATAAATGAATGAGAAGTTGACCGTCCCCCCTATACTTAGGATCAAGTAATCCTAAGTATAGCAGACTGTACACAAAGCAGGGAGAGTCAAGGGTGGGAATAAATAGATCAAAGAAGTAATAAATCAGGGGTGCACCCCCCTATACTTAGGACAAAGTACGTCCTAAGTATAGAAAACTGACACAAAGGGGCGACACCTTTTATTTAGATAAAGAAATATGAAAAATAAAAGAAGAAAAGAAGAAAAGATAGATATATACAGATAGACGAAAATATCGTGGAGAGTATACGCATCACTCCCCCTATACTTAGGGTGAGATATCCCTAAGTATAGGCAACAACAGGAGTGACGAAACTGAACAAGGAAAGAACAACGCGGTGTGTGCCCCCTATACTTAGGATGAGGTACATCCTAAGTGTAGACACAAAGATATGGCGATAGAGTATGGGCACACATAACATGCGGGAGAACGAATGAACAAGGCACACATATATACAAGTGGTGAAAAACTGGTGAAGTACAGGACGGTATCTTGTAAGCGACTACTGTGCTTGCGCCATCGTCTCCCTGTGAGAACAGTGACGCACTCAGACAGTGAAGGACACCCGAATAAGCAGTCAGGTGGGTGTCGGCTACCGGGGACACACATATCAGAAAGTAAAGATATCTGGTCCGGTAGCATAAAGCAATCAATCGGCTCATAAGGTCAGCATGAGGAAACAGAGCCGATACTATAAGACCGAGAGGAAGAAGGAATAGTACAGATTCCTCCGGTCAATCAGAGTCTCAGAAAGATATGAAAGATAGAGAATAGGAGACACAGTGGCATTGGGTGGTCATGAGGTCGGAAGATCACAGGAGACACACCGCACACCGCAAGTCGTGGCTCAACCCTGCGAGGGTCGTCAAGGTGAGCAGAATCAGTGAATAATCAGAAGACTCAGCTCCGTGTTCCAACAGAGAGGAGATACAACCAGGGAGGAGACCGAGTACACAAGTCAGAAGACCGGGCTTCGTGTTCCAACAAATGGGAAACACCAGAAATGAAGCCGAATACTTAGAAAATGATGTACTCTCCCGCAGATAACCAATCAGGGAGTAGTACATGCTAATCATCGAATAAGCAGAAAGAGACTCGACCTTGCGAGGGTCGTCAAGGCGAGCGGACACAAAGGCGTCAGTGATCCATCAGACGGATCATCAGGTACGGTCTCGCTAGGCGACATATCGACTACCCGCAGAAGAGACCGAAGAAACTAAAGAATGTGGCAGCGTCCTGCAGACAACCCTCGGGAAACGTGCTGCCAGCTAGGCATGGAAATAACAGATATCAGGAGCTCAACCTTGCGAGGACCGTCAAGGCGAGCAGACTCAAAGGAGTCTTATCAGATGGGTCCCATGATCCGCAAATCGGATAGGCAACTCAGGATGGGACCAAAATCATATATATCAAACGACTCGGTTCCATGTTCCGCATATCGGAACCACAGTCAGAAGGGGAACCGAGTGTAAATAAAGTGTCGCATACTCCCGCAGATAGTCCTCGGAGAGTTATGCAATCTAGGCAAGGAATAGTCAGAATGTGTCTCTACCTTGCAAGGATCGTCGAGGAGAGAGAAGAGGCTCAAAGGAGCCGGATCCATCAGACAGACCTACATAGTGGTCTCAGTAGTCGACAAAATCGGCTACCGACAAGGAGACCAAATCAGATCGGAAATATGTCGTAGTCTCCCGCAGATAACCCTGGGGGAGCTACGAGCTAGTCAATGAATAATAAAAAAAAGAGCTCATCCTTGCGAGGACTGTCAAGGAGAGCGGACTCAAAGGAGTCTGAGCAAGTCGGTCTCATGCCCCAACAGATCGGGCGCATAATCAGAAAGAGAGACCGACTGTCCATATCAGACGAATCGGCTTCGTGCCCCATAAATGGATGCACCAACAGTGAGTGAAGCCGATCGTAAAGAAAGTGTCACATCCTTCCGCAGATAGTCCTCGGGAAGTAATGTGAGCTATACAGTGAATAGTCAGAGTACATCTCGTCCTTGCGAGGGTCATCAAGGAGAGAAGAGGGCTTAAAGGAGCCAGATCCATCAGACGGATCCACAGAAAATGTGGCCTCGGTAGACGACAGATCATCTACCAGCAGAAGAGACCACGAGAGCTATATGTGTCATAGCCTCTCACAGATAACCCTCGGAGAGCTATGAACTGAGCAATGAATAACTAGAATATCGAGGCTCGTCCTTGCAAGGACCGTCAAGGAGAGCAATCAGTTTATTGGCCTCGTGTACTGACAGGTCGGGTACACAATCACTGGGGGAGGCCAATCAGGGATATCATCTGACTCAATTCCGGGTCCCACCAGACGACGACCCAAGTAGTGAATGAAACCGTAGTCCTAGAAATTGTCGTATCCTCCCGCAGATAGTCCTCGGGGACGAATGCGAGCTAGATCAATGTAGTTTATGCGAATGCTGGCATAAAATCTCAGGTCCTCGAAATAGTGTGAATCCATCAATCAACATGAGGGCATAAGATCATGTGAGGGAGCAAATAATCAGGTCATTCACAAAACATCCCTCAGGTCAATCAAATCTAGCTGAGATGGCACAACATATCATCAGGACTCCTCTAAGTGCCAGAGTGGATCAAAGAGTCAGGGGATCAAGGATGGTTCAATCAGGAAGATGAGAGATCATGCAAGATTCGCACACCTTTATCAGGAAATCCAAATTAGAATAATCAGTCAATCCTCAAAATCATGATGGGTGGAACCTCAAGATAGATAGATCAATCAATACTCGTGAAATCATCACCAAATCATCGCATCATATCACATCCTCAATCCGGTGTGCGAGAACTAAATCCTCGATAAAGAATCACACCTAATCATTGTGCATCATCAAAAATCCTCAATAAGCTCATATGCACGTATCAAAGACAAATCCACCAAATTAATCTCAGCAACCTCAACATTATTGGTCTGGCTTACACAACTAATCAAGGTAATCATGAAATCCTCGATGCGGGCTATCGCTAAAAGTGCAGCATTCCCGGGTAAAGGAAGAGATGATATGGGGGACACGAGGAAGGTGGATAAGAAGGGTAGCACGATGGGGTGGAGAATTGATTGAGCTACGCGCCAATATCACGGGTGGTAGAAGGGTGACACAGAGGGGACGAGGAGGGCGGGCGAGAAGATCGGGACATAGACAAAATTGGGTGTTCCACACAAGGCGGGAACACCGTCAAAATGGTGGTCCGAAGAGCATGCTCTCCTCGAACTTGAGAAGATGGGGATGGTACGGTGGATACGAGGAAGGTGGTGAAGAAGAGTGAAACGAAGGACTTGACGAAGAATGATTGAGCTCAAGTGCCAATATCATGACTCGATGCGAATGAGGAGGTATATGTATAAGAGAGGTAGAGAGACTCAAAAATAAAAAATGCATGACTCACATGGGCGGGACCGACTACTCTAATAATAAATGAGAACACAACGGACACCAAGTCACAATCAATACACAAGGCAAACCCCAACTAACCTACTCGACACTGTGAAGACCGTCAGGTGATGGTCATTTATCTTTTCAGTTTTAGAGTGAGGTGAAAATCACAAAGTTGTACAAACACTTAGGAGGTTTGATGGGGTTTGGGCTCTACTCCTTAGTGTGTACGTGAGCAATTAAAACACATACAATGAGGGGGTTGCTCTCCCCAAGACAAGAAAATCCATTATGTTTTATTTGTAAGTCCAATAGAGTTAACAGTCCCAATTTTATTTAGGTTATCACTTTTTTTTGGGTATTTTCAATGCACGTGCCTATCGAGGTTCCAATTTCCATTAAGCATCCTAGGTTGGCAAAAACAGAGGGAGAAGATCAGAAAATCCATGCAAGTCGGAAATCTATGATGCATGCTAAGTAAGAAGACTTATAGTGCCTCCAGCTCTCTCCATGTGGGATGCATAACAGAATTTGAAACCTATGCTATATGCAAATGCAAGCCGAAGAAATCGCCTTAGGATAGGAATTGCTATTATCGTGAAGCACCACAAGTTGCTCGCCGATCTTCAAGCCAGGAGTCCAGTCTAGGCTCACCCCTCCTCCTCTCGACACATCGAGTTCAGGAGCAGCGCTTGGCAGGGTGGGTTGCGGCATGAAGGCTCGAAGATGGTTAGACGACTGTTTTAGAATTTGACTAAGTCCAGGAGTGCATCTATAGGTACATGCAAATATATTAGGGTGTTGGACCTTAGTCTACGAGCAAGCAATTCCTAAGCTAGGGCTCATTCACACAAAATAATAAAAATAAAATAAAAAAGGAAAAAGCATCAAAACCATCGAGGCCCCCAAGGGAACAATCCCTCGGGAAATGGACCTCAGGAGTCGGAGTGTACATGTGAGAGTCCTGTATTATTACAAATTTTCTAAGTGTCACTCTCTCACATAAATGTACATAATAAAATAAAATAAAACGAAATGCATAAAAATAGAGACTGTCTTCAAAAATTCTCCTTCATCTGCCCTTGATGCTCTCTCCTGTTGGCTGATGTAGAAGAGCCAAGTCCGCCTTGCTTGGGTGCATAGCTCCTCCTAGGAGGTCCTCCTTCGCTTGGCGGTCCCTCGCATCAAAGACAAATAAAAGATATGGGTCAGAACAGTCAATCAATAATCTCAATAAAGATCAAATAAAGAAATAAATAAGGGACATGAGCAAAGAATTAAATAAATAAATGAACAACCATTCAAAATCCGTTGCCTCCCCGGCAACGGCGCCATTTGATGACAGAGATTTCAGCGAGGGTCAAAGTAATCCACACAAGGCGGGATCACAATGTCGCTGAGGCGACCGCTCACGAAATCTCGATCAATCAACAATTAACCCACAATCAAATGTATGTAATGAATATCAAAAATGTGGAGTTAAAATTTATTATAACTCTACATGCAAGTGTGTATAGGTGTAAGCACAAGTAGAGGTCGAACATTGGGAGGCGAATGGTGATGTGGTGGAGATGTATGTACACTTATTCAATTCTTGGTTCATGTCCAATTCTTTATTGTTTTTGTGGGTTTTTGATTTTATATTTTTTTATTTTAATTTTGTTTTTATTTTTTATTTTTTTATTTTTATTTTTATTTTGTTTTATATTTTATATATTTTTATTTCCTTTTTAGATTTTTAATTATATAATATAGATATATTTACATATATATATATATATCTAGATATATATATATATACGAAGAGAGAGAAATATAATATATGGATATATATACATATATTTTTATAAATACTCAATATATTTATTAGATATAATATATATATATATATATTATTTTTCTGGAATTTTTCTAATTTTTATGTATTTTTAATTCCAACAATGTCCCTAATATGGGACTAATTAATAGGCTGAAATTAATTTGGGTTTTAAAAATATAAATCAAGCTCAAAAATTACCCAAATTAATTTTAATACATTAATAATATATATATAATTATAAAAGAGAAAAATATATTTTTGGGATTTTCTAAGGGTTTTTCTATTTTTTTGTTGGATTTTGGAGCTTTCTAATTTTTTTTATTTTTCTTTTTCTTGTTTTTAGAGTTTTTAAATTTCTAGACTCGATATATATAAATATACCACATATAATTTTTTTGGAATTTTTCAAAAACATTTTGTATTTTTTTGGTATTTTATAAATTAGACAGTACAAAAATGGTTCCTTTTTCATTTTTAATAATTAGGTTAAATGCAAAAAAATGCAAAATAAAATGTGGGCGTGAAAGTACACTACATGAAATATCTAACCTAATTTTTGTGGATTTTTAGGAGCTACATAGGTATTTTTAATAAATAGATAAAAGACACAAAAATTAAACAGCCTAGTAGGGGTATTTTTGCAAATAAATAACTACAGGGGGCACAGTGCAAAAATACCTATTGGAATAAACATTTATATAAAATTTTGGAACTAATTTACAATATCCAAAAACCACCATGGATATAAAGCAAAATTCACGTGCCTCACGTGGGACTGCACGTGAGGCGCGGAAGGACCAAAGTGTAAATACTAGAACTACGGGGGCCCTCATACAAAAATTGCATTTTTATTTACACTAACTATTTATTTTACAAAATTAAATATTAAATACACAAAAAGGCGGGGGTATAAGTGAAAATTACCCCCTCAAGCGCTGGATCCAACGGCTCTTCGTTCTTCACTTGACACGCGTCGCCCATCCAGCGGCCGATACTGCTTCGCCGATGAGCACTGGAGATTAGATCTCGTGGGAGATCTGACGGTCATGACGTCGCTCCATCGGACGGTTGAGCTTCGAACTGGGACCTTGATCTTCATCCTACGGCAAGGAGAGGTGCAGGAAGAACAGGGGAAGAACTCGCACGAGGCGAGCTTCGATCTTGAAGGATGGGCTCCTCCGCGCTTCTCCTTCGCCTCCAAGTGGGTCATCACGTTGTTGGAAGGTCCCTGCGTCGAACGACGGTCTTCACTTGGTTCCTGGAGGTCTGAGGTGTTTAGGCGAGGTCGGAGAAGGTTTGGACCTCCAGGAACCTCTTCCTGGATTCAATCGAGTCCCAGAGGGCTCGTTTCATCGTGGTAACTGCACAGGAAGAACAAGGGGCTCGAGGGCTTTCTCCTCGACCCTAGGTTTTGAAGCTGGGATGCAAGGTGAGGCAAGGCAAAGGAGCTCCGACGAATGGCAGAGGTGGAGCTCCGATTCGCGAAGACAGAGGGTCTCCGGTTGAACAAAGGTGGTCGAGAGATGGAGAAGGCGATGAGGAGTGAAATGGAAGCGGAATGGCGATCGGAAACTGTCGGAAGCATCGTGGAGAAGTCGCCGGAGCCGAGCTCCGGCGAACTTCGATTAAGCTAAACTAGGCTATGCTACTGATCTAAATGCGAAATAAAGTGCTGGAATGAAAGACTGAAATGAAAATCTACCTAAGAAAGTAAATGCGCAGCTCTTATACCTGGGGCCTCCAGGGAGCAGGACGGACGCTGGAGCTCTGCCGCGACAAAAATTTCCTCATCCTTTTGCCGATTCGAGGTGCTGGGAAGCGCCTCCTGTCACAAGGGCTCGTCCAGGAATCGATTCAAGCTTTTGGGGGAAGTGAAATTGGCCAAATTCGGCCAAGGAGGTGGAGGTACTTATTTATAAACATTCATGGGCACACTTATTGACTGGACAAACGACGGAGATTGTGCTATATACAAGGGATTGGATCATAGGGCGTGGATGTACAATGATCGACGAAGATATTTCATGAAGGATTCGAATGCGATGGCTGGACGAGACGTCCAGGAAAAAGGGATGAAAATCGGGAAAAAGAAAGTTCTGAAGCACCAGGTCCCAGATGGGACAGTTGACCGGGCGGTCAACTCGGGCCGCATCCTGAGTGGTCCACCTAGGATCACTACAGGACAAACAGAGGTGTTTATTCGAAATTAATTTATTTATCATAATAAATGATTTTATTATTTTTGCTTATAAAATAAAAAATATTTATTAAATAATGTATTATTTATTTATGATTTTTATTTATTTTTGATGTACTTTATTATGGATTTATTTTAATAATGCATTTCTAAGTATATTTATATGTATTTTATATAATTTATTTTTATTTTGTATATTTTATTTTATTATTTTATCTTCTTATCTTATAAATTTATAAATTATTTTTGTGAGTGTAAATATATTTTTATTTAATTTTTATGAGTTTATTTACATATTTAAATAAATAGGTGTATGTAGTATGTAGGTATACTTATAGGTATTTTACCTATATTTTATATATTTTATTTATTTAATGAATTTTATTGGATTTTATTTTGGATTTGTATTTTTAATAAATTATATGTAATGTTTACAATATTGTAAAAATATGAAAGAATAAAATTATTAAAGAATGAATTTCCTTTTTATTTCTGTACATAGGTAATACAGGTATTCTTGGTCTATGTATTCCATAGACTTATTTTATTTTATGAATTCTTTTGGTTTTATTCTAATTTGAGTATGTACATGTATTATGTATATTATTTACAAAATTCTAAAAATATAAATTTATAGAATAATGAATGATAAATAAATTGAATATTTTATTCGGGTAGACTGTACAATGAAGGGCCAAAAACCTAACTTTCACATATGGACTTCAAAAATTATGAAACCAATTTTATTAAATAGCTCTTGAAAAGTTATATACAATTAAATTGATTTTGGGTGATTTTGAGTTTTTATTTGCAAGATATGGGTCTGTGAAGTTGGGATTTTGGCTTTTTATTTTGTGTCTAAAATGTACACTGTGTATTATTTTTGTACAAACTCAATTTTATATTTTTAATTATATTATTATCTACAACTTTCATGTACAAGATATTTCTATTTTATGAATAAATAATTAAATACAAAATAGGTATCAAAATGCATAAATGGATGAATAAATAAATGAGGTATTTATTGTATTATTGGCCCTTATCTCCCCCTACTTTATTCCTTCTCGACCAATTCCATTCTGGACTTGGTCTCGGGGTTAGGGTCATAAAATATTTGCAATATTTTATTCCTTTTTTCTTTTCTTCTCTTTATTCTATAATTTTGGCGTTAAAAACCTTATTTTATGTACAATAAATACAATAAATAATAGATGCTATTATAGACAAATTGATGCTATTTACATGCATTTGCTGGGTTTTTTAAGGCCAAAATGATAGAATAAAGAATGATGAATCGAGATTCATCACTGATGAATCCACATTTCATCATCTTTATTCTATCATTTTGGCACCAAAAACCCTGGCAAATGCCTGTAAATAGCATTAAAATCACCATCTTAGCATCCATGCATGTGCATCACAATAGTGCATAAAATACTGTAATTAAGGCCAAAATTATAGAATAAATAAAGAAAAGAAAAAGAATAAAATATTGTAAATATTTTATGACCCAAAACCCCCGAGACCTAGGCATCTTGATGAATAGGTCGACAAGGAATAAAGTAGGGGGAGATAAGGTCAGAAATACAGAGAAAATACCTTTAAATTCTATTCATTCTTTATTCATTTTGGGACCTATTTTTGGTTCCACTTTTTACTCATCAAATAAAGAAACTTTGTACATGAAAGTTATAGCTAATTTTATAAAGAAAAATACAAAATTGATTTCACATAGAAAGAATACACAGATAAAAAGTTATGATCTGAATAAGAATCCAGAATCCCAACTTGCCAGACCCGTATCTCACAACTGACAACTCCAAATGTAGCAAACTCACCTTTAATTGTATATAGAATAAAATAATCTATTTAATGGTAGTGGTTTCACATTTGGCGGAGCTACGGTTTGAAAGTTGAGTTTTGGACCCCTATTGTATATCTATACTGAATAAAATATTCAATTTATTCTTTATTCATTATTTATTCATTTTTATATTTTTATAATTATGTAAATATTACTTATAATAATTATGTACATTAAAATTAAAATAAAATGCAAAGAAAAAAATAAAAATAAAAATACTTGTATAAAGACTACATAGGTATACTACCTATACCTATACCTGTACAAAATACTCTTAGATTTTATTAAATATACAGAATACATCAATAAAATAAAATAAAAATATCTTTACGTGTATAAAAGTATTTTATAATTTTATAAAATAATAAACAAAATTAAAGAAATTAAAATACATAAAATAAAAATAAAATACTAAAATACATAGGTATTATACCTATATAGGGTTAAAAAGGCAACTTGTAAAAATAAATCTCATAAAAATAATTAAAAATCGGAATAAAATACTACATAAATTTATAAACATTTTCTATTTAATAACCTAAATAAAATACTAACACTTGCTATTTTAAAATGATTTTTGAAAGCATTTCTTTTCGGATTTTCCTGGTTGGTCCACGTGGACCAACCAGGGGGCTGGAACTGTTGACCTAGGTCAACAGTCTGACCCTCCCCCTGCAACCTTGTCAGAGATGCTTTTTGGCTCGATTTCAACCTTTTTTCGAGGTCACCCTTGTCACCAAAACGTGCTACGACCTTCTTGACTTTTCTTCTCCATTGACCAAGGAATCACGCCCAAGGTTCATCTTGGGCCGCGGATCGCTGCACCACCCGCTAGACCTCGTTCTTGCACCTCTGACCGTCAACCCTTTAAAACCTAAAGCCAACTTTCTTTTGATTTTGAACCGCGAATCCTCAGAGAGCCACCTCCCTTGGTCCAGCCATAGGAGCCCGAAGGTGACAGCTTCGAGCTCGACGCATCCAAGCGGTGGGGGAGTGTCGAGAGCGCCGCGTGTTCCAACCTCCGGCGACCGCCGTCGAGGTACCCCCTTCCCTCGCTCAACCTGGGCTTGAGGTCGTTCTATCCCTTAGTTTTCACTCACCATTTCGTTCATCGCATTCCCCGCTTCGTTTGCTCCCGTTTTTCCATCTCATTCGCGCGTTGATTCGCTAAATCAACAGTCGCCGGAGACATCTCCGGCCACCGTCACTCTTTGTGCCAACCGTCCCCGCACACCACCAATTTTTGCGCCACGTGATCGGGGCAACTTGCCCCCGATCATATCACCCTTTTTTTGTGCAGGTAGGAGAGCCTATCAAGATCCTGGAGCCTTTTTGAGAGCTCGCCGGAGGTGGTTTTGGAGCTCCAGCTTCTCTCCCTTCACCTGCGAGCTCTGGTGGCCACCGCCACCCTCTGAAGCTTCAGGCGACCAGAGGACACCTGCAGGAAGGCGGAGAGCCCATCGACAGCCCTGGAGGAGGCCGGAGGAGCCCACACCACCTGATCCAAACTCGCCCCGGGCGAGTTCGTCTTCTGTTCTTCCAGCCATCTCACGCGCCGTCGATCTTCTGGCCGTTCTTCCCCATCAGCAGCAGCCGTTGGATGGCGGATCACCAGCACCGTCAGATCAAGGGCTGAGATCTAATCTCAGCCCTCCATCCGCGAACCGTCATCGGCGCGCCAGGACCCGCCACGTGGTGAAGTGGGATTCATCCCACCGTTCGTCAGCGCATGGGCTTGGGTATTTTGCATGTAACCCCCGCTCATTTTTTGTAATGTTTTATTGGCACTGAAACTTTCATCTGCCTTTATTACGTTTTTGTAATATTTGCACCAACGTCCCCGGTCGTTTTCGATATTACACTCGGATCCCTCCCAGGCGCGTGCACGTCACGCGCCTCGGTGGACGTTTTGCATTTATACACCTCCAGGTTTAGCTATTTAGCTTTAATCCATTAACTACTCTATTCAGTTCAATATTTTGTGGAAAGTTGCATGTATGCCCTTGGATATTTGATATATTGCATATACGCCCTTGCCAGGCTAGTTTATTGATTGGATGCATGTTCTAATTATTTCAACCTTCATTTGGCCTCCAAAAATTCTCAAATTTTGAACTTAAGCTACTGGATACTTGTATTTTGACGGCCTAATTTTAGTTTTTGATTTTATTTTATTTTTATATTTATTAAAAATCAAAAACATGCCTTTTGTGTACTGTCTAGCTTAGAAAACACCAAAAAAATAGTAAAACACCTCCAAAAATTCTAAAAAAATTACCTAGTGTCTATTATATCCTATTCTAGTGTCAGTCCAAAAATCACTAAAAAACTCAAAAGAAAAACACTAAAAATTTAAAAACACTCAAAAACTTCAAAAAAATATATAAAATCAAGGAAACCTCTAAAAAAATACAAACTCATTCTGTTTGTTCTTCATTTTGTTCTTTTTATTTGAAAAATAGTTTGAAAAATTTTGAGTACTGGTTGCTATTTTTAAACCCCATTTTATTCACTGCCAGCCCTTGTTTCACTGTTTTGAGTCATTTCAGTAATTAAAAATATCAAAAACACCTTGAAAAATTCCCAAAAATCACAAAAACAGTAAAAAATCCTAAAAGTACCAAAAATAATTTATTTCTGAATTTTTGGTTATTTTTTGCACATTTTTATAAATATTTTACCTTGTCTTTCATTACATTGTCTTTGCTTTCCAATATTGAAAAAAAAAGAAAAAGAAAAATATAAAATATAAAATTATAAAAATCAGAAAATTAAAAATCAAAATAAAAAAATTAAAAAAATTAAATTAGAAAAAAAAAGAAAAAAAAGAAAAATTAAAAATTAAAAACCCACAAAATTTCCTTTGCTTGTTTGCTTAGTGTAGACACATCACATACACACACTTGAGCACAATTTTTGAATTACCCTGTTTGCTCCCTGTGTTCGAACTCTCTACATACTTGCACCTATACATCTTTTATGTAGAGTTAAAAATAAATTTGACTCCACATTTGCTTGTCATTGTTTGATATTTGATTGTGGGTTCATTGTTGATTAATTACATTTTATTGTGGGTCGCCACAGCGACGTATTTAGACCCTCGATAAAGTGTGATAATCAATCACCTAAACCCCGAGACCAAGGCAAGAATTGACTTGATCGACAAGGAATAAAGTATGGGGAGATAAGGTTGACATGATTCCAACCTTCGCTCTCAACCTTCCGTTATGATTTATCTTGCTTACATTTTAATTTTTTATATTTTAAAATATTTTATTTAAACACTCTATATTATCTTTATTATTGGTTAAGAGGCATTTTTTTTATGACAGGTTGAGGCATTATGTATGAAGGCTTTCCTCCCAAATGGAAGACAACTCTTACCGAGGTTACGTATCTTGAGTCATTATTCATGAAAGGCTCTCTTATTGCATGAAGGTAAATTATGGTAAGTTGTATGTTTGTATCATGGTTTGGACTATGTTACAATAGTTGGTATAGTAAGTATATGTAAGATCTAGGTAAGTCAAGCTCATGCACATGATGTAACCTTGTGTGGGGTGAACATATAAATGTTTGGGCATGGTGAATGGTTTATATATATATATATATATATATATATATTCGTATTTATGATTAATTAATCTCAAGTTTCTATTTAATCATTCCTCTATAAGTAACTATTCATTCCTTTTCCAGATTACTTTCATTTGATATCAAAATATCCATGTTTGGTGAACTTAACATAACATTTATGCACCAACAATCATAAGTTCGAGTTATGCAAGCAACCACGATGAGGGACACTTTACCAAACTACCGCCATTCTTCAATGAAATATGTTATAAACATTAGAAGAAGAAAATAATGATCTATCTCAAATATGGCATATGACATCTATCATTGGGGAAGATCCCTTAAAAAATATCTAAGATCTCCGAGATCAATAAGGAACTCAGAGATTTACACTCCAACTGAAGAAGGGATAATTGCAAGAAACAATATGGCAATGAGTATCTCATTTTGTGTTTTATCTGTTGATGAATTAAATTGGGTATCACAACTTGAGATAACCTACAAGAACTAGATTATCATAAAGTATCCCATGAGAATACTGTCAAGTCAAGTAGTCAATGATTGATGCCCAAAAAATGAGTCTGAGTTCTTCAAAATAAAGTCAAGAGAGATGATTAAAAAATACATGATTTACAAACATTGTAAATCCACTCAAAGGTCTCAACAAGGAATACTCAACTGAAGATAAATATTCATGTGAGCCCTTATCAAACAATTGAGATCGCAGGTCATAACCATTGTTGGAGTCAAAGAGCAGACCAAGCTCACCCTAGAATATCTTATTGAAAATCTCATGGCATATAAAGTGTAACATCTCGGTCTCTGAACCCAGTCCGTTATCGGGAATGCCCAGACAACTTTTTGGGATTGAGCCTAGCTGAAGCCCTTGATCACAGCCCAAAATGCTTAAGCCTTTATTGACTAGTAGTATCCTTCAGTACTTATAAGCTATTGCTACACTTTACGATTAATAGATGTGGTACTATGTTTGGTGCTACAATCATCCTTACTTATATTCTAAACGTTCTCATTCCGTAATGTTCCATGGCGTATTCCTAGAAACAATGGTTGCTTCACCTCTTGGATAGCCCTTTCTTCATAACTCTATGGTAGGGGTGGCTCTACATCTTGGGTAGCCCTTTCCACTATTAGATAGAATCCTCTCTGATACCATATGTAATGTCCCCTGAACCCTGTTCGTTAGTGGGAATTATTTGCCTAGACAACCTGTCGGGCTTGGACCCAGTTGGAGCCCTTGACTACTGTCTCAAATGCTTAAGCCTTGGTTGATCAGTAGTAGACCCCACTACTTATAAGCTACTACCACACTTTGTGATTAACATATGTGGTACAAAGTTTGGGTGCTACAAGAAGTTAGCCTGGGGAGGCAAGAAAGAAGATATCAAGGAAAAGTCCGAGAAAAGTAAGACTCTTGCTTTCAAATCTAACTTCTTTGACTTCGAGATATGATATGAAAATGAAGAAGATAATGCATTCATTTCTAGACAATTTCAAGTGTGCGTCTAAGAAATGAGTGGATTAAGGAAAAGAGTATCTAAGATGAGTGAAGAACAAATCACTTGCTATAACTATAAGAAGAAGGGACATGTGATGAGATAATGGTTTGCTTCAACAAGAAGAAATGAAAGAACTAAAGGAATTTTGAAGGAACAAAATATTCAAGAAAAGGTCTTCGCAACTAAATGGAGTGATTCAGATGGCTACCCAAGTGAAGACGAGCAATATGAAGACTCCAATAATGAGACTGCTCAATTTTACCACGACAACGAGAGGAAGGAGGGAGAAGGGCTTTAGGATGTTAAAGATGAAGGATGTGGCACCTCCAATGTACTAGGTAATGACATGGACATCGAGGAAGAGGACGTCATGGCAGTGGTTTCTCACCACGAGGTTGGATGAAGGGGAGGGGTGTGATAACCCATTTGAGTCAATATGCAAAGAATGTCGAATTGTAGTACTCGATTCATGAGATTAACAAAAAAAATATTTTACACTGATTATTAATTAGGTAAGTGTTCGCTAGCGATAAATCCCCAATTTAGCATCATTATATTAGTTTATTATCCTTCTATCTTAAACGGTACAAATAAATTAACTATTGATTCAAATTAACAATTAGCCTCATGTAAATAATTAACACTAATTATATGTACATAAATAAATACCTTATCGTGCCCTTTATTTTATGTAATTTCATATTATCAAAAAATCAAATAAATTTATATTAATATTGTATATATAATATTTAATATTAAACATAAATAAAAAATGAAAAATAACAAAAGAAATTAAAATAATTATTTTTATTTACTTAAAATTAGTTGCAAAAATATAACTATGTAAATATGATGCATTTTCCTTTTGATTTCTACATGAAAGTTCTTTTTGTTTTGTAACCCCTAATCGATTCTTTTTTGTTTTATTCAATTTATTTCATTTTCTTTAATTTTAATGGTGCTACGTGGTCCAATACTTGACCTCCACCTAGATTGGCTCTTTACTCCAACCTGTGCCATCGTCTGATCGTCCGATCATCTCGATTAGACGGTTGAGAGCATTCCATCACCCACTCACTTCTGAACCCTCTAATCGGAGTTCGATCAGAGTGATCAAGATCGTCCGCTCCTGCTTCATCCTCAACCTGTGGATGCTCTCCATCAGACAAACCAGGGTCGTCGTCAACCCCCGCCCCCTCTACTCCCAAGAGCTGTGAGCTCTGCAACCACCCATCTTCTCACCTTTTTTTCCTAATGTCTCTGCCCAACCTCCAGACCAACTGACGATATCTACCCTTAACCCTAACTCCTACCAATCATGGGTAACCTCCGTTGCCATTAATCGCCTCTCGAGAACTGCTTGGAGGAGGTTGAACCTTCACGGAAACAGCCCGAAGTGCCTTCCATCTCCTCTTCAAACAATTCCTTATCAACATTTTTAATGATTGAATAAAAGGAGGTCACTCACTCATTCGGTCAAGAATACACTTTATGTCTGAGATTCACTTGTCTTTACACCTACTTACGAGTTTTTGTAGTTGTAAAGTTTTTTTATTTGTTTGTTAGTTTTATATTTTCTTTTTATTTTTTTTTCACTTTTGAATTTTCAGTTTTAATTTAGAAAATACATAATAATACAAGAAAAAAAATAAAATTATTTAATATATATATAGAAATAAATAATTGGTTTTAAAATAGAAAAATGTGATATAATTATAGATACTAAAATGGGTAAATATTTTTGTGATTTTTTTATGGTACAAGTATTTTTGGGTGTTTTCCAAGCTAGAAAAATAGGAAAATAAAAAAATTAATAAATTTTGTAATATTTTTAAAAGAGAAATAAGTATAACTTACGAAAATAGACGGGCACAAAATATGAGATGAAAATCCAAAGATATTTTCCTAGAAAATCAGTTAGATAAGCTTTCCAAAACACCCGCTCCTTTTAATTTTTGATTTAAGGTGAATTTTTAATGTTTTATGGTTTTGGATTTTTTGGAATTTTGTACAGTAGATACAATACTTTTGGATGGTTTTGGATATGCTAAACTGCAATGATATGAATAAACTCGAAAAGAAACTGAGACAGATCATTGAAATACAATTTTTTATTTTTTAAAATAACAAACAAAGTTGATTAAATCTAAAAACAAACCCTCAAATGTTCCTCAAATTGTGGGCCTCTAGTGCATCCTATCTTTTTTAGATATCAAAAAAAATTCTCAAGTTAATTCAACAAAGCCAATTCTTCAAATAATTCCACATAGCTCATATCATGGTATTTTTCCATGACATTTGGTGAGAAATTAGAACCATATGACATGCACAAAATATCCAAAACTCAGCTGAGAAGACCATGGCTACGAATAAATATGAATTAAAGATATCAAAATGGCACTTTTAAGTCGATATTTCATAGTTTATTCATATTACAGTAATAGTTCGCCAAGTTAATAGGATGAATCTAATACACCAATTCCAACAAAATATTTCATGTCAAAGTGTTCAATGACGTGAAAGAAATAGATGCTTGAAATCAGGGGGGTATATATGCAAGTTTCACAGAATATAGATAAGCCAAAAGATACGCAAGGGGACTTCTCTGCTAATAGATAGAAGAAGTTGGGTGGCGCTGCAAAATACCTAAGGTGCGTGAGGCTCACGTGGATTCTTAAATGGGTAGGGGCTTTGGTGCAAAATAAAAGCCTTCCGGGGTAAGGTTGTCAAACGCTCAGGCATTGTGGTGTGAATGGTGATGGTGGAGAGGAGACGGAGGAGCAACCCTCGATCCTACGGCTGCAGGGTGTCCACGAAGCGTGATATTCAAATGGTGGAAGATTGAAGTTGAAGCTACGGCTGTGATTGACCCAAGGTAGGCTAAATCATTTGGCACAGAGTGATAAACAACTATAAACTATCCAATATAAATAACATATATCACAATAATACTTGGCAGCATATGATTTTTGCTTGTCATGAATACGTGTGGCTGACACGAAGTTCATATTGCACCATGCGGAAAAGGCATATCGGCTATTTTACGATATGTAGTTACACTTAAGCATGTATATAGATGTAACCAAATCTTTTGGTCATATGTTGAGAGATGAAAGGCATGCCAAAATATAAATGTGAATTGTCAATGAAGCATTGACGCTTAGTTGGGCACCACATATGACAATAAAGCCATTGGACGCCATTCTCATTCCTGGTGCATCCGCAACTCCAGAGTCTGCAAAAGGTGAGTGGGTGTATCTTGGATTTGATCCTGGACTTGTATTACATTATTAAGGTAAAGTATAATGAAGGATACTTAGGAAGTAAAAGTGTAGAAATCGAACGAACAACCACAGGAATGAGATAAAGATTTACGTGGAAAATCCTACGGAGAGGGAAAAATCATAGAGGCACACACAAACCCTAATCTCACTCATCAGAGATTAGATATCACTCTTCACTATGTATTGTATCAAATAATCAGGGGAGATGAGTACAATATACAGAGGTTAGGGTAAACAGTCCCCCATCCACAAACTCATTTACCCGTCTAAATACACTTACAACTCAACAATCCCCCTCAAGTTGGGCATGTATGTCAACCATGCCCAACTTGCCTACATTCAACTCAAATTGTACTGTAAGTAGCCCCTTTGTGAAGAGATTCACAACTTGATCATCAGATTTCAAGTAAGGAAGATATATTTGACCATCATCAATCTTCTCACGGATGAAGTGACTGTCAATTTCTATGTGCTTTGTTCTACCACGCATTACCAGATTATTTGCTAAGTTTATAGCAGCTTTGTTGTCACAGAACATCTTCATAGGCATAATCGGTTGGGTGCCCAATTCTGTCAATAAAGACTTTAGCCAAAGAATCTCGGTGACACCATTTGCAAGAGCTCGATATTCAGCTTAAGCACTAAACCTGGAGACAACATTTTGTGTTTTACTTCTCCAAATAACTAGATTTCCACCAAGATAAATAACATGCCCAGATGTAGACCTCTGATTATCAATGGACCCGACCCAATCTGCATCAATGTAGCCTTCAGTGGTTAGATTACGATTCTATTTGAACATAAGTCCTTTTCTAGGTGACTTCTTTATATAGGATAAAATTCTATTTACAGCATTCACATGAACAATTGTAGGAGCATGCATGAATTGACTAACAATATCCATAGCATAAGTGATGTCAGGTCTTGTAAGAGTGAGATAGAATAGTTTTCCAACTAACATAAGTGATGTCAGGTCTTGTAAGAGTGAGATAGATTAGTTTTCCAACTAACCTTTGGTATCTTCCTTTTGCATCTTCATCAAGAGGTTCCCCATCCTCTTTACTGAGTTTATGATTTGCTTCTATATGAGATGAGACATATTTACAGCCAAGCATGCCAGAGTCTCGAAGTAAACTGAGAGTACAATTTCTTTGACTTAGATACATACCTTCAGGAGATCTAGCCATCTCAATTCCAAGAATAAAATTTTAACTCCCCTAAGTCTTTCAGTTCAAATTATGTAGTAAGAATCCCCTTTGTGTTGGTTAATTCATCCTCATCATCACCAGTCAAAATCACGTCATCTACATAAATCAAAAGAATAGACCTTCTATACCGTTCCTTTTGACGAAGAGCGTGTGATCTCCATTTTCCCGAGTGTACCCATTTGCAACCATGACCACCCGAAGATTTTCAAACCATGCTCTGGGTGATTGTTTAAACCTGTATAATGCCTTCTTCAGTCTGCAACACTTATTTATTTACCCATACCCAGGAGGCATCTTCATGTAGACTTCCTCTTTAAGAGTTCCATTTAAAAAAGCATTCTTGACATACAATTGGTACATTTTCCAAGAAAACTAGGTTGCAAGACAAATGACAACACAATGTTCATTTTAGTCACAGGAGCAAAAGTCTCAAGATAGTCAATCTCGTATTTCAGGTTGTACCCTCTTGCAACTAACCGAGCTTTGAATCTGTCAACTTTCAAACCCGTCAAGTGAGCGCCTTTTGGAATATCAACAATATCCCAAGTGCCATTATTTTTCATGGCATCCATCTCCTCTTTCATAGCATTAGCACATTTCGGATCACTCTGAGCTTCGACTGCATTCCTGAGAATGTATGTGAGTCTAATAAGATAATGAAACTTTTGTAGTTCGAGCTTATCTTAGAGTAACATATAAAGTCTTCCATCGGATATCGGGTTTAAGGTTTAGTAGACCCCGCAGCCTTTCTCATAGCAATCAGATGACCGTCCTCTACATGTTCCCTTTCACCATCCATGCTTACCGCACCATCCGCGTCACTAGTCAAATTGTTAGCATCATCAACAAGATTATCAAGAGAGGAAGGATTGCTTACAACGATGTCAAGATTTGGATCATTCGAGGAGAGATTGGGAGTTTGGTTTTGTATGATACTTTCCTCACTATTAGCAGCAATATCAATGGTCTCTCATCTGTCATTAGTTTGAATACGAATGGTGTCATCATCATTGGAATCATTGTCCATATAATCATGAACGGTTTCACAAGATTCATTCAAGAGATATAATCCCACTTCATTTTCCTCAATCTCACTGCCATAGTACTCCCCCTGAGGAAAATTCTTCGTATAGTAAGGTTCATCCTCGTGAAACATAATATTTTTAGTTACATGTAACTTCTTTGTCATAGGGTTATAACATTTATACCCTTTCTGAGTAGCAGAGTAGCCAAGAAAAATACACTTTATAGCTCTTGGTTCCAATTTTTGAAGACTAGGACCAGGGATGTGAATAAAACAAACACATCCAAATGCACGAGGATCTAAACCGAAGGGGGTTTTATCAGGGTTTAGAATAGAGAAAGGAACCTTTTTTCCTAACAACCATAGAAGGACTCTAATTAATAAGATAAGTACTTGTGAGAACAGCTTCTCCCCAAAAATATTTTGGAACATGTCGTTGAAAGAGAAGAACTCTCGTAACTTCCAAGATGTGACGGTTTTTCCTTTTAGCAATTCCATTCTGTTGAGGAGTATAACTACAAGATGTTTCATGAATAATTCCTTTTTCTTCGAGGACGGTATGGAGAGATCCCTCCTAATACTCTCTCGCATTATTTGTTCGCAAGATCTTGATATTTGTATCATACTGATTCTTTATCATGTTAGCAAAGCACCGAACAACACTAGGTACGTCACTCCTATTCTTTATCAAATACACACAAGTGTATCGGGAAAAATCATCGATGAAAGTGATAAAATAATTGCGGCCATCCAAACTTTTAATATTTAAAGGTCCCCAAACATTTGAATGCACAAGTTGAAAAATAGAAGTACTTATATAATCCAAAGGAGGATAGATAGCCCTAGTGTGTTTTGCTAATTGACACACTTCACATAAACGAATCTCACAACCAACTTTATTGCAAAGTGTAGGAAATAAAGTGGAAATGATAGGATAGCCAAGATGTCCCAGGTGCTCATGTCATTTCCTCGGTATCAGAATATCATCAGTTTCTTTGTCAGCGGTTGCATCAATCCTAGCAGAGATAACACGAGTAGGGAGACGATAAAGGCCATCAGCAACCAAACCAATCTCAATCTGCTTCCTCATCCTCAAGTCCTGCAACACAAAAGATTTTCCATTGGAATACTAATAGACAATGAAGATCTTTAGCAATTCGGTTAAAAGAAAGTAAATTAATCGGAACATCAGGAACATGAAGAGCATTTTTCAAAATGAATCTATCAATGATAGATATGCTCCCTTTTCCTGGCACCATCGTAGAAGACACATTCTCTTCCAGAGGCAAGTTTTTAATCTTGGAACATTTTAGCACCACCTGTCATGTGATCAGAGTCACCATTATCGATAATCCATCCATTACGAAATAAATTTTTACCTTCACATTTTTTCGCAGCCATGGAAACATTCAAAACATCAGCATTGGGTTTTTCTTTGTCACGACCGGAAATCTTCTGGACATAGGCATGAAGATCCTTAATCTGATCATATGCCAGTCTCTTACTCTCAGCAGTCATTGCAATAGTTTTCTTGCTTTTGTTTAGTTTCTGTTCAGGATGAAGTTCCCAGCAGTAGTCAATCTCATGACCAATTTTTTTGCAGTGGCCACACTTCTTATCTTTCCAATAACCACGTTTGATCCCTTTGGTAACCAATGCTGACATCTCAAAAGAAGGGGGCATTCTCATCTTTCATCACAGCACAACGTTGTTCTTCTGACTCAATGGCATGATAAATCTCCTCAATATCAGAACTAATTCCCGTTGTCGAAAGCTGACTCCGAGTGGCTTCAAACTCATTGTTAAGGCCACTGAGAAAAATAAAGATCCGTTGTTTCCAGACCTCATCTCAGTATTTTTTTGATCTGTAGTGTTAGTCCATATGTCATCACAGTAGTAATCAATCTCTTCCCATTTTCTTTTTAAAAACGCATAATACCCCGCAACAAACATATCCCCTTGTTTTGTATATTTCTGTACTCAATTGATACATCCGAATATCATGTTTTTTTACCATACATACTCTCATGAGTTAGCCATTGTTCCCTCGCAGACTTCTTCCTCAAAACAAGCGGTTGGATAACTGGAGAAACAACGTTGATGATCCAATTCCTGCACTGAGTGTCTTCTATATACCATTGTTCATATAACTTGTCAGTTATAGCAAGGGGTTTTTTTCGACCATCAACATAACCACCACGACCCCTTGAAGCAAGCGCAACCTCCATAGCAATGGAGCACATATTTGTTTTTGATAGTTTCATTGTGGTGGTCTGAGTTGGGACATTATCCATCTTTACAATCATAGATTCAATAATCTCTCCGGAAGTCATTTTAAGAGCCAACCACCAACACCTTACAAGAGAAAAAAATAGGAAGGAAAAAAAAAGAGGTACTCACAACCCCTGTACCTTTTTCTAGGAGCTTTGTCCACAAGATCAAGACAAATGTACAAAAAAGGATCCCCTTGTTTCCAGCTTTCTGCACTAAACAGCACCTTCCTCCACACACGAACAGTGCACCTCGTTGGTTGCAAGTACCACCCAAGAACAATGCACCACTCAATGAAAGCACCAGCAAATATACGAAGATGGAGCTCCCCTGTTGAAGACACCAACGGAGATGGAAGGGGTTTACACAAAAACAGGTGATGCACCATGTCACGCACAGCAATGCACAGCAGAGGGCGGCAAACCACCATGCACAGCAGAACACCACGACCGTAGCCCATGCACAACAAGATCCTGGAGGTTGCAGGTGGACCTGCGTGCGTGCACAGAACGCCACAATCTGGGCAGTGGCACCCTAGATCTAGAAAAGGAGGGTGTGATGGTGCACAAAGGCTTTGAAGCCTCAGATCTGGGCGGAAGCGCACCCGAGAAGGCCGCGAACCAAGGACGATGCACCCAAGACCGTGAGCCCTAGATTTGGGACGGGATGCTCGATGGTGACGTGTCAACTGAGCACAAAAAATAATCAAGATCCGAGCAAAGGAGGCCATGATCTCATGTAGAAATCAAACAATCACAAGAATGAGACAAAGATTTATGTGAAAAATCCTACGGAGGGGGGAAAACCACGGGTCACACATCCTAATCTCACTCACCAGAGATTAGGGATCACTCTTCATTATGCGTTGTATCAAATAATTAGGGGAGATGAGCACAATATACAGAGATTAAGGTAAACAGTCCCTCATCTAAAGAACCATTTCCCCATCGAAAAACCCATACAACTCAATAAAAAAAATGTTTTCAACCAAAGAGGGACAATTTTATAATTCTACCCCTTGCACTCACTTCACAATCTCTAATCATTAGTACTACAGTGCTTTCTTTGTTCTTTAAATTTGTTGAAATGGCAATTATATGATCACTCACAAAATTTAAAATGACCTTAGAAACAGTCTGTCCCCAAAACCATTTGCACCAGTTCGCCGCTATCCAGACCCGGTCATATTGTTTCAATTCAAACAGCAATTGCCATTATAAAAAGATGATACTTTAGCATATATAACAGACTACAAACTGATGCACTGCATGGCAGGATTCGTGACATCAACTCTTCCCTGATGAAAAGAAAAAAGAACAGCAATAGCCAGTTCCCAGTTATATAGTACAATATGCCTTTGAGTCAAAATTACTCAACTATGGATATGGCAAAACGTCAGGCAGCCTCCTATAACTTCATCAGTTCATGAATCATGCCGAAAGACAACACCCAAGAGGACCTTGACATGTGAACTTTCATTTGATCCTCTCCTTCCTGAGTCTCTCCAGTTCCCGAACCATCTGCCAACTATCCATTGAAAGGCTTGTGCACCCATAGCTCTTAGACATCAGCTGTCCCATTGTCAGTAACCTAATGGAAACACTTTGAATTATTCATTAACCAGCATGACAAAAAATACACACTATGATAACATTTACACCAAAAAAAAGAATAACCTGCTAAGATCCTCGCTTCTTAAACTCGGATCTTCTTGCCTGGCTGCAACCAGGTCATCCTCTAACACCTGTAAGGTTGAATAATGTTTATAAAACGAAGTTCAAAAGGACAAGATTCAGCATATCCTAACTTCCATAACAAGCTCCTGCATTTCTACCTTCTGCATTTCTGGCTCTATAGAATACTCTAAAGATCTTAAAGTTGCGAGGTACCATCTCCAGGCTTGCAACTGTTTGGGTGTTGGGCTAAGGGTGGAAATGGAACTCGGCTGAAGAGGTATGACCAAATCAGCAGGTAAAATGTTGGACTTTCCCTCTGATAAGATCAGCAGCTGGACATCCGCAGGCATTTCCAACTTATAGTATTCAAAGTCATACTCAACCTGAAATTACAAATCTTTTATCATCATGATATTGCACACGTGCAAAAGAGACTACCTCAGAAAATCCAGTTCTTCAGATGAAAAAGGTAACAATTAAAAGTTAAAACGGGTTAATCTAATTCGGTGTAAATATAGTAGCTTTTACATCAAATTGAAAACTTTGATGTAAGAAGAGATGGGTAGAATCTTTTTGCGGGAGGGAGTTTCTAGAGTTTGATGATATTGCTTCTCATGTTAACAATTCAACAGATAAGAGGATTGGGAACTGCAAAATTAGAAAGTCAAATCTCAGTATCATAAAAGACTTCCCCCACTGAACAAATGCAAGCCATGGAATTTTACCCCCCACCCCCACAATCCATTAATAGAGCAAACCCAAAAGTGAGCTTTTACCATTTGCGACTCCGTCAAAAGCTTCAGCAACCTCACATTCGCAATGCCTGTAGCATTGAGAGTTCCTGTATTCATGTGTGTCTCATCAATCATCAAGTGAGTGCCTTGGGCAAGTTGCAGGACTCCTGATAGCATCCTAAGAACAACAAATAAGAGAATGAGTTCTCAATTCAAACAGCAAGAACTAGTCAGAACATGAACTACAAGAGAAGTGACTTGCATGCAGAGACAATTTTTCACCTTTTCCTGAGCTCTAAAGAATTACCTTCCAGTTTGGTTATCCTTCCGTGGCTGTAGAGTAGATGTATTGAGATACTCCACACTGAGAGGAATTAATTGCGAAAATGGAATGATATTCTTCAGTATGAGGGCAAGCTGGTTGCCAAAAATAGATGCACTCTCCCTGGTCAAGCATGTCAGATTGACGGATAACTTTCCCACGGCAATGGCATCAACTCTAGCATGGATCTGCGAGATAAAAATTTGGGTTACAATATAGAAATATGTACATGCTTACAGTTCATCTATGTGTGGCGTATTTTGGGGCTTGGAATATGCCTCCCATGTCATAATTTCTCAAATACATTTGAGCTAACGCTTGCCATGCATTGTACATGCATTTAATGTAGGCATGTGTGAGTGGGAGTACGCACATGTGCGGATGCTTGAGTACGCACATCTAATGTTTGTCTTAAACTGCACATTTTCTGTAAGCACAAAGACTAACATGAAGGCCAGCAGGCAACTCAAAAAGAAAGAAATCCAGGTATTAGAATTTAGAATCCATTTGTGTATTGGCCAGAATATAGGCTTTCGCCCTGCCATAAAGCACACTGATACTGTGCACCTACAATTATATTCATAAAGTGATGTGATGTTTGAGAGTGCAACGATGCGATCAAGTGTTCATATTATCTTTTGAAAGTCGTATTCATAACAAAAAAAGAGTAAAGTTTGGTACCACAGGAAGCATGACAGCAAATTTTTCAAAAGTTTGAACCCGTGGACAAGGAACTTACCCACGATAGAAGGTGCAGCAACACAAAGCTAGCAGCCAAACTGTCATTACCCAGAACCTCTGTAAGGTGCTGGAGAAGGGAGTCCCTGATCTCCTTAATATTATTTGGTACTAGCTGCAATTAGTAAGTTTAGGACATTAACTGATTGCAGAAAATGATTTAAAACAATAAAAAGGAACAAGAAGAAAATTTTCCCTTTGAGCACAAAAGAAAGAAAATAAGAGAATTTTAGTTTCAGTAACATAGCTATAAAAAAGTCCAGATGACCCAGTCAAGAGAAAAGGTCGAGATGACCACGGTCAAGATAAACATTACCCTTTAATATGTAATAGTGATAAATTTCAAAACAGTCAAGATGACCGACCCAATCCATATAAGTGACCTAATAGCTATGTTCTCTATATTGAATGATCTTCTCACTAAAACCTGCAGTACAAAAACTAATAAATAAGCGAGCTTGAATTCAGTCCAATCCATCGTTTGGCCTTATATAGCACTTGCATGCAACACTTTCACAATAGATGATGTGGAACTAAACATATCAACATATACTAGACAATTGATGGGTCTTCCGTGAGATTCAATTACCCAATTAGTTCAACCCTTCAATATTTTCAACAGCATCAGCGCTGCAACAAAAAGGATCCACGTCATCCAAGCTCATTTCTCTTCACAATTTTTCTGAGCTCATATTTGCAACTTACGGTTGTAAAGAACAAAGACTATAATAATCATAGATTGGAGAAAGGTCCACGATAAATAATTAATAAATTAAATTTCTATATGTTATTTCATCTACAATGAAATGTGATAGCGCAAAGCAATGGTTTACATGTGATTGACAATGTGCTATCTGATCACTACGCCTGTCAGCAACCAACGGGAAACTAAAACACTGAGTCTTAATGATTGATTAATTGATGAACATTGAAGGTTAAAACTTTCAATTTCATATTTCTAGTCCTGAATGCAACAAAAAACTCTAATTCAGCTTGGGTGAGATTGCTAATTCAGATTTCTCTCATGCTCTTAAAACAGCTCTATATCAAGTTATCGTCGGGCCGGAATCCATTCATGCTTGGATGAGTTTGCTACTTCTTCCCCACTGCATCTTGCATATTTTTAGGCTTATGAATAGGCGGGATAGAAGATCTGGCAATAGAAAGTCCTTTGCAATGATTTATTCTGAGCTCATTCACTACGTGGGGCAGCGCAGATGGTTTCACCAATTGGGAGGGTGATATTTTGAAATGTGATCTACATGGAGCCTCATGCCATAGTCAGAACAACTCCTTAGATGAGAATAAATATCAAAAGCTCCAACATCAGACCGTGTCTTCGCAATGTGTCAGATGGGCACTTTACAGTAGCCTTAAAGGTTTTGCGCTCTTCAAAAGTGGTTTTGTATAATGAAGACACCATGAAAGCCTTGGAGGCTAAACATCCATATAAGTCGCATCCTTCCATGCAAGATACCTTGATGTCAGACTCCTACAAGCTACAGTTGATGCCGATGCTATGTTACGATCTATCAAGTATTTTCTCAAAAGGACATCATGTATCATAAATGGCCTGAGAGCTCAACACATTTTAGATGCATTTTGTGGGGAGGGGTCGACAGTTGTCGCCGATCTCTTACGTGTTATCTCCATGGTAGTTAATTTATGGCTAGGTGGAAGATGCCCCTTAAGTTTGGCTAAGTTTATAGCCTTTGCACCTCTTACTTCACTATTCAGACATGACAATGGCATACGTTCTATTGTTGTAGGCATTATCTGGAGGCGTCTTATATCTAAAGTTGCTATGACAGAGGTGGGCAAAGAGATGTCCAAGTATCTCAATAACTTTCAATTTGGGGTTAGTGTATCTGGAAGAGTGAAAGTCATCTTATACAGCACCAACAAACTTTTGAATAAACTTTACGATAACGAGTCTCTCTCTATGCTTACAGTAGATTTCTCCAAGGAAAAAATAGGGTTGCCCCCGCTCCATTTTCTGACGTTTTTTTATTTTTTTTCAAAAATAAAGCATTGTATTTCATTATTATATCCTTCTAATGTGTCATTCCAATTTCGTCAAAAACAGAGACTCATATGCCTTCCATCTAGGACACGTAATTTTAACGATCTTAGAGTTGTAGTAATCAGGCATAGGAATCTCTGTTTCTGATGAAATTAGAATGACATATTAGAAGGATGTAGTGATGAAAATACATGACTTTATTTTTGAAAAAAAATAAAAAATGCCAGAAAATGGGGCAAGAACAGACAAGTTGGCTACCCCTAAGGGACAGCCCCATTAAACCATTTCTCTAATGCTTTAAACATGATAGATAGATCTTTAATGCTCTGTGAAGTTAGGAGATGTCCGTCTATTTCTTCATAGGTGGAGTTTATATATGCTCAAGCCGCCAGATTATATATTGGAGACAATCATTTATAGTTAACCACCGAAGTGCAGCAATGTGAAGGCCCACATCTTTTTCCTATTGCCTTGCGCCCACTTATTCATAAGATCGGAGATAATTGTAAACTCCTACACGCTTGGTATCTTGATGATGAGACTATCACCAGGGACACAATGGAGGTAGCCAAGGTGCTTGACATTATACAACGCAGGGGTCCAAAGATGCGACTTATTCTTAATATCAAAAAAACAAAGCTTTTCTAGCCTTCATGTGATGAACAAAAGATCCGCAAAAGGATGTTTCACGTGGATATTGAGAGGCATGTGTTTGGAGTGAGGTTACTTAGAGGTGCAAGAGTAGGGACAAAGGTTTTGTTGAAGACACGGCTATAATGAGGGCCACCAAAGATGTTGACTTGATGCATTTATCCTCTGAATTGAGTGATCCACAAAGTGAGCTTCTTTTATTACAGTCTTGTATGGGTATTGCCAAGCTCATGCTTGGCTTAAGGACATGTCAACCTGTGTACATGGAACGAGCCACTACGTGGTGTGACAAAGGGCTTCACAGAGCTATTGAGAATATTGTGGTTTGTAGAGACCCTTTCTTTGACGACCTTCAATGACGGATGGCATCAATACCCATTAAACTCGGTGGCTTTGGTCTACATTCAACTCTTGAGGCTTCTTTATATGCTTCGGTGGCATCTAGTGCTCCAAGATCACATTTTACGAGACAGTGGATACATGGTATGTATTCTGATTTTTTATACGCTTTGGAGGGCCTACGTGCTACACTTTCTTCTCTCGATCTTACATGCTTTGCTAACAACGATCTTACATGCTGGGGTTGCTTCAAAGAAAGAAGCACTTGTGAATTTTTTGATGGATTCGCAGGAGGGGAGATCAACGCTCATAGTAGCATATGTTTTAACATTTGGATGGGCTGGAGGGAAGCATGCATGTGTTGATTTGGATAAAGTTTCTCCGTTGGTTGCATTGACAATCAACATGTATTCATCACTTCTATTGACAATCAACATGTATTCATCCTTTTTGGTTTTGATACCTTCGGGTTCTTGACAATTGAAGCAGTAGGACTCTTTAAAATGATAAAAAAATATGCATGACAATGTTATGGTTCTTAGGTCTATAGATGTTGTGTTTCAAAGAATTAGATTTGTCATTCAAAAGGAATCGGCGACGCAGTTTGTTGCATGTCTCCCATTAATCTCTCTGTAATAATTTGGATTGAAGTGCAATAAGAAAGTAGTTGTCAGCTTGCTATTCAGCTTATACTGATTATTTAGCAAAAAAATAATTCAGCTAACTCCTTGTTTGCATAATGTTTTATCAGGAAACAATTTATAGAAATATCAATGTACTTGTTAAAATTCATATGCATTGTATTACTGATGATACTTGTATCGTTGGACAATTGCAACCATGCATTGGATTGATTAGCTATGTGTGGTGGCCAATTTTACTGCAATATGTTCATTGATGCGTTATCGCAAATTACCTCAGGAGTGTAAGGCCCGGAAAGGAAGTCCTCAAATGCCAACTTCCGATGTATCAAGCAGTGAAGGCGTGGCACCTAAAGTAAAACATCGTATAAAAGTCATACATACAAAAAATAAAGTGACATTAAGAGGTACGAGGTGCATCAATTGGAATATATAGAAACATGATAGCAACTCCACGTGCAAGATCTGTATTAAGTTGCATGTTATAAAACATTTTTGTGTATTATAAGTCCAAACACATAGTCGGTAGGAAACCCACACTAGAAGAATATTTCATTTCTCATTTTAACAAATAAAAATATGATAAGAGAAAAGCCCCACCTTGCTGGGTGGCAGATGAACCAAGGGATCTTCCATCATGTCCAATGATAAATCATCATAATTGCTAGCTGCAAGTTCTGGGTCGAATGTATAAACCCCAATGAACTCAATTACATCATTCAGCTTTAAATCACTCTCGGGCACATCATATATCTGCAATCACAAGCTTATGGTAACTCCCACTTGTGCATACTATCTTCAACTAGAAAGGTACAAGGGAGCAAACATTACCTTTACGAGACAGCCATTCATATTTGCAGAAAAACAGCTCTTTGACTCATTTTGACTGTTTAGAAGAGTAGCTTCCCCTTCAATATGATGCATCGTAGAGGCAGTTTCATCTTTCTGATAAAGGCATTTTGCTTTGTGTTAAGCAATTGAAGAATAGATAGTGAACATTCTCTAAACAAGAACAAGAAAAGGGACTAATTGGAAAGCAACACAATTAAGTTTATGTGCCAGTTTCTGGGGTTGATATTCATTTCAGTTAGTTTCAACAAAACAGCATTTCGTTGAACATTGACATCAACTCATGATAATAAAAAGCAACAATTTTCTCTGGTTGAGATTAACCACGATCAAGAATTCTAATCATTTAAGTACAAATCCACATGAAAACTGAATATTATAATTACTTTTTCAACAAAACAGAAAAGCACGGATCAGACTGAAGTAATAACTAATCTACACTGAAGGTTGCTAACCATGTTAAATTTTTTTTATTTAAAAAGGAGGGTGTACTCTCGAGGTGGGAGTCACCGCAAAATCAATTTCATTATAAAGAGAAAGAATACATTACAGAGATGTCCAGAAATTATAAAGTGCTTTACAATGAGAAACAACATTTTACTAATAGAACCCTATTAAATTTGGAATTCTCAACAGCCATACCTTTCTTTTAACACAAGAAGATGAACCACTTTCCTCGTTATCAAGCACCTAAAATTAATAGGAAAAGGTCACTTGACAAGGATGAACAGATGTACACAAAAAACATATACACCGGTGAAATAATGCTAAGTAGAACTCGGTAAAGACCATTAAATTGGCATATTCGTCCCTTCTGCGCTTATCACTGTTCTCTACGGTAGATTTTTCAAATGCACTTCTCGGGTCCTGAGAGTGCTCCATTGTCCATGAGTTTTGCCCAGGAACCTACAATAAGGCAATTCATCAAACCACGTTTCATTGAGAGATGCATCTTCTGATACAAAAGATAGATAGCATCAAAGAAGCTTACAGGGACACAATACAAAAGGCGTCGCTCCCAAAGCCGTGTTTGTGTGGCTGATGTCATCGGATACGCAGGGACATCAGTGAATTTATTCGTCCTCCAAGTGGCATCATCCTAATCAAATGAAATCCAAAGTAAGTCCCAATTATACGAAAGAACAAAAAATGAGACGTGAGATTCTGTACACCTTAAAAGCTCCAATATACATCTCGTTCCCGAACATATCTTGCACCATTCCCCTGAACCGCACAAGAGTATTGGGTCGAATCCATTGAAGATTACCTCTGTCAAGTATTGGGACCTGAAATGGGACGCGGGCTATGGCTTAATTAGTTCACAAGCTCCCGCACGAGCTGAAATCGTCAAAGCAGCAGACTTGCATGCTTTTTTCAGAAAGAAATTTATATCATGTCTCATGTAATAAACGGCAACATCAATTTTATCTTTAAAAGAAGATTTTTTTTAACGAAACACCCTAAACCCTGAACATATGATATAAGGAAAGAACGTTAAATCCAATGAAAAAATCGTACTAAATAAAAACGGTATGACGATACTAAACAGTATGATCGAAGTAAATCGAAACAAGATATCATCTTTCGCAATGAATGTATAAGTAAAGATGGGATTAGCGGTGTCTTGTTTTCATATTGAGGGTGTTGATCACCTGGCGGAGGCCGTCTTGGTCAAGGAGAAAGTGGCGGAAGGGGTCAAGGACGCCCCAGTCCTTGCGGTCCAATGCGGCAGGGTCGAAGGCGCCCGCGGCCGCCGCCACGGCCTTGTCGAAGGTGAGGCGCACGGCGCCGAGAGGGTTCCGGAGGAAGTCGTAGGGCACGCCTCCCATTGCAGCGACCAGGTTGTCGAGGAAGGAGGAGGAGGTGAGGTCGTACCGTGAGGTGTGAAGGGAAGGGAAGGGAGACGGGGTGCGGTTTTCCCTCCGGAGCACGGGGGTTTTCCCGCCAACTATTTCCCGCCGAGCAAGATGGAGGGAGGTGCGTCGCGTCTCTGCACGGAACCCCCGGTTAGCCCAACCCAACTACGGTTGGAATTTTGATGGGTGATGATGTGTGTTATTAAATCCAGGGGAGAGGATCCTCTGCTGGAGAGGGTATTGTAGCAGAGGTGCTGGAAACCCAAATAAATTTTTTTTGTGATTTAGATTCTAAAATCCAACCTTATAGATTGAATCTTAGGTTAATGCTCTACATATCCTTCAAATTTCGCTTAAATCCGACATTATTTGCTATTTTGTTTCAATAGTTCGAGATTCGGATCTTTTTTAAATGGAGTTCAAGTTGCTTAGATCGTGACCGATTGTTTGACCATTAAGATAAAATAGCAAATAATGTCGGATTTAAGCGAAATTTTGAGGATATGTAGAGCATTAACCTAAGATTCAATCTATAAGATTGGATTTTTAGAATCTAAATCACAAAAAAAATTTATTCGAGTTTACAGCACCTCTGTTGCAATACCCTCTACAGCAGAGGATCCTCTTCCTCCAGAAAGCTATCCCATTGGCTAAGTGCATCACGTTCTTGAGATTGAGTATGGCTCGGAAGTGGGTGATTAAGTAGGCTTTTGCACGTGCTTAAGGTATTTAATGCATTGTAATTGATGGTTAGCTCATGTGACTGTGAGAAGATAATGGTGCGGGTGTAAGAAGGACGACATGGTAGAGATCAAGTTGGAAATTGACTTGTGTTGTTATGTTTAATATATTCTTTTTTATTTGCACCACTAAGAACCATGTTATCGCTACAGAATAGATATATTACAAAATCAAGAGCCCCTCCTTTGAAACAATGTCTCTTCTGATCAAGTGGGACGGACATCTAATATGTTTATTTGATCGATTTATGTTTGCTAAAGGGAATGGACGATATGACAGTCCCTTTTGTTGAAGTAGATGAGAGGTGTATGATCGTCCCATCTATGCTCATCGTAGAAGACATGCTTTCTAAGCCTTCGTTCCTATCCACTAAATGGGGCAGCCCTAACCATCTCATCTGGAATTAAACTCCTCTCTTTTGTTGTTTACATAAGTCGGGCATGATCATGAACTCCGATGTTTCGTGTAGATAACGTATTCTTGATGAGCATCCACTGTAGTGTGAATAGATTTATCTGTAGTTTCTTTTTGCTGAGTCGACTCGACCTTCACTAAAATGTAATATAATTATGAATGAGTTATTCAATTGTTCTGACCAGTGTATGTTGAGCTATTTAAAGCATGATGAAGCTAACGATACTCGAAGAAGAGCTGCTAAAGAAGTCTCTTGATTCTTACTAATCGAGTCATCTTGTAATAAATTAATTTGTAGTGTTTATTAGCACAAAGCATGTCATGCATAAACTCACCCACTTGCACTTTTGAATGTCGTTACACTGGTATAATATCATATGCACATGCACATCTCTTGTTACTTGCTTTTATCCCAAATTTACGCCAGGATGTACCGGTACAATTCGTGGGGAACCGGTGTGACAATGTGGCTTCATACCGCTCTTAATTATTTTGAATTAATGTTGTAGTAGGTGACAAAAACGTAATGAAAATCACTCGAGAATATTTAATTAATGCACATGGTTGGTCAAATTATTTTTTTCACTCAGGCAAGCCTCGACACGAGGAGGCAACTCAAACTTAGGAATCAATCTCAAATAATTTGGCACTCGATTTCCCAATAAGGTTTTTTATGCAATGAACGAAACTTGGTCAGAATGTAAGTTCATACAAAATTAATTTTTCAGTCATATTGATTCTAAAATTAACGAAAGTTGGTCAGAATGTAAGTTCACACAAAATTAATCTATTGTATTTTTTTGAATTTTTCGTATATAATGTGAATTTTTTATGAATTTCTGGATGAAAACTGAGTGATATGAGGTAGTTTAATTTTAATAAATACAAACGCTAATATTTTCCAGAACAAATAACTATTCTAAACATTTCTCAATAAGAGGAATCCATACGGTTTTTTTCATTTCCTATAAATACTAAGTGCAGAGTAGATTAAATACGAGTTACATAATTCATCGAATAATTTATTTAAGAAAATGATGCATGTGAATGCAATGAAATTTTGAGTCGTGATAGAGAACAATTAAATATACAATGTACGAATTTTTATAATATTTTAATCAAGGAATAATTTACTATGAATTTCAAAGCATTAGATGGGAAGAATATGAATGAAGTTCACTATTCTAATTTTAATAAATCAACCACAGCTCATAAAAAATAAAAAAACTCACAGTATAGATAATTAGTCAATCAACAACATGCGTATTTTAGAAACTTGGAGCTATTCAGTGCTTGGATGCATGAAGATCGAATGACTTTAGTTCCCCAGATAATCAACAACCGGATGCACTATGTCTTCTTGATCGAACGTCACTTTGTAAGTCGTGTTCCTTCCTATTATCTTCGTAGGTGCTTGAAGATTATGTCCTAATGATCGCAATCAACATGATTACCAGACCATACCTCCATGAGTGTTTTGCAATCAATAGCAGATGCGGGACTCCGATTCACCAAGTAACAAGCTGTATTCATAGCTTCAACCCAGAATGCCCTACCAAGTCTAGCATTAGAGAGCATGCACCTTGCTCTCTCCAGAAACGTCGTGTTCATTCGTTTTGCAACTCCATTCAGTTGTGGCGTATCTCTGGTGGTGAGGTGTCTCGCAACACCCTTCTCCTTGCAGAACTCATTAAACTCTAACGAATAAAACTCCAGCCCATTATCTGTACGAAGACGCTTCACCTTCTTAGAAGGCTGGTTTTCCACCGAGATCTTCCACTACATGAAGGTCTGAAATGCCTCACTATTATGCTTCATCATGTATACCCGCACCATCCTGGAGCAATAATCAATAAAAGATAGAAAATACCCTGTACCTCCCAAAGATGGGACCCGTGAAGGACCCCATCAATCGACATGGATGTAGTCGAGTATCTCCGTTGTCCTGTGGATGGCTTTACTAAATTGCTTCTTGTGTTGTTTTTAGAACACGCAATGCTCACAGAACTCCAGCTTGGATCCCTTGAGATCCCCGATAAGGCCCTTCTGACCAAGGATATTCATCCCCATCCGACTTATGTATCCCAACCGCATATGCCACAATTCTGACTTTGATCTCATGGTTTGGGACGTTACTGCAACATAACTTGTAACTGTAGACCCATGCATGACGTATATGGTCTCCTGCTTGTTGCTTTTGATGACAACCAACCCGCCTTTGACAACCTGCATGACTTCGCCTTTAACGTTGTACATGTATCACTTAGAGTCCAAGTCTCCAAGGGATATTAGGTTCTTCCTCAGATTAGGAACATGGTGTACTTCTGTCACCATCCTCACGACTCCATCATGTATCTTGATTTTGCAGAACCAATCCCTACAATCTTGCATGCTGCATCATTCTCCATGACGACGTTTCTGTCATCTGTCTTCTCATAGGTGCAGAATCAATCTTCATCGAGAGTCATACGGTAAGAACAACCTAAATCAAGAATCGGCATGCTATCCATCGTCTTCTGATTCGTGACGATGAGAACCATATCATCTTTGGAAACTGCGCCTCCATGAGCCACGACAACAACCATAGTTTGCCCTTTCTTCTTTGGAAAGTCCTTCTTCCAACGTCTAAGTTCTTTGCAGTAATTGCAAATGACTCTAACATTATGATTCTTCAACTTGGACTTCTGCTTTCCCATCTTTGTGTAGCCAAAACCGGCATGACTCTTCTCATGAGTCATAGCCAAACATGTAGCATTAGAGTCTTGCTTCCCGGTAGCCATATGCCGAAGTTCACGCACATGCAGACTCACGCGAACTTCCTATAGGGTTATTGATTCTCTTCCAAAAACAAATGATTGAACAAAATTCTCAATCGACAATGGAAGAGAAACCAATAAAATCAAGGCAACATTCTCGTCTTAAATCTTAACATCTACATTTCTTAAATCTATCAATAATGTACTTAAGAGATCAAGATGTTTTTAAGAAATGTACCTTCCTGCATGCAGAGAGAACATACGTCGCTTCAAGAGCAACTTGTTGGTTAGAGACTTCGTCATGTACAGACTTTCGAGTCTCAGCCACATACTGGTCACGGAATCTTCATCGACAACCTCTGCAATAATCTCATCCGTTAAATACAGAATGATCGTCGAGTGCGTCTTCTCTTCATGCATCATCAACTCGAAGAGCTCAAGTGCCCTCGTCCGCTCCTGATCTAATGGTGCCCAAACGCCCTGCTGCTTCAGAAAGGCGCGCATCTTGATCTACCATAGACTGGATCCATTCTTCCCTGTGAACTTCTCGATCTTCAGATTGTGCGATGCCATTTTGCTGGATAATCATTCTAGAACTCGAAGCTCTGATACCGGTTTGTCACGAATTGCAGAAGCAAACACGCACAAACACGATTGAACAAGCAAGACATAAAACACAAGGATTTACAAGGTTCACCTATAACTGGCTACGTCCTTGGACGACGGTGATCGGTTTCATTATACGGAGAAAAGGTAATACATATGACACTGAGAATGTACATATATGAGACGAGAATCATGATCAGAACGAGGAGTGCAGTATATGGTGGCCCTAAGGCCTCTTTTATATTACAGCATAAGAATACCATTTGTATTCCGCAATCCATCCTAACAGCTCTCGGTCAATAAAGTTTCAGGAGACAGATCATACATGTCAGCAATCCTGACCCAGCATCTCTTAGTCAATTAGAAGGTAGGACATAGATCAGTCACATCAGCATCCTAACAAGTAGTTATGATTTAAGTCATATTAACAATATATATAGTGGCATCACTAAATAAAGATAAGGAAATGAGAACAATCGACTGCAAAAAAATATCGAAAGTGCACAGGCACGATTTTAATCCACTAACGTACTTCTCCAAATTCTCCTTTTTGCTAGAACCTTACACGCCATTTTCCCCTTTAACACTCTTATTCTATGAACATGAACTATTAGTATCTTAAATAGTAAAGTTATTATGATTAGAATTTTGGAACATTCTCTCCCCATCTAGTATTGGTTTTGGAATTTATACCCTTAAATGTCTTAAATCCAAAGTATCAACCCAAGTATGATAACTTTGACATACCATGCATTCCCCAATACTAACATGTACCATTATTTATATATGGTTAGTTTATATGTATATGAATCATGGCACGTAGATCTGTATTCATTTTAGAAATGGATACTTGAACATTAGGGTTTCATATACCGATACACATATATGCATCCATACTCCTATGGTATTCACACCCGATTGTTGATATCTCTTTAGTTGATATTGGAGATATTTAATACAAAGTAGATGCCACAATCATGGGGGTATAATTTGTTTCAAGTTCAGAGGAACTTTGCGGATGTCGTCGGAGATGATTATAGCCAATGTTCTAGGCATGATCGATCATGCCATTAGGGCTGATCAATTAGGCATGATCGATCAAGCCATTTTGGTCGGTCGATCATTTCAACCTAAAAGGATCGATTATAGTTGTTTTGTTGATCGATTATGTTGATACCGTGAACTCATATGGACCTTAAAATTGATGTAATTGACTCTAAAAATACGTAGACTCATCTAGGACATCATGATATACGATAAATATTTGGAATAACTGAAATAAATTGATAAATGATCGAAATGGGTCCATTGCGAGTCAGATTGGATTAATACTAAATACGATGAGCCTTGGTGAACGATAGAATTTGAGCATCATATGAATGGTTATGAGGGGTTTCCATATCTGATATACATCATTGTAGACATCAGATGATCTTTTCGTTATGTCCTTATTTTTTGTGTCATGTCAATTGCTGTCTAAAGTGGTACGTGGTTGGATGAATATATGCCTTCAAGATAAGCACCCCTGGGGCTCGGGGTAAAAACTTAGATGCCACGAACCCAATAGTTGTATTGTTGGAGGACATGTTGCTCGACACACCGAGGGGTTACCATACAATGTTCAGCTTCAGTACTTGCGTGTTTCATCCTAGTGCTTTGAGTGTGAGCCAAGTATAGTTGTATTTATTTCACATTTCTAGGGTTAACACTCATGTACTGGCTGGTGTAGGCCATATTAGTTAGTATTCCAGGTGGGAGCACTAAGAGGGGAGTTCCCGAAATTGATGATCGTTGAAGTTGGAAATGAAACAAACTCTTCCGAGTATAAGGATGAATGGGGGATAGTCACGAGGATTCCGACTATGGTGTAGATGATCTTAGTGGTCAGTTGCTCTAATTCGTGCCCTACGCCATTGTGGACTCTTACACATGGGCAGTGACCTTGGGCAGTTCGCAATAGTTCACGGATTTGTTAATGGTTCAAGGGATTGAATTGAACTTACGAAGTCGAGTTGGATGCTCGGGATGAATAATGGAAATATTATACTTAGGATGGGAAGATAGTGGACGTATTGAAAACTTAGTTAGGTTGCATTGTACCTCACCGTATGCCTACGAAGACACCCCAACCAAAGGTATTTAGTGTTTTAGAGTCATAGTGTGAGGTCCCTCGTGGACCGGGACCACAGACTACCCCCCAATGCTTGAATAAGGAATGAATTAAAAATACCGGAGAGTTTCTTTGTGAGGACGGTTTACCCCATTTGTTTCCCTTCCCACCATTTCTTTAACACCTTGATTTGTTGTACATTTAGTATCGTACTGGAGAATTTTCTCATAACGTATCCATTAAGGAGTTTTTTCCCTGACAGGGCATCCCCAATATCCAAAAGCCCTGTCAGGGCATCTGACCTCAGTATTTCCCTGTCAGGGCATCAATCGGCAAACGATTCGCCGATCGGCGAACCGTTTGCCGATTGTGCATAAAAATAATATATAATATTATTCCGGAAAACTTTTTGATTTTAATATTATTAAAAATAATATAAAAAAACATTTGGAATTGTGAATCGGCAAATGGTTTGCCGATTCACAATTTCAAATGTTTTTATATTATTTTTAATAATATTAAAATCAAAAGTTTTCCGGAAAGAGCTTTGATCGGCAAACGGTTTGCCTATCGGCGAACCGTTCGCCGATCGATGCCCTGACAGGGAAATAATATGGTCAGATGCCCTGACAGGGCATTTAGATGATGGGGATACCCTGTCAGGGAAAAAACTCTCCATTAAGTTGGAGCTGCGGGTGGACTGGAGTAGCCGTAGCAGTGAGCGACTTGAGTCTGGAGTTTCCTTTTTTTTGCAGCTATAATTTTCGTGCCACAATATTGTAGCATTCACTGCTTCGCTTTTACTTGTAGCCTCTATGTGAGACATGTCACGTAGTATATGTGTATAGACATTTTTATATGTATACATGTATATTTTTGTAGACATAGACTGTATGATTGGATACTATGTGGAAACAAATTGTAAATTAAAAATTTAAACTCTAAGCTTTTTTTTTCTTTTATGCTATATTTTTTCATTTTTCTCACGAGATCATGAATGCATTCGAATGCGAAATGTATATATGTGGAATTGGGGATTGTCCCATCTATGCTCATCAGGGAATCGAGAATGTAGAATGCACATGTATCGGGAAGGAGGTTTTCGCTTGGGGAATGTCCCATCCATGCTCATCATAGAAGACGAGCTTTCTAAACTTTCATTCTTATCCACTAAATGGGGGCAACCCTGACCATATCATCCAGAGATAAACTCCACCCTTTTATTGTTTATGTAACACCCCAATCCTCAAACATAGTCCCACATCTAAAACTTATAAAGTATGAGAGTGAGTTATAAGTGATGGAGACTACTACTTGACAACTCGAGCTTAAGTATTTTGGGTGGTTGTTAACGGATCCATTTGGATCCGAAACCAACAAGTTGTTGGGGTCAATTTTCCTCGATAAGGGACCGGAGACCTAAGCACGAGACATTACGAATGGTATCAGAGCCAATCTCCCTCTGATAGTGGAAAAGGTTATCCGATAGGTGGAGCTACCCCTACAAAGAGATAGGAGGAAATGACCACCCGGAGCGTACAACCGCCACTATCACTGGGAATAAGTGATGGACCATGTCACAACGAAGACATTGCGAATATAAGTGGGGGAGGTTGTAATACCTCAACCCTAAACATGATCCCACATCTAAAACTCACAAAGTGCGAGAGTGGGTTATAAGTGGTTGGGATTACAATTTGACAATTTGGGCTTAAGCATTTTGGTTAGTTGTCAACGGATCCATTTGGGCTCGAACTAAACAAGTTATTAGGGTCAGTTTTTCTCGATAACGGACCGGTGACCTAAGACCGAGATATTACAATTTACATAACTACGTAATGATCATGAACTTTGATGTTTCGAGTAGAGAGCATATTCGTGATGAACATCCCGACCCTCTGGCGTGAATAGAGATTTATTTGCAGTTTCTGTTGCCCAGTCGTCTTGACCTTCATTGAAATGCAATACCATTATGAATGAACCATAACATTAAGAAAAGTAAACAACTAAATAAAAAAATGACAATCAAACTAAACATCTAGAAAGTAAAAAGTTAAATAAAAAGGAAAAAATGAAACGAAATTATTTGACGAAAGTGAGGAGAAATAACGTAAACAAAGTAAACAAGCAAACAAAAAACAAAGTAAACAATGCTCATAAGCAAATAAAATTAAATTAGCATTTAGAAGTTTTAGAACAAAGTTATATTTCACATAGTTATATGGTCTTTTTATAAATAAAATAAAATAGCACGACTTAATTTTGATGAGAATAAATAATTTGTTACGTAATGATAATATGCGAAAACTAACCTTTGAGTTAATCACTCGCTAAACTCTATTGTGCAGAAGCTTTGGCAAGAAGCTTGAGATGTTGCACATAAGTAGAAGGTGCTGAAACACCCATATTGTCAGTGCTTTGTGTAACGTCCCGGGCTTAGGTCTCCGGTCGGTTATTGAGGAAAACTGGCTCTGCTAACTTGTTGGGTTCGAGCCCAATTGGACCCGTTGACAACTACCCAAAATGCTTAAGCTCAAGTTGTCAAGTAGTAGTCCCCATCACTTATAAACCACACCTACACTTTGTGAGTTTTAGGTATGGTACTATATTTGAGGTTGGGGTGTTACACTTTGATACTTACAAAAAATTAAAATGAAACAAGAGATTATTAACGTAGATGACAGATGTGACAACTTACGTTGTATCACATCTTAAAGCACTAGGAAATAATCAAATATTATGATCATTGCATGCCGAGCTATTTGAAGCATGGTGAAGGTGATGATATTCGAAGAAGAGCTGCTAAAGAAGTTTCTTGATTCTTTACTAATCGAGTCATCTTTTAATAAAGTAAATCATAGTGTTTATTAGCACAAAGTATGTCATGCATAAACTCGCTCACATGCACTTTTCGGTATCTTGGTACCATACCATATGCACATGCACACCTCTCGTTAATTGCTTTTATCTAACATTAAAATCTCCTTTTGAGGGAGAAAGATGGATTGTTAGTGTGGACGATTTAGAAGATATAATTGCACGGCATGTATGGTTAGGTTCTATTTGTATACTTGGTGGAATTTGGCATATCCTAACCAACTCTTTTGCTTGGGCTTGACGTGCACTTGTATGGTCTAGAGAGACGTACTTGTCTTATAGTTTAGGTTCTTAAGCTATCTTTGATTTCACTGCTTGTTGTTTCGTCTAGTTCAATAATACTGCTTATCCCAATGAATTTTATGGGCCTACCGAACCAGAGGCTTCTTAAGCTCAAGCATATGCACTGGTGCAACTACTGGTGAACCGGTATTAATACTGTTACCATGCACCGATCTACTTATAAATCGGTACATATTCTCAATAAGTTCAAACAAAGGTACCACCTTATAGTTGCACCGGCATATACCCATGTGTATTGATACATATTTGTTTGGTAGAAATTTGAACATAGTCTTTTTTGCAGGACTTGTAAGCCCTTGGCGATGTAGTAATTAAATAAAAGTTATTTATTTCTCCATCTGAATTGAATATTTGAATTTGTACTTAATTAAAGGTCTTTTAGTACAATTACGATTTTGTGCCATAACCATCTTGATATCATACAACTATAATGAACATAGAGGTTGATGCAAGATTGTAGATCGAAGGAATTAGATTGATGAAACAACCGGCATCATCGTTAAGGGACATTCAAGAATGATCTCAAGTACAAGAAATAGATGACTGTCTTTCCTTAAAAGATCAATCCCCGATTATCCATTAATGAATGTTCTCTCAAAGAAAATGAAAGCATCATATATTTTATCACATGCTGCCAAGTATGCATCCAATTATAACAAACGCAACTGATCTATGAAAATAAAGAAGGAATGATCACTTATAGATGAGAAGTAACTATTTTTCCATATAGTAACTGGACGTCGCCTCCCAAGGAGATATAATTTTACCTAGGTCACTAACGAAGAGTGTGCTAAATCTAGATTAGCAAAGCAGTATATATAGAGACTATAACCAACTGAAAATTTCAGAGTAAAAAGAGACTTCGATGAATATGAGTAATTTAATAATTACTCCAGAAACCTTATATAATCACGAATTAAACATGGAATCTTGAACAGTGCTTAACTCTTACACTCATAACCCCGTGTTAACTTCCATCCAATTTTCCGTTAAATATGACGATATTCGTTAAATATTTTATAATTTATAACCTTTAAGTTTCCATTTTTTACAAATGACCACTCCTCCTCTTCCCCCCAGTCGACCACCTCCTCTTCCCTTTTGCCAGCCTCCACCAGTTGAACACCCACCGTCGACGCCAATAAGAACCCACCCCCGACACCCGCTGCAAGCCATGACCCCTGCCAGCCAGCCTCCACCAGGAAGCGCCAATGAAGCCCTCGGAAAGACCCCCCATCAGCCTCCAGAACGAAGCCCCCCACACCCCCGTGCCTCCACCATCGTCTCCCCTCCCCCCACGTTGCAAAGCCCCCTGCCCACGTGGAAACCCGACCCCCGTCGTCAGGAAGCCCGACTCGTCGTTAGATCATAGATTGGATAATCCTAGCCGTTAGATCATATTTGGTTAGATCAACTCACTCATACGGTTGAGTTAATGAACTAAACTAACGGAAGGTTATGGGTGTAAAACGGGTCATTTATTCAAGATCCTGGATGTAATTCGTGATTATAGAGTGCTTCTGAAGTAATTATGAAATTACTCAGGATTATAGGTATAAATATCCCTATCTTTTAATGAATCATTAATAATGGTTATAAAATAATCTCATTGTTCATTAAATGCCACAGTCTTTGCTAATTACATGCTCATATTATCTTGGGGTAAATTACAACGTTACAACACCTTTTATAGCTCTCATTTTTGAGATATAACAAAAGGGATTTTCTTCTTCTTCGTCTCAAATACCTGCTTTCGCAACCTTTGTTAACCATTTTGTCTCAAAGATGCTTACTATATTAAAAGATCAAATCATCAAGATACACAAGTTAATACAATGGCTCAATCAATTCGAGATATGACACGTGATCGATTTTTAATTATACATGTAAAACTTTCAACTTGGTATTGTATAAGCATGAAGTGAGATATCCAAACGCATGATGACATGGATTGAGGTGTGGGTGAAATTTACAAATCACGCATGCGCATGTGAATCGTCAGCCTCTCCGCGCCACTGTGGTGGGGATGTATGCATAGTTTTTTTTCCAATAATAAATGACATCTTTTGGAATTCCTATTCCCGGATCGATAATGGAAGAGCAGCCCCTTTGCGTCTAGTCTACTGTAGAGGAATTTGTAGCAGAGGTGTTGTAATCCTCAATATTTTTTTTCATGATTTAGATTCTAAAATCCAACCTTATATATTAAATCTTAATTTAATGCTCTATATATTTTTCATTTTTTGCTTAAATCTGATATTATTTGCTATTTTATCTTAATGGTTGAAGATTCGGATCCTTTTTAAATGGAGTTTAGGTTGCTTAGATCACGACCGATTGTTTGACCATTAAGATAAAATAATAAATAATCTCAGATTTAAGCGAAATATAGAGGATATATAGAGCATTAATATAAGATTCAATCTATAAAATTTGATTTTAAAATCTTTATCACAAAAAATTATAAAATCTCTATCACAAAAAAAATATCGAGGATTAAAGCACCTCTGCTGCAATCCCCCTTTGCAGCAGAGGATCCTCTTCCTGTTACGTATGCCCAAGGTTTCATAGCCCTTTCAAGATCTTTCGAGGAAATCCCTACCTTTCTCTTATCCTCCTGTGGGCGTGGATCATCAAATTTGGGGAAATGGCAGTAATTAACACAAGCAATCTACTCCATTCGTCTTCAATCCTTAACTATACATACTCAGTAAATAAACTGCACTCACGCATACACACAATCGTATCGTAGAGATGAAATCCAAAATAGATCTCACCGGATCGAGACCACCTCCGCTCAATTCCTCTCAACAATCAAGATGAAGCAGCAGGAGTAGCCATAAGGTTCCGCCACAGGTACCTCCCGCTCGCCATGTCGACCAACGTCCGGAATCCTGACCACACAGCCGATCTCATCTTCATTCAGCACAAACAATGAATGTTAGATCACGGATCAAAACTGAGGATATATATATAAAGAAGAAGAAGTGAGCTTCACCTGGGATGCTGAATCGGTGGCCTTGGAATCGTCACCGTCGCCGTCGTCGTCGACGGGCGGTTGCAACAGTGGAGAAGGAGCGTTGCTGTTCTTGAGCGTGTGCAGAGCTAAGAAGCCGGCGAGCGCGGCGGAGAGGAAGATGAGGATGAACCTCAGGGGACACATCGGAGATTGGAGATAAGATGAGAGAGTGAGAGCCTGCAAAAAAGACACACCAACTCCTCTTCACTGCCGATTATCAAATTGTTTGCTGTCTTTTTCAATCCCCCCACTTATCAATATTCTTTTGATACTCTCGTGATGATTAAAGCCCACTTAGTGAAAGAGTCCAATCTCTCCACAGCAATTTGCAATGGAAATATCTTCAGTTGGTGGTTTGGGTATTGTTTCTGTCTGGGTTTTAGACAATCCAATAGCTGATCCCAATTATAGATATATTTTTATTCCTAGCGTTGCATTGTATATCTTCCTTTATAAAAGCTGCATTTTTCTCCGGATTCAATCTTCGGTTTGGTCCAATCGGGTCGGACCGTTGATCCAATCGGGTCGGACCGTTGGTCCAATCGACTCGAAAAAAATCTAATCAGGCTTAATTTACTGGTCCGATCGGTCAAATCAATTTTTAGAACCGATAAAATCGGATATATATACGTAAATATATATTTATATATAAATGAAATAATCGTTTAAAATGGTAAATCTTTAAATATAATGACATGATTGTCTATTTTGAGTAAAACTCTCCAAAAGCTAGTCACATTTTCTAGCATTATATGTGAATAATATTGTAATAATTTATTTACAATTGTTTTTAGACAATTACTCCAAGAAAGTAGTTGCACATATTATTCCAAAAAAGAGAGGGATACAACTGAAATTGCAGAAGTTAAGAAGGACATAAGTGATACAAATCATATTATTTCATTAGTTTAACTTTATTTTTTTTGAAAATATGCTAAATCATCAAAAATGGATCAATCTGGGTCTACCCAGTCCAATCACTGATCAGATCCAATTTTTTATTTTATTTTTTTAAATAATTACATAAAATCAGCTGAACCGACCGAGTCAGGGCTGGTTCCCGATCCAACCGGTCCGAGCGGTCGATCCGGTCCGGTTTTTCAAACCGTGCCTTTCAATGCAAAATCAACAATGAAAACATGAATTATATGTATGATTATAATCCTCGCATGCATCGGAATGTCTCTTGTATATATATAATTATACTAAAGCTGGGCTCTTCCCAGCTCCTCCCCTCCTTACACGTGGCTCTCTCTCCATCTTTCAAGCCCCCCGTTCTCTCTCACCGCAGGAGCGCCTCTCTTCAAATCCTTTCCCTCCCTGACGTGCCCTCGTATGGTATCCCCGTTCTTTTTTTCTTTCCATAAAAAATATACACTTCCAACCACAACTCTACTTTATGCAAATACCTTTCCTCTCTTTCCCATCCATTTTCGTCTCCCTCTTAAATGCAAATACCTTCTCTCTCTCTCTCCCATCTATTTTCATCTCCCTCTTAAATGAATATGCCTTCTCTCTCATCTATTTTTTGATGGGTAAAGGTATCATCTGTATTTCATTCACAAAAGTGCCGGATATACATGTTTGCAGGGCAAAGTATGCCGTAAAAACAGAAAACACCAAAAGTTACAGTGCACTGCGTTTTTAAAACAAGAATAAAATAGGACCCCCTAGAAAACAAGGGGATCAAATATTCTTCAAAAAGTAAGTTGTGTTGACGCCTGAAGCGTTCGAAGCAGCCAAAATGGAAGGAGTAGATGAACAGGTAGAGGACCATCTGTGGCTTCTCTCCCTCCAGGTTTCTCTCATCTATTTTCGCCTCCCTCTTAAATGCAAATACCTTCTTTCTCTCCCATCTATTTTCGTCTCCCTCTTAAATGCAAATGCCTTCTCTCTCTCCCATCCATTTTCGTCTCCCCTCTTCCTCTTCAATGCTCCCTTCTATTCACATACATTTTCTTTAATTATTTAAGAAAGTTGTTATCACAAAATATTCAATAAATAATCATATATAAAGTATGTGTTTACTCCATTTATTATATAATATGCAGGTAGAGGATCAAATATTATGAAAATTCATTAATGTACAATTTGATATGATTTTCTAACTATAAATTTTGTATACTTTCAATTTTTTGTACTTGATTTTTACAATGAACTTTATATTTGTTGCAGTATATTCTTACCTAATAATTTCCTTTTTTTCTTAGTTTTTTCGATGGTCATTAAAAAATAAAATATAATATTTTATATGGATATTCTATATTCATACATTATTTCACAGAGCAAGCTTCTTGGAAATGTATTTATTATTTTACTATTAACCATATTATAAGGTTATTGACAATGCATCGCCATTTAAGCACAATTCTTCTTGGAGGAGGATTGGTAACATTATCATATTATGTTACATCAAATTAAAGCGAGCTAATGAATAAGGAAATAATCCACCATATTTCCCCCAATAGTTTAAACACAGCAATAAATTTTGCATAATAATGCGAATATCTATTATTAGATCTTTATATGTTATTTTGCATAATAATATAGATCGGGATTAAATATGATTTTTAATCATTAAAAAATTCTATACGTAAAATATATCTTACAATCAAAAAAAATTTTAATTGATATAAAATTATTATAAAATAACTAATATCTCACATGTTATTTATTCACAATGTAAAAGGTGTATGTACACTTCGTCAAAATGATTGACATGCGATATTTATGATAGAAATCCAATTGAACTTAATTAATGTTTAATTTAACAATATTATTGGTAGATTTTTGCATAAAGAATTGCAAGTACGGAATCCGCTAAATCAGAGTTGATCACCGTTTAGCATGGGCATACTTTGCGCGTGATATTAGAAAAATTGCTAAAGTCAACTTGAACATTTCGATATTTGGCAAAAGCACGTGCCCTTCACGCTGAAACGGGAACATCTGAAGAATTTGTTCTGATGTTTCTTCATGAAGGACCTTCAAATATTCTACTATTCACTAACATGTCTAGGATGATTTGAGTCCACATGAAGAACCACGTGAGTGTATGACTTTCTACGCGTATACACATACATTTATTGTTATTTCACACACTCTCCTTTTATTTCTAAAATTCTACACATACCCTTATTATATAGTAGTAAATAGTATCCCTTAATATATTCATATTAAATAAAACATACTTTATAAAAGCCATGCGAATGATGGTCGTTTAACGCATGTATACCCACATTTTTTTGAAAAAATTTCACATATGCTCCTTTTAGTTTCAAGTAATTACATACCGCTAATGTATAATATTAAATATTGTCCTTTATAAATTTTAATAAATAATAAAATATAAATATAAAACAAAAATCTTATAAAATACTATATAGTGTTAGATCACTTCTAAAAACTAAAAAATATCTTTTATCTTTAATAAATTAAAAACCAAAATGAAAGTTAGTTTTCAAATTTTAAAAAAATCACAAAAAATAAAAAGTCAAAATGTCTATATATTATACTATATATTATATTAAACATTTAAAAAAAATAAAATCATTTTTTCTATTTTCATAAATAAAAAACCAAAACAAAATTAGTTTTCAACTTTAGAAATCACAAAATTTTAAATTAATTAACAAAGATCCAAATATCAATATTAAATAGATTTTACTATATTTTTAAATCATGTACAAAAATAATAAAATTCAAAACAAAAAATCATGAAAAAATACTCTAACTAAAGTTTGGTTTTACCTAACTCTTTCTTACGGTCTATCACATGGCATCCTCCGGTCCTCTCCTAAATATCTCCTCTTACACTATCTCTCCACTGTTGTTAACACTGAAATTTTGTTATATCATGGATCAAAATTTCAGACTAATTAACAAAAAAATCCAAATATTATTATTAAATAGATTTTACTATATTTTTAAATCATGTACAAAAAACAATAAAATACAAGCAAAATTCATGAAAAATTATACTCTATCTAAAGTTTGGTTTTACCAAACTCCTTCTGATCTTCCACGTGGCACCATCTGATCCTATCCCAAATCTCTCCTCTTGCACTCTCTCCCCCTGTCGTTAACACTGAAATTTTGCTACATCATGGATCATCGTCTACTTTTTATATTTTTTGTCATGGGAAATACCTTTTTATGTAAGAATTCCATCATATTTATTTTTCAATTATTACAATTGTTTATTTCTATAATTATCTTCCAATCTTAAAACTTATATGTATAGGCTTCCTCACTTGTATTAAAATTGAAGCTTACAAATCAAATCTTGAAAGGATGTTTGAATCAATTTAATGGAGGTATTATTGTTAAAAAAACATAAGGTAAAGTTTTTATTTTCACTATTTGAAACATCAATCACTGTAAAAAATAATTACATAATAATAAATTTTCAAAGTCTAATTAATGGAATGATATAAGAAGTCTAATAGTTCATGGATCATATATAAAATTTAATTATTATTTCTATTATTGACATGTTACTCACACATAACATATATATCCTCTATTAATCATAAATCTCATGAGTTGAAAAAGTTAAGATTAGAAATAACCTGATCCATAAGGTTATAATTTTCTAGAACATATTTAAAAAATATACAAACATCATTAATAAGTGAGTATCTATATATCTTGATACCTCTATAAAGTATTTACATTTCTCAAAGTTTTTAATCATTCATCTTCAACAAAGCATGTATTTTATCACATAAGTAATATTAAAAGAACCCAATCCCCTATTGTTTTCCTCTTGGGAATAATGTGACCTATATTTACTTTAATTTCATTTTTTATTATTAATTTTTACATACTTTAGATATTTATTATATTAACTAGTCATTCTTTTCAAGTAATTATTTTATAATAGGACACTGGAATGGAAGGAATTATACATATAATCTTTTTTCAAATGCCATTTACAATTGACAACACTTACACTATGTCAATAATTTTAGTATGCCCTAAGAAACAAACCTTCAAGATAGTGGTAAACGACCTTATTTTAGAGTTTACAAGGTCAACTTCGGTTAGCTGTTATCCTGCGACTATTGAAGTGATTCCAATATAGAACTTTTTCTTTGTTGAATTCAATAATATTAGCACATTCATTTTCATAGACACGTATCTAATTGGCATGTAAAAAACTATTGCTATTACGTAGTTTAATTTTGTATTTTTTCTCATTTTTTATGTATTATGCAGATATATCTGGAAAGATGGTATTTACAACTCAGATAGTTGTCAATTATGAAGAAAGGGGCTTCCAAAAAGAAATCTGATAATTGCAGATGTCAGGTCAAATATTTTTTAAATATATTTTCTTCTTATGTTATTTTAATCATTTAAATATTTCTATCCACTAGATTCTAGATTTTAATTATTTGTTATAAATAATAAAAATAAATTGCTGGTTACAATATGAGGATCCTTAGCTCAAGATTTTCCTAAAGAAAGGCCATTGATTGTCATCTTTTCAGCTATGACTATACAATGTTCAAGGGGTATGCACGCTTTATTTTAATTCATGCAATAAACTATTACATTTTTATTTAAGAATATGATCTAATTAAAGGAAAAATTCATAGAAATAATGATCGTTTGTTTAACACACTACAACAAAATTGAGCTATAATGACATCTTTTTAAAAATCTGTCACTAAACTAGCCATTGTTAAATACAAAATGACGATATTATTCGTTGTGAAATGAGTTTTCATACTCAAAATTAACGACGAATATCATATCTATCGTTATATCATTAGCAACGGTCCACATAGCGACGCTTATTCGTCGCTATTTTTTAAAATATCAACTAATCGTCGTTAATTTTTTAGTTCAAATTTAGTGAGTATTAATTAGGTTGACAAATAGCGATGATTGATATCGATCACTTTAATCTTGAATACCTGAAGTTGAGAACCTTAGACAATGGTAGTTTTTTCCTGTTAAGAAACAGTAATAGTTATCTTTGAGAAAACATAATGCTCAAGTTCATTATTTTTTATTATCTTCTTATTTAAGATTGCACAAAAGATTGTATCAGTAAATTTAGAAAATTCAAGTAATTCAAAATTTTGATTAGTTAATGTTCATGTTAGCATCTACCTTTCTATTTTAAGCATTTTTTCGGTGTTTTGTTAAGATTCTTTCAAACTATTTTTTGCAGATAAATGTTGTTATAATATGGACAACATTGCAGTATTGAAAAAAAGTACCACAAAGTTATTTTTTTACGGTATCCACAAACAAAATTGTAAGATTTTTTATAATATAAGTGGTTAGTAAAAACAATTGTCATAAGGTAACAAGGTTATTTTTTATTTTTTGGCATACAACTTTTTATGTGTTGTAATTTTTTAGATAATTTTTTTTGCGATGGCTATTCCTTACCAAACTTACTGCATTTGTTATCACGTCCTTAATATTCACCGATAGTGTGCATACATACTTACAAGAAAATATCTACAGTTTGTCTAAGTTTATTGGTTATGATTACTATGATGTTTCTTTCTTTATAATTTTTGTAAAGTTATTTTATTTTTCACTGATAATGTATTCCTCTATTATTGTTGATTTATTTTATAAACATTAATTTTTCATTAAAATATTGAGGTATATTGCTTTTTGAATTTTGATGGTCCTAATTTACTTACAATAAAAAAGTATTTCATATTTTATTCTCACATGCAAATTTATTAAGCATTATATATGTATTAAAAAATATGTTTAATATGCTTTAATACCTGCCGTGAAGCGCGGGTATGCTCACTAGTCTACATACTAAAGCTGAGTTTTGCTAAGCTCTTTCCCTCTTTCTTACAGGTGGTAATCGCCGCAATCGCCCCAAGCTCTCCTCAGCTCTCTCTCTTCAAGACACATGTTACTCTCCCATTTTTTTCTACTATGTTCTCTCTCCTTCTCTGTCTATACTATATACTAAGGTGTTGTTCTCCTCAACTTCTCCCCTTCTGACGACACCTGTTACACTCCCGTCCCTCCCTCATGCGAGAGTATGCTTCGTCCTCTCTCCATACAAAAGCCCTTTCCCTCTCTCCTTCGTATTAAAGCACGGGCAATTCCCCATGTTTTACACCCTCTCTTTCCTCTAGAACACTCTCTCCCTCTTACCTCTCTATTTTTTTCTCGATGCTCTCCAATCCCATTTACACGTACAATACTCTTTCCTGCATTACTCTTCTCTCCACTTAATTGATGTTCTCTCTCTCTCTCTCCCAATCCCTTTATTCCCTCTTTCCATGTTTAGATATTCCTAATTTAATCTCTTTCCTATCCTTTTCCATGTAAAGATTTTTGAAATTAATGACATTCATGTTACTAGCTTTTGCCTTTTAAAATCAAATAATATTCAACTTTCAACGTTAATTCTTTATAAAACCTAATATTATATTTACATTGATGATATGCAATTGAATTAGTTAATCAAAATTTTGATTTTATAATTTTCTATTGAATATATACACTATCATTTTACTTTTAACATTGCACATAAATTTAAAGAAATATTCTTCCTCCTATGATAGTTATTAGTAATGCATTCAATTTTTATAAATGCTCAGTTTTTACGATATTTATAAAATAAGTAAAATAAGAATTCTATTTTAACTCATTTATTGTTTTATAAATACTTCATTTTATTGTGATTATTGGACATTGATAAAGTTTTGTTGATTTTTTTATTTTTTTTCTTAATTTGATTATCCATACATTTTGCATAGTAATTATTAATAAGTTAAGGCATTTTCTACTATTAAAATACATGGTATCTTCTACGTATATTATGCAATTATATAATTTGATGTTATATTTTGTATTTTATTTACGAAACAATTTCATCTTTTTTGTATTATGCCAATGAATTCAGTTAGGAGTTAACATATTTTTAAATTTGATATAACAAAAATGATGACATGGTGAAGTCGTTGTTTACTCTTATTAGGATCGTATTTTATGAAGACGATTCTTTAAATCATAAAAATTTTAAGTTAACTTAAAGCGTCTTTTAAGGAATTGTCTTGCAAATATTTAGGTATATGCAACATCAATTGTGAATAAGAGAAAAATCAACACTTTTTTTTAATCCACGCATATTTTGTTATTGGCTTTAACTTATGTTTGACCATTGTTTACTTTTCACCATTGTCATAGGTTCTTTTCATTTTATGCATGTGTTCCATCATTTTTGCGTATAACAAAAATTACATTAGTGAGACAATATAAATTGAATTTTTGATAATTAAATTTTAATCCTTATTATTAAAATGTGCCTTCATATTATGTAAATTTTTTATTTAAAGTTCGAAATTCTTTTACTGCTAAATTTAACCTCATTCTTACGGTCAATTAAATTAAATTGTATCTTTTATTTTGTTTTATCAGGACGCAACGAAGCGCGAGTCTCAATTCTAGTGTTATATAAAACTAGACCATTAGTTATGTTCATTTAAGAATTATTTACAGTATTGAAGGGAAAAAATAAAGTAAATCGATTATTTTATGTTTACAACGAAAATGGGACATTCTAAAACTATAAACCATCAAAATAAGTTGGTCAGAATTGGACCAAATTGGGGCCCATGAGGACGTTGGAGTGTGGGCCTGTTGGCCCACATAGAGTACATGCTTTACCTAAATTAGAAGTTACAAATATTATTAAAACGTTAATCAATGAGAAATAAACGGGACCATGAAGAGAAACCTCCACTCGACTTCCTTATACTGTGGTATATACTATATACAATAACATTGTGCAATATACTTGATGAGGGTACAAAATACCCATTATGTGCACGCATTTGCATTACAACAAATTATTTTTTATTAGCAACTATAAATGATAATCTGAAAATTATCGATTTTAGGTTTTTGCCCTTCCGAGTTTTGCCTTGGAAGAATCGTGCTTCTCGTCTTTTTTCACTGTTAACATCAATCCTCTTCCGTTATTTCCAAGCCAAAGTCAGTTAACAAAAAAAAATCTATTACATTTAGGGATGAACATTAGGCCGGGTTGATCCGGCTCAACCTGGCTCGAAGTCCAAAGAAAACATGGGTCGGACTTGGGCTTCTAATATAAGTCCATTTATTTTTCGGGCCAAGCTTGGACTGAGCAGTAGGCCCGCAAGCTTAGTCTGAATTTTTAGGCCCATGTTGAAGCTCACGAGCCCAGCCTATAAATAGGCCTGCGGGCCCGATACTCTTGTGCTTTTGCGTGTTTATTACATTGACATTGTATGTCATTGATACCCGTGTAAACTATATACTTACAAAAATAACTCAGTAACTTCTCAATTTTACAAAAGTACCCTTTGTTAGTGTGTCATAGGAGCATGTTCATAAAGTCAAGAACCTTATAGGGGTAATTTTGCAAATACTTCAGTTAAGTTCGCGTTGTTTACATGCCCAACCCAGTCCATGCTCATCACTAATTATAGTTGAGCCCGTACATACTTGACACCGTACACCTCCGCCTCTTTCCTTCCTCGCCCACCAATTTTTGACTGCTCCGACATCTCCTGATTGAGCTCCCTCCCTTCCCTTCTCTTTCAACCCCTTCCCCATCGTGATCCCCCCGACCCCGTCATCTCTATTGACCCCCCTCCTCATGGACTCAAGCTCATGCTCGACCTGATCCTGACCCTCATCCGCGCCTATGAGACCTCTAGCCTCTTCGATGTCGTCCACATCGAGAAATCGTGGCTGGCCTAGACTCTTTCGACCACGAATGCATTTGCTTTGAACAAGACGCAAATGGAAGACCAAAGGTTCATCACGACATTATTTTCGAACACCCCCATACATAGGAGTTCGTGCAATAGTTTAAATAACAATTTATTCAGCTTCTTGCTCCAACCATTAAGGGTCTGTTTGGTTGCCAGGGTATCCTGGGGGTACCCTGGCATACCCCTGGCTGATACTACCTTTTCATACTAAACCCAAAACAAAAACACCACAAAAAGGCATATCACAATACAAATGCCAAAAACCACCAATCATGCAAAGATGTGCGAAGCAAAAGCAATGAAAGAAGACCACGAAATAACCCTTCTCCACCAAAAAGCCATTGTAGCAGCCCAATAATGCTACCTAAATTCTTAAAAGAGGCCCAGGGCTATGCTCTGCAAAAGGGAAAAATGATAGCAACGGACCAAAGCGGTCTACGGAAAACCCCGAAAGTTAAGTCCCATTTTCCAAAGAATTATGACCTATTTTTTTATTCTGACATACTTAGATGAAAGGAGAATATGCCTGAATCCAAGTGAGGATTGAGGCTATATGTATAGGGAATCATTCGGTACCTCGATAGATTGTGTTGATATCTCGTTCTCTTGACTCATGAAAGCTAAAACATCACTAACACTGTTTATATCCATACAAAGTCAAAGAGAATACTTGTTTCTTAGATATGAGCTGACCTGATCGACCTTCTGAAACAATGTCTGATTTTATTGGAACTGAGAGGCTGTTGAAACTAGAAAACTCGAGTCAAGTCAACAATTCCAACAAATCATTAATCCATGGGTCGAGTCTACTGAAGTCTGTGTATTTGTGTGGTTAGGATCTGAAAACTCGAGACTTTGTGGGTATGTCTGCTGCAAACCCTCATCCAACCTGTCTTGGCTATTTACCCTATCCTTCATTATTACTTTTCATATTCTTGCTCGGGACTAGCAAGATTTAAATATGGGGGGTGTGATGATTAAATGATATGCTGTGATAATAGGCTCAAATTATGTGGAATACAATATCAATTCTTAGTTACAAACTCTAAATTCACATAATATATGTCTACATTATTCCTTGCACATAATCATATAAAATCATCAATAAATCAGTGAAACATATGATAAAATATTATCATCATTAATCAGATTTATCATAGAGAAATTGAGTACACTCATAGAGCACTAATTTATCAATATCCAACATATTGATTTGACTCTACAAATACCTCTTACATTTTTGTTGGAAAGAAAAGGGGAGGGGGGTTAATGTAAAACTTCCATTTATTATTCCCATGTGCCATGAGCCTCATCCCATGCACACTCTTAAATTTCCCTCTCCCCTTCCCAAGCACACTACCCGTCCACACCTCATCCTTCCCCATGCAAAAATTAATTCTTCATGCATTCATGTTGATATTTTGTCTTTATTTGCACGGGATGTCTCCCTATAAAATAATGCCTCCCGACTCTCCCATTCTCAACTCACGCACACCCTCCCTCTCATTTTTCTTCTCTCTCGCACACTCTCCCCCATTTTTCTCTTCTCTCTCGCACCCCTCTCCCTCATGCCTCTCCCCCTCACGCCTCCATTCTCTCTTATTTCCATCTCCCTCCCTCTCGTTTTTTTCTCATGCAGGTACAGGTGTAGCGCCAACAGCCCCCTTCCTCGACGCGGTCTCCTCCTCACAGTTTACTCTTATCGTGCACCTTCACGACAACTCCAGTTTGCAGCCACCGCGCACCGGCAATCGTCCAGCAACCGGCATACGCGCAACCAACTCTAGCGTGTTATCTTCTAGCGACCATCAACATCCCGTCACTCGTGCGACGACAAATTTATGTGCGGTGTTCCCTCTCCCCATATAGCATCTCACGCATCTGTGATAGTCGTCGTCGCCATCGTCATCTGGATAGAGAAGCATTTCCTTTCTTATTTTTATATCTCTCATGCATTTTGTTATATTAGTTGCTCTTGTTTAAGATGGAAAAACTTGTTTGGTAATGTCTTTTATTTACTATAGTTTGTTTCTAATATGCATTACAACTTTCAAATATTTTATTACATCTTGAAATGTTGCAAGTAATCCTCAATTCATCCTTATTAAGTTGCGAGTTAAACTCCATTCCTTCACTTAGTTGCACTCACATCCATATTTAGTCAATATAAGCTCTTGGAAATACTTTCTCCGTAGATCGCAATTTTCCATCATCTATCTATCGTCGCAAAGGATTTAAGATTTGATTTAAGTTTGAAAGAAGAACAAATATCGCAAATTTGCTTGGTCTCTGTGGATTCGATCCTCTACTTGCCGCATATTTTTTGCATACTTTAATCGTGCTTGTAGTTGTAATATTATTTGTTTGATTGCGGTTTTTCGTGCAACAACAACGACGTGGTAAAAACTTTTTAAACCGCGTAAATCGCATCAACATTTTGGACCGTTGCCGGGGACTAGGCAACATTTGCAAATTTTTTCTTCATTCCTAACTTATTTTCGATATTCTAATCCGTGTATTTTTTTTTATTTCAGGTACTTAGGCTTAAAAAGGAATTTTTTTAATTTGTCTTTTCATGCATTTTTCGTAAACTTGTAATTTGTTATATTTTCTCCCCTCCCCCTTCTCGGAAAAGCTCGCCTTCAACAGGATAAAACATTATGGATTAGCGTCAGAAGTGCAGGCACTGTAAGCTCCCCTTACTCTTAGGCATCTTAGGTTTTTAAAAAAAATTGCATTTGTTTGTGCTCCGAACTTAAATCAAAAAAAATTAAAAAATACTTCTTCTTTGCATCATCTCTGTGGTCTTATCCCTCTGCTCACCTAAAAAAAAAGATCACCAAAACGTGCTTTATCACGCTAAAAAGATAAGCTTTAAAGGCCACCGTAGTGGCCCGAGCAGAAGCATGCAAAAAATTCTTGAATGTTTGTTTTGATGCACATGTATGACATAAAAATCACGAGCACATATAATCCTTGGATAGAGACAAAAATCCCTGGTGCTACGTGGAATTGCAGAGAGAAATCGTAACTCCTCGACGCGTTGGGCACATGTTCTTGTGGGAAGAAGAAGATCCTCGATCTGAGTACCGCACCCTGGATCCCCCAGCCGGATTAGGACATCGATTTCTCACAATCTTCCACACCCACATCATCTTTAAGGCCTCTAATTTCTCTGAAAACTTTTGTTGAATCACTAAACTAAAATTGAAAAGATAACCGCTCCCGCGGTAATTTTTTGTGTGAGTTGGTGAATCAACAAATTGTCTGGTGTATTGTATTGTGTATGTTAGGTTGTATATCTTTGAAAAATCAATTGCAACAACTGGTAGATTACAACCCGATCTATAAAAAAATCCCACCCATTCTTGTTTGTACTTGAGAATCTTTATTCATGGAAAAAATTCAAGTTATGCTCAATGAGATGCACGAGAAAACGAAACTGAATCGGGCCATTGCATTGAATTATTTGGAGGATAGGAAACGATCTTCTCGACCCATTGATCCACCTATTTTATTACCGATTGAGCGTGAGATTGATGAAATGATGCATGTAGTGCAAAAATATCAAGAAGATCAGGAACACAAAAAGAACGAGTCATCCGATCAAACGTCAAAACCACCCCATGATGACCCTATATTAGAAGAATTTTCTTGCATTACCTTCTCCCGCATGTCCTTCCTTTGTCTCTTCCAAACAACTTTCACACGCAGAACACTCATCCATTTTGAATACTGGACTAATCTCCGATTCTTTAAGAAATCACTCAATCTCCTTACCTCTATCACCGACCCATGAAAGTGACTATCAACATACTCTTCATGAATTAGCTATCCAAATCCAACAAAACCATGGAACACTTATGGATGAATGTAATAGGATACATGAGAATGTCAGTAAACAACTTTTGGAAATTCATGCTCACTTGATGAATAGGCCAAATAGTTTGACGGATGAATGTAATATATCTCAACAATATTTTGAGAAACATCAAGAAAAGAAAATTGAGGATTTCAAACACTCAAGGGAAGAAGAAAAATGGGTCCCCATATCAGTGAATCAAACAAAGATACTTCCTTTTGATGAACCAGATATGAGATATACAGAAGAAGATTTTATTGATGAAATAGTGCAATCTCCATGTCTCCTCAAACCCAGATTGACGAAATTTCACGATATCCCCATCTTCGCTCCTCTTGTATCAGACCATGTATTAATTGAGATGCCCAATGATTTAATAGATGAATGTTGTCTCTTGGAAAGACTCGGAAACTTTGAGCATGAAACTTTATTTTATGATCTTGAGGAATATGACTCTATGGATGAAATTGAGGAGGAATGTGATATAATTTCGGCATTCATGAATCATCTTGATCAGAATGATTATGGAGAGTATAATAAGGACATGTTTGAAATTGAGATCGCGCCCCTAATACAACTCGATCACGACTCACTCTTGATGGATACATGTATTAATGATGGTATCGATCCTTCCTTAGACTATTCTGAAGGTTGTGAATCTCAGTCTACTAATGATATCAATTGGTCTGAAATAATAGTTGAATTTGAATATAGTATTGGTATTAACTCCAGTGAAGAAATCGAGGACAATTTGATGTTTGATGTTAATTCTGGATGTGATATTACGATTAATGAAAAAAGTCCAAACTAGATTTTGAATATGAGGACAATGGATTGACTTCTTCATGCACCACGACTCTCTTCCAACCAACGCATGATTATATGTTGAACATCTTTTATGATGAACCTTTCAAAGATGAGATTTCCAACTCCATTGCCGCCACCATTAAGAAAGAAGATCCACTCAATTCGGTTGATGACTATACGAATATATCTTCTATTACTGAGTCAGAATCTGATCAGAATGATTTTTTATTCTTCGATCTTTTTTGGAATGAAACAGAGGAACTACTCAAGACATTTGAAGACAATCATTCAATCATTAATGCGACACAGCCTTTGCCAAATCCGACTTCTATTGTCATACCTCCTAATTCATTAGCCAATATTCCCCCGCTCCTGGCCTCTGAATCTCCTAATCATATGTCTTGGTAAGAGTTATCTTTGTGGATCAAGAAGAGAACTGAAATGAAATTCATAATAGATGTCACCGAGGATAACCATGATGATTATTTGAGGGAAAATGATGATTTATCACAATATACGGAGGACTTCATGGAGGAATCAATTCTTGATCATGTAGAGCTTGACTTCAATACATCATATCTGGTCCATGAGCCCTTCACCAGTCCACCCATTTCCCTCCCATCACATCCAATCCAGGATCAAACTGATTCATCTCTCATTCTGATTCATCAACTAATTAATGTCTTCACCATATTAATGAGAGCACACATTTATCAAATTCATCAACTGCACTCTCACATCTGGGTCAAGATATCTGTATCATATCAAGAGTTTCATTTGAGTTTTCTGAATACAACTTCTGCACTCACACGCAACATTGGATACTCTTGATAAGCTGAATCATCGAGTTGGGACGTTAAACCAACAACATTTTGTGGGTCCACACCCATTGGTATCTTTTCCTTTCTTTGTATCCTTCTCTTTACTGCATTGCATTAGATAAGTATGGGGGTCCACCTCCACACTTCACAAAAAAACCAAAAATACTTTTCACAATCACCACCCCTTATGATCTTCATATTACACTTTGTCTTCACCATGAGGACATGGTTTCTGATAAGTATGGGGGGATGTCTGCATAGTTTTCAAAATTGCATACTTTTCAAAATAAAAAATTGCAAAATTTCTCCTAAAAATATTTTCAAAAAGCAAGAAAACCACCAAAAATACATCCTTCCTAGTTTGAGAAATTAGATCTTCACTGCATAGATCATAGATTGAGGTTGAGTTGACCCTAATCCACTTAACTTCATCAGAATTTCACTAGGCATGAGTTTTTAAGCTTTCTTCAGGTCCATGTGGACTTTATTCTCTCAGTTCCTCTAACTCTACTGGTGAATGAACTTCTGTATCTAACTAGATCACCTGAGCAACTAGTAGTACTCTTAAACTCTTCAGTGGATATTAAGCAACTGCACATTGCACTTAGCTTGATTAAGTTTATTTTACGAGATACAATTACAATCTAGTTGAGGTGAGGAGTTGTCCTCTTGGTTGTGCCAATGCCTGAACCTTATCTATAGCTAGTGAAGGAACTTGACTCTGGGGCAACATGATCTCTCTATTCTAAGTATGTCAGCAATTAAGCCAGTATCGTGCCTCCAAAGTCAATATTAAGCCGATACTACCTTTTCATACCAAACCCAAAACAAAAACACTACAAAAAGGCATATCGCAATACAAATGCCAAAAACCACCAATCATGCAAAGATGTGCGAAGCAAAAGCAATGAAAGAAGACCACCAAATAACCCTTCTCCACCAAAAAGCCATTGTAGCAGCCCAATAATGCTACCTAAATTCTTAAAAGAGGCCCAGGGTTATGCTCTGCAAAAGGAAAAAAATGAGAGCAACGGACCAAAGCGGTCTACGGAAAACCCCGAAAGTTAAGTCCCATTTTCCAAAGAATTATGACCTATTTTTTTATTCTGACATACTTAGATGAAAGGAGAATATGCCTGAATCCAAGTGAGGACTGAGGCTATATGTATAGGGAATCATTCGGTACCTCGATAGATTGTGTTGGTAGCTCGTTCTCTTGACTCACGAAAGCTAAAACATCATTAACACTGTTTATATCCATACAAAGTCAAAGAGAATACTTGTTTCTTAGGGATGAGCTGACCTGATCGACCTTCTGAAACAATGTCTGATTTTGTTGAAACTGAGAGGCTGTTGAAACTAGAAAACTCGAGTCAAGTCGACAATTCCAACAAATCATTAATCTATGGGTCGAGTCTACTGAAGTCTGTGTATTTGTGTGGTTAGGATCTGAAAACTCGAGACTTTATGGGTATGTCTGCTGCAAACCCTCACCCAACCTGTCTTGGCTATTTACCCTATCCTTCATTATTACTTTTTATATTCTTGCTCGGGACTAGCAAGATTTAAGTATGGGGGTGTGATGATTAAATGATATGCTGTGATAATAGGATCAAATTATGTGGAATACAATATCAATTCTTAGGTTACAAACTCTAAATTCACATAATATATGTCTACATTATTCCATGCACATAAGCATATAAAATCATCAATAAATCAATGAAACATATGATAAAATATTATCATCATTAATCCGATTTATCAGAGAGAAATTGAGTACACTCATAAAGCACTAATTTATCAACATCCAACATATTGATTTGGCTCTACGAATACCTCTTACATTTTTGTTGGAAAGAAAAGGGGAGGGGGTTAATATAAAACTTCCATTTATTATTTCCATGTGCCATGAGCCCCATCCCATGCACACTCTTAAATTTCCCTCTCCCCTTCCCAAACACACTAGCCGTCCACACTTCATCCTTCCCCATGCAAAAATTAATTCTTCATGCATTCATGATGATATTTTGTATTTATTTGCATGGGATGTCTCCATATAAAATAATGCCTCCCCCACTCTCCCATTCTCAACTCACGACACACCCTCCCTCTCATTTTTCTTCTCTCTCGCACACTCTCCCCCATTTTTCTCTTCTCTCTCGCACCCCTCTCCCTCACGCCTCTTCCTCACGCCTCCTTTCTCTCTTATTTCCATCTCCCTCCCTCTCATTTTTTTCTCATGCAGGTACAGGTGTAGCGCCAACAGCCCCCTTCCTCGACACGGTCTCCTCCTCGCGGTTTACTCTAGTCGTGAACCTTCACGACAACTCCAGTTCGTAGCCACCGCGCACCGGCAATCGTCCAGCAACCGGTATACGCGCAACCACCTCTAGCGTGTTATCTTCTAGCGACCATCAATATCCCGTCACTCGTGCGACGACAAATTTTTGTGCGGTGTTCCTCTCCCCATATAGCAGCTCGCGCATCTGTGATAGTCGTCGTCGCCATCGTCATCTGGGTAGAGAAGCATTTTTTTTCTTATTTTTATATCTCTCATGCATTTTGTTATATTAGTTGCTCTTGTTTAAGATGGAAAAACTTGTTTGGTAATGTCTTTTATTTACTATAGTTGTTTCTAATATGCATTACAACTCTCAAATATTTTATTACATCTTGAAATGTTGCAAGTAATACTCAATTCATCCTTATTAAGTTGCGAGTTAATCCCCATTCCTTCACTTAGTTGCACTCACATCCATATTTAGTCAATATAAGCTCTTGGAAATACTTTCTCCGTAGATCGCAATTTTCCATCCTCTATCTATCGTCGCAAAGGATTTAAGATTTGATTTAAGTTTGAAAGAAGAACAAATATCGCAAATTTGCTTGGTCTCTGTGGATTCGATCCTCTAATTGCCGCATATTTTTTGCATACTTTCATCGTGCTTGTAATCGTAATATTATTTGTTTGATTGCGGTTTTTTGTGCAACAACAACGACGTGGTAAAACAACTTTTTAAACCGCGTAAAATCGCATCAACATATGGTGATAACAATTATGTTACGATATTTAAGTGACATTCTTTTGATTTTTCTAGTCTTAAACGCTCTATGTGACACCTCGCATATAATGAACACATTTAAAATTCACAAAGTGTCATATGTAAGTTATAAGAGTGGAAGATTATTACTTGACAACTTGAATTTAAGCATTTTAGATAGTTGTCAACGGATTTACTTGGACTTGAACCTAGCAAGTTATTATTGTCAATTTTCCTCGATAACATTTCGAGGGCTTAAGCCTAGGACACCAGAAATGATATCAGAGCGGGTTCCATTGACAGTGGAAAAGGTTACTCGAGAGACGGAACCACCATTACGAAAATGTATAAGAAAAATGCTACCCAGAATGTGCAACAATCATTATTATTGGAAATAAGTAAGGATCATATCGCAACGATGGCATTATGAATATAAGAGGAGGATGTTGTAACACCTCAATCATTGTCCCACATTTAAAACTCATAAAGTGTGAGACTTTGTTATAAGAGTGGGAAAATACTACTTGATAAACTTGGCTTAAACACTTTACATGGTTATTGACGGATTTAATTGGGATCGAATCCAACAATTTGGCATGGCTACTTTCCTCTATAATGGTCCAGAGACTTAAGCTCGAAACTTTAAATTTTTTTCATGAAGATAGTTTCAGTCAACAAAATTTAAGTTCCAGCCCTCAATATTTTTATATGTATTATTATTATTATTATACATACAAGAATATTAAATTCAAATGCTTAACCAACATATGTTACTGTCACTAGATGAGATGATACTTTCTCTACGATCATTCATATAGGAGTGTCATACAAGCTAATAACCCTGATTACTGCTCTGAACTCGGTTGCTTGCTATGTGATCACTCACTTGAATCGTTTGCTATGCGATCACCCACTTGAATCAAGGTATCGTTTTTTTGGGAACATATCTACTATGTTGTTGTTTAGAAGGGGATCTGCTTGCCGACTATACGTTAAATATATGTGTTGGATGACAGGGACGGAGCAAGAACATTTTCGAGGAGGGGGCACGATATTTTTTTTAAAAATATATATATCAATTACAGTACAATCATATTCATTATATAACAATAATTGTTATGAACAAATTATATCTATAGTTTTCATATATATTTTTCATCAGTTTTGAACTTATTCATTATATAATAATAATAATCAATTTTGAACTTATTTTTTAATCAATTATATCTTTTTATTCAATTTTACATAAATTGATATCATATATGTTCCACAATGTCAGGATTTTTTGTAAATAATATTTATACATTTTTTAAAAAAAGTAAGTTATATTCAAGTATTTTAATTATTTTAAATTCAGTATACGGATTTTGATTAATTACAACATAAACTACTCTTATTTTGAATCTGTATCAACTCAAAAATATAAAAAACCTAATTCTATATTTTTATCAATAACAAGAAATATTAATATCTATGAAGAAAAATATGTCGATAAAGAATATAACGTGCATTTGACCACTTTACTTGATAATAAATAGGACCAATGAATAATATATGAGACTTGACAATAATTTTTTTTAAATTCATTTTTTTAGATTGTGAATTAAAACTCTTATCTGTATAAGTGATAATGAAATTGGACGAAAGATCGATTCATTCTATAGTTTAACTCTAAAAAATGGATAACCAATAAGATTAGGGTAGGGATCTATTATAAGTTGATCAATTGAAGAAATTATCCAATATAGGTTGATTTGAGATAAAATCTATTATTTTTGGGTAGGAATTTATGTTCAGAGATATATTATCTATTGGTAAAAAGTATTGAACTTTTTCTAAAAAATGAGGGGGTATGTACGAGTTTTACCCTCAAAAAACCAAATGAGGTATTATAATTATAGAATATTATGATTATTTTTACCTTAAAAATCTATAGGAAAAAAATTACATATACATATATTATGTAATTCCAAAATTAGGGGGGGGGAGGGGGGCACTTGCCCCTCCTTCCCCCCCCTTAAATCCGTCCTTGTTGGATGAGACCGGAGGTTGGATTAGTGTTGAGGAAGTAAGTACTTGGCGGTCTTCCTCCACACTAAATGAAGGTTTCTCAACCATCTTATTTTGGAAGATATTCGGGACACACCTTGTATTCGCAGGCTGCTCAAATATGTCAGGAGGATATTACTGAACTGGGTATGCAGATATCCGAAATACGAGAGGTACGGTGACATAGATGCGGACCAACCTCAAGGATCTCAAATAAGAGATTAATATAAGTTTAAAGGGATTTTATCACTTGTGCCCCTCCGAGATATCGCAATATCAGTTATGCCCCTATCTTTTTGGTAATATCAGTTGTGCCCCTAACTTCTTGCTACGTCATCAGTTGTGCCCTTCCGTCAGATTGACCGTCAAAAAATTAAAATAACCATGATTTATTCAAACCATGGTGTGGTTAAGAAGGGTATTATGGTCAGAATAAAATTAGGGGTCGATCGGGGGAGGAAGGAGCAGAGCATGGTGCTAGAGAGGTTGGGCCGGGGAAGAGGGGCAGAGGAGGATCTCCGGGCGGAACTCGAGGCTGGAAGGGGTTGGCACACGGCTGCATCTCGCCGTTCATCGAGCTGGCTAAGCGCCTATCTTCCAGGAACGACTTTCACTTCACCCTCTGCTCCACGCGCATCAACCTCCTCTCCATCAGCCGCCGCGACCTCCCCGTCGAAACATCACGCCCTATCCCCGACTCCACAGTGGGGGAGAGAGACATCGAACACGTGATGCAGACACTCCGAAGAGAGACCGATCGGATGTCGGATTGGGAGAGACTGATGCACTGCTTGGAGAGTTCTTCCGGCTTCATCCTTGTCAAGTCATCCCGAGAGATCGAGGGGCCTCAACTCGACTACCTTAACAGTTGCGATGTGATGAATACTCATTCATCACTCTTTATTCTTATATTTTAGCTACAAAAACTTTTGCAAATGCATGTATATATTTGTAAATATAAATAATTACCAAAAGCATGCATGGTGTAAAAAGTAATAATTAGCATGTTTTTGTGCAAAAATAAAAGAATAAAGATCAAAAAGAAAAAGAGGGAAATATTTAGAATAAATATTGAGCAACCTAACCCAAGGGAGGGCTCAGCATGGGCCTGACCGCATAAAAGCCAAAGTAGAGGGAGATAGGGGCTCATGTGTGTAAATATATGTGTAAATATAATAAAAATATTTTTCTCCAAAAAGAGACTAAAATGGGCTTGTAAATACTTGTATATATTTATAAATATAAAAAGCAAAATAAAAATGGAAAAATAAAAAGAAAACAAAAACCTTCACCTTGTGCATATTCATTCATGTACCATAGCCACTCCTATATTTATTTCACCTTATAAATAAATAAAATTAATTTCCAAACATTTTGTAAATATTTTATCTTTTTTGTTGTAAATAAATAAAATAAAAACCATTAAAACAAAAACAAAACAAAAAGGATAAAAAGTAAAAAAACCAAAAATACATTGTATATATCTATTTATTTCACCTATGTATATAGATAATAAAAATAAAATAAAAATACCCTTTTATTCCTAATTTTATACTATAAATAAATAAAATATAAAATAGGGATAAAAATGTATAAAAAAAGAACTAATTAAAAATCAAAAATAAAAATCCTATATTGTACATATACCTATATATAGCCCTATTATGTAAATACCTTGTTTTTATTTTGAAAAATTAATTAAAAATCACAAAAAATAGTAAAAAATAAAATAAATATTTTTCATGTTTTAAGTTTTTATTAATTCGATCATTTTCTATTTTAAAATAAATAAACAAATAAATTGGACTTGGTGGATTCTGATTGGTCCACGGGGGTTTGTTGACCCAGGTCAACTTCCCCCGCGGACCCTCTGCTCTTGCGGATCTGGTTGATGACCCGACTTCTCCATATATTTCCTAATCCATCCGAAACCTATCCACTCAAACCCAGGGCTCCGATTGCCAAGGGAAGATCCATGATCCTCGCGCACATCTCGGTTTAGGGATCCACTCCTTGGATTGCTCATCCGATCACCATCTTATCGGACCCCTGGGCATATAAAGTCTCTCCTCCGGCGACCTTTTCCCGCATCTTTGGATCTCCCCCCTCGTTGCCTGTGACCTCCTACGGAGTTCCTGAGTGACAACCGCGTTCTTCGGAGTAGCAGCGAGGCCCGGGAAGCCGGGAGCCACTGATCCAGTGGTTTTCGCCGCCGTGCGCCGCTGTGAGCGCGCTCAGCCTCGGGGAGACGACGCCCCCTTGCAGGCAATGAGCTAGGAGCTCCCCGAGCTCCAGCCCAGTCGACAGCCTTCGTCAGGTAGCCCTTTTAGCCCGTAGATTAGCTTAGAATATGATTTTTCCGTTTTCAGTAGTGTAGCTCCGCCGCCTCCGCCTGTCGTTTCCGTCCACCTGTTCACCCATCCGACCGTCGCTTCACGTCCACCAGACTCCTCTCCACCTTCTCCGACCTTCCATCCCCCCTGGCTCGCCCCGGAGCAGGGACATCGGTTCTTCCCTTCCGCCGCTCGCCGGAGAACCATCATCTCGATGCATACCCTTCCATTTCGCGCTTTGACGGGTCGAGGCAGTTTGCCCTCGACCCATCTTTCTTCTTGTGCAGGTTATATCGTTTGTAGAGCCTCATCTGGAGGCCAGAAGCTCAGGCACAGGAGCTCTAGGTCTTCCGCATCGCCGGAGCTCTCCCGAGCTCCCCGCCTTCATCGGAGCATCTCATCAGCTGCGGACCTTCACGGCGGAGCCTTTCCGCACTTCAGGAGCAGCAGGGGAGGTCCACCGCACGTGCATCGGGCCGGCGAACTTCGCCGGCCGACAGCTCTTCAAGGACCTTCGCCGACCGTCAGATCAACCTCGTCGCTCCAGATTAGATCTCGTCCGTTCATTCACGGAGTAGCATTGACCGCCAGATCCTTGAGGTTGGATCGCCACCGTTGATTCAGCGATCAGCCACGACACGTTTCAGCCGTCAGATCTAGCACGTGGCCGCACCTCCTCCATCCGATCCGAGCCAGGCCTCCTTCGTAGACCCACGTTGCAGCACCACCGTCTGATCTTCCACGTGGACGCGTTCCAGCCGTCGGATCGCGCCGAGGGTTTCATTTGTTGCGCACCCTCTTCTTTCCACCGTTCGATCTGCTACGTGGCACACATCCAGCCCTCGAGATTTAATAAAGGGTAATTATCTCTTAGGCCCTCAGCTTTAGTTTTGTTTCGTTTCAGTCCTATAAATATTTTTCGCATTTTATTTACGTTGGTACATTTGCACTTTGGACCCTGTCTGTTTCTATATTTGCATGTATGCCCCTGTGAGTAGCGTAGCACGTGCATCGACACGTGCTTAGTTGGGCTTTTCATGATTCATCCTGTAGTTCCTGGTTGTTATGAAATGAATGAAACTTTTTAGAAAATTGCATTTATACCCCTGTGCGTGATTTATTTGTGCATGTGCACTTATTTGTGGGTAATTTACAAACAGGTCCTCGGACTTTTGGTACATGTTACCAAATAGTCACAGAACTTTGTTTTGTTTACATTTAGGTCCCTGAGTGCCCCAGACACGCGCTGCGCGCGTGATTTCATGGGATTTTTGCACCGGAACCCCCAGAACTTTGGGTATTTACGTACAGGTCCCTATGCACTATACCTACGTTTTATTTTTGAATAAATATCAAACCTACTCCAAATTTCATGAAAATTGGACATATGGCTCCTGCCATGTTGTAAAATTTTCTAGAATTTTTGGAGACATGTTTGCTTTTATTTGATATTTTTAAAAAATCAAAAACACCCTTTTTCCTTACTGTTTGATTTTAAATATCACAAAAAAATATTAAAATTCGTCTAAAAATTACAAAAAAATTAGCTACTGTTTTTTAGTTGTGTTTGATTTTCTGGCCAATTTTGGTCATTTTTCATTTTATAAAACTCATAAAAATTACAAAACACTAAAAATCTTATAAAAATTCTAATAATTAATCTAAAAACCCAAAAATAATAATTAAGGTGCCTAAATTTTCGTTGTTTCTTCCTCTTTACAGGAAAATTATCTTCAGGCTTATTGGGGACTTTTAGATATTTTATCTAAGTCTCTTAAGCTCGGTTGGACAATACCTTTAGTTTCTTGCATTGTTTTATTTTTAGAAAATTAAATAAAAATTAGAAAAATCCCAAAAATTCATTAAAAATAGTAAAAATCATAAAATCCACAAAAACATTTTTATTGGAATTTTTGATTGATTTTTGATGCATTAAATAAATTGTTGAATTGCCTTGTTTCTTTGTTTTCCTTATTTTCTTAATTCTTTAAAAACCCAAAAAATTAAATACAATTAAAAATCCACCAAAAACACTTGTCTTTTATTTTATTTTATTTTTGAGATTACTTCGTAGGCCGCGAGGCCATCACGTGCTCCTTATGTTCAACCCTGGTCGCTATACCAGGTTAAACTAATAGCAAGACCGCTATTTGATTTTGATTGATTTTATTCGATTTTGGTGGTCTCTTCTTCTCGATCGACCACACTTGGCGACTTGGGTCGCGAAGACCTTGATACCTTATACCCTTGTTGCTTGGCGTGCCATCAGAATGGTGCCGTTGCCGGGGAGCACGACTTAGCAGTTTTTGATTTTTCTTTTTCATTTTCTTTTTGTTTTATTTTTCGCGGCTTTCCGTGGCTCTTTTAGAGTCCGCGGCTTTACGCGGATTTTTGTTTTTCTTTATTTTTGTTTTATA